>OZ030395.1:3926449-4526449 GCA_964023965.1 Melinopterus prodromus | reverse complement strand
GACAAAATGCTGGATCTTTAGGAGTTCTTTATGACAATACATATTCGCCTTGTACTACTCTTTTAACCACTATTATTTACAAATTTAGTGGTGACGGAATTAGGTACATGTAAATATAGCACGTCCATAAATCAGACATGTGTGTCGGAATTGTGTACATGGTTAGAAGTAATATATATATATATATATATATATATATATATATATATATATATATATATATATATATATATATATATATATATATACGGCTCTATTGCTGTCTTTACACAAGAAAATAACGTATTTTACATCGTTTACTATATTATTACAATTATTTATATATTATACAGGGTTAGCCAAAATTACCGGATCACTCAAATAATTCTCAAACGGTAAGAAATTTCAAAAAAGTATACTAATAAAAGTTTTTGACTTTAAACAATCCATCGTTCAAATATATTTTTAACATACTCATTCATTTTACTATACAAATTTCATACACATTTGTTTTTTCAAACACCCTCCTGTATAATTTTACATTTTGTACTTTTAGGACTAATTCCAAACATTTTTTATTAAAATAATTTTTTTTAAAACACACCATATTTGTGTTTTAAGCAATTAATTAAAATTAGTCAAAATTACCAAAACACCTACATAATTCTCCAACCGTAAAAAGGTTCAAAAATACAATCAAGCAAAAGTTTTTTGACTTCAAACAAGCTATCGTTCAAAAATATGTTTAATAACATTTTATTTTTGAGCTATAAGCAATTAATTAAAATTATTCATAATTACCGAAGCACCTACATAATTCTCCAACCGTAGAAAACATTTTTTTAAACAAGCTCTGCTTAAATATACTTTTAATATACAGGTGTTTATTTTATTATATGGAAATAACATATGTATCGAAAACTTTTTCTCATCAAAAATCCTGTACATCGCATCATCTGCATCATTTTTTACTTATCAGCAAATAATCAAAATCTAAAAACATTTATTTTGACCGAACGGATAAAAAATAACAAATTCAAGAAAAAATAACAAATGAATTGAATTAAATTTTCAAACTGACATCCCTGATGGAATTTTTATTAGTTCTAAAACAGTTTCCAGTAGTTTCCAAAACAGTGTTTTGACAAAATCAATTTCCTGCAAGCAGTTTTTGGTAACTTTCAGTTTTGCACGATTGGTGATATCGCTTGCAAAATAAGTAAATGTCAAGTATAAATACATAACCACAATGTGGCTACCAGTAGACACTTGAGTAGACACCAACTGTCGCAGGCAAAAATTGTCTAATACCTGATGTAACATATCCGAAGTTTCTAAATTTAATAATATTAATTGGCCAAACGAGAAAAAATAGTTTATCCGTTTGATTAAGATAACTTGGTATGTATAACGGAAAGTATTCTTAATTTGAAGTTATGGAGTTTTGATTAATTGCTTCTAACTACAAAATTATGAAACTTATAAACAATGATTCCAATAAAAAATGTTTAGAATAAGTCTTAGAATTATAAATGTAAAAATATGCAGGGTATTCAATTTAAAATAAAAAGGTTACCAAATTTTCTGTATATGTAACTGTTTTAGAGCGAGAAAAACTACTTTAAAATAAAAATGTGCATTTTTTTGCCACTTTATTCGTGTTGGTAAATCATTAAGATACCCATTTGTCGAAGATCGAAACGAAAGTCGAGATCTGTACTTCGATTTTATGATATTCATGGTTGAAAACAACAATTCAAACAAGTATGTTGAACCGACAAAACAGTTTCTTTCATTCTTTACAATCTTGCAAGCTGCTCCTTCCTTTTAAAACATTTTAACCACACTTTTTGCTATAACTTTTCCAGAGAGGAAGTTTCAACAATCTAAAAGGTGTTAAAACAAAATTAAATCAAGAATAAAACTGTGGCAGGTTAGTGCAGCAAAATTAATCTAAGTGAAATGAATATAACACACTTCCACCTACTGAACCATCAAACATTCATAACCCTTAGCCACAAGATTAATCCAAATTCTTCGCGCGAACCCCACAAAAGATTTCGGCAGCTCCCGGCCGGTACTAAGTGGGTTCATGAACAACTTTCCGCGCAAAGGGTCCTTCTCTCCCTGTACAGACTACTCAAAACTAATTTTCAAAATCGCTACCGGTTAGCGGGAAACCAAGTATGCATGTTATTAAAGTTGCGGGACTGCAGCCCGCTGCCCTAGCTTGAAACAGCGCCCCTATCGGTTACAGAAGCCTACTAGGCGGCAGTAGCAGCCAGGTCAAGTATTTCGAAATTAAATTCTTGGCGGTGGGTAGCGACGAGCAGATCGCCACCGCGGCCGTAGCGCAGTGTGCCTATGGCCCGTGGAAGTGACTGGAAAATCTTGACAGTGATGATCCTAAGAATTTTGATAAAACTTTCCAGAATTGATGAAACGAAACTAATATAATCAATATAAAGAACGTAGTAACTCACATCAGTCACTTGTGGAGTCGGTACGGTTTTTTAAATTAAACAATAACTGTAAGAATTGCATTAAACATAGTCATAGATTCACAACTCTGGACATATCCTAAGAATTTTGATAAAACTTTCCAGAAATGATAAAAGGATAATCAATATAAAAAACGTAGTAACTCACATCAGTCACTTGTGACGTCGGTACGATTTTTTAAATTAAACAATAACTGTAAAAATTGCACTAAACGTAGTCATAGATTCACAACTCCGGAAATATCCTAAGAATTTTTATAATACTTTTCAGAATTGATAAAAGGAAACTAATAATCAATATAAAGAACGTAGTAACTCACATCAGTCACTTGTGACGTCGGTACAATTCTTTAAATTAAACAACTGTAAAAATTGCACTAAACATAGTCATAGATTCACAACTCCGGAAATATCCTAAGAATTTTGATAAAACTTTCCAGAATTGATAAAAGGAAACTAGTAATCAATATAAAGAACGTAGTAACTCACATCAGTCACTTGTGGAGTCGGTACGATTTTTTAAATTAAACAAAATCTGTAAAAATTGCACTAAACATAGTCATAGATTCACAACTCCGGAAATATCCTAAGAAATTCGATAAAACTTTCCAGAGTTGATACAAGGAAACTAATAATCAATATAAAGAACGTAGTAACTCACATCAGTCACTTGTGACGTCGGCACGATTCTTTAAATTAAACAACAACTGTAAAAATTGCACTAAACGTAATCATAGATTCACAACTCAGGAAATATGCTAAGAATATTGATGAAACTTTCTATAATTGATAAAAGGAAACTAATAATCAATATAAGCAACGTAGTAACTCACATCAGTCACCTGTGGAGTCGGTACGATTTTATAAATTAAACAATAACTGTAAAAATTACACTAAATATAGTCATAGATTCACAACTCAGGAAATATCCCTAGAATTTTGATAAAACTTTCCAGAATTGATAAAAGGAAACTAATAATCAATATAAAGAACGTAGTAACTCACATCAGTCACTTGTGAAGTCGGTACGATTTTATAAATTAAAGAATAACTGTAAAAATTGCACTAAACATAATCATAGATTCACAACTCTGGAAATATCCTAAGAATTTTGATAAAACTTTCCAGAATTGATAAAAGGAAACTAATAATCAATATAAAGAACGTAGTAACTCACATCAGTCACTTGTGAACTCGGTACGGTTTTTTTAAATTAAACAATAACTGTAAAAATTGCATTAAACATAACCATAAATTCACAACTCCGGAAATATCCTAAGAATTTTGATAAAACTTTCCAGAATTGATAAAAGGAAACTAGTAATCAATATAAAGAACGTAGTAACTCACATCAGTCACTTGTGGAGTCGGTACGATTTTTTAAATTAAACAAAATCTGTAAAAATTGCACTAAACATAGTCATAGATTCACAACTCCGGAAATATCCTAAGAAATTCGATAAAACTTTCCAGAGTTGATAAAAGGAAACTAATAATCAATATAAAGAACGTAGTAACTCACATCAGTCACTTGTGACGTCGGCACGATTCTTTAAATTAAACAACAACTGTAAAAATTGCACTAAACGTAATCATAGGTTCACAACTCAGGAAATATGCTAAGAATATTGATGAAACTTTCTATAATTGATAAAAGGAAACTAATAATCAATATAAGGAACGTAGTAACTCACATCAGTCACCTGTGGAGTCGGTACGATTTTATAAATTAAACAATAACTGTAATACTTGCACTAAACATAGTCATAGATTCACAACTCAGGAAATATCCCAGAATTTTGATAAAACTTTCCAGAATTGATAAAAGGAAACTAATAATCAATATAAAGAACGTAGTAACTCACATCAGTCACTTGTGAAGTCGGTACGATTTTTTAAATTAAACAATAACTGTAAAATTTGCACTAAGCATAGTCATAGATTCACAACTCAGGAAATATCCCAGAATTTTGACAAAACTTTCCAGAATTGATAAAAGGAAACTAATAATCAATATAAAGAACGTAGTAACTCACATCAGTCACTTCTAAAGTCGATACGATTCGTTAAATTAAACAATAACTGCAAAAATTGCACTAAACCTAGTCATAGATTCACAACTCAGGAAATATGCTAAGAATATTGATGAAACTTTCCATAATTGATAAGAGGAAACTAATAATCAATATAAAGAATGTAGTAACTGACGTCAGTCAGTTGTGAAGTCGGTACGATTCTTTAAATTAAACAATAACTGCAAAAATTGCACTAAACATAGTCATAGATTCACAACTCCGGAAACATCCTAAGAATTTTTATAAAACTATCCAGAATTGATAAAAGGAAACTAATAATCAATATAAAGAACGTAGTAACTCACATCAGTCACTTGTGGAGTCGGTACGATTTTTTAAAATAAACAATAACTGTAAAAATTGTACTAAACATAGTCAGAGATTCACAACGCCAGAAATATCCTAAGAATTTTGATAAAACTTTCCAGAATTGGTAAAAGGAAACGAATAATCAATATATAGAACGTAGTAACTCACATCAGTCACTTGTGAAATCGGTACGATTTTATAAATTAAACAATAACTGTAAAAATTGCACTAAACATAGTCAGAGATTCACAACTCAAGAAATATCCTAAGAATTTTAATAAAACTTTCCAGAATTGATAAAAGGAAACTAATAATCAATATAAAGAACGTAGTAACGCACATCAGTCACTTGTGAAGTCGGTTCGATTCTTTAAATTAAACAATAACTGTAAAAATTGCACTAAACATAGTCAGAGATTCACAACTCAAGAAATATCCTAAGAATTTTAATAAAACTTTCCAGAATTGATCAAAGGAAACTAATAATCAATATAAAGAACGTAGTAACTCACATCAGTCACTTGTGAAATCGGTTCGATTCTTTAAATTAAACAATAACTGTAAAAATTGCACTAAACATAGTCATAGATTCACAACTCAGGAAATATCCTAAGAATTTTGATAAAACTTTTCAGAGCTGATAAAAGGAAACTAATAATCAATATAAAGAACGTAGTAACTCACATCAGTCACTTGTGAAGTCGGTACGATTTTTTAAATTATACAATAACTGTAAAAATTGCACTAAACTAATCTATGACTATAGATTCACAAATCAGGAAATATCCTAAGAATTTTGATGAAACTTTCCAGAATTGATAAAAGGAAACGTTTTTCAATTAGAATTTAGGACTGCAATACCGACGAAAATCATCGCAAATCTCTATTTTATTTTTGCCGTAAACCTACGAGACACTACACTAAAATGCCCGAATTGGTTTCGTCTAACGGCCCGCTATAAATTCGCTTTTCGGATCGAGATAACGATCAAATAATGGTCCTTCGAGGAGGATACGAAAAGAACGTCCCCACTTTTCATCCCTCCCAGCCCCCCCCCCCCCGTCAATCCCATGGGAAGCGTCCTCATATTGTCTTCGGTGACTCGAAGAGAACCTCTAGACGAAATACGAAAATTACAAAATGAAACCACTTATTCAAATAGCAATATCGCCGGCAATAATAAAACTGAGTGGGAACGGCCGAGACAGCATTTCGCGGGGAAATCCCCTAACTTCTTCCGTCTACTAAAGCTCAGCCCTCCAATCCGTCGGAGGAATTAGCTTTATTTAGGAATATCACTATTATTATTTCTTCGGGTTGGTATCTCGAAGCGCGGAAACGGACAGGGTAATCTTTGCAGGCCGTCGTTTGTCGCATTTTTTAAAACTTTTTAATAAACGACCCCCCGCTTCGCTCGAGTCGATTTAAAAAAGTTATTTGCTTTTAATTTGCGTGTATACCGGAAGTTTGAAACTCCTGAAGGATGCTGCTTTTGAGGAGATGGAATATTTCGTAGAGTTTCTTGAGGAGACAAATCAATATCTTGAAAATTATGTAGGTAAATCACATTATATCATACTGTATATTAAATTAGTATTTGATACTTTTGACAGTAGGTATTGTCAAAATATCATGCAATTGTAGCACCGTCTTTAGTAACCAGTAGATAGATGATAATATTTAAAGACATTACATTCACTATACAAGGTGTTCATAAAACTTAGTAAATTTTGAATGTTTTTCAAATGAGTTTTCCTAGAGTTCTTTTTTAAACGGACCACATTGTGGCCACCAAGATCACCAGACCTCAACAAACTAGATTTCTTTTTATGGGGATATATCTCAAGATCTGTTACTTGTTGTGCCATGTTAGTGTATATAGTTTGTTTCTGAATTTGCTTCAAATAGCTTAAGAAGTAAAAAGGGATTTAGTTTTTAATAAACGCGAATAGTATTAAAGTTATTAAAATCTTCTGATAATCTTATAAAACTTGTATAATAATATACTATTAACGTATTAACTTCTCTTTTATGTATTCCTCGCAAACATCCAAAATACATTCATTTCCACAACACATCATCATCCTCCCTATATTTCCCATTAAACCAATTTAAACTAGAAACCCCCTGAGTAGGAAAACTTTTTAAAATCGTTGAATATACCCTGAATACTTTAGATTTTATATTTCCGGTATGCGTCCGGACCCGGTATTGGTTTAGTTTCTGATCAAGGAAAAACTTCGTGGATCGCACAAACTGGTAGTAGGAGGATTTCCCGTCGCAAATGAACGCGCCCTCTGGATCGGGCTAATCCGAACTTCTCTGGTGACATTCAGGCAACCCGCAGCGACTATGAAAGCTCATCGCTGATGTCACTGTGAAGCTTCGTCTCGTCTCTGCGCCACCGCGACGTACCGAAAGCTTTAAACTCTGCGAAAGCTCGTCTATTCGTCTGTTCAATCGATGAATGCTCGAACTGCGTAATCCTTCCTAGGAATCGTTGGAAGACTTATTTTATAACGAATAGAATATTGGTGGTGATGATTAAATGATATGGATAGATGACGACCAGGCTTGTCTTCTTTTGTTGTAATAAATTTAAAGCTCTATGGCTTAGATATTGAAGTTTTTAACAGAAAACACCCTGAGGTATACCATATGGAGTAATGGTTTGTTAAATTGCTTTGACTTCTTGCATTTTATGTGTATTCTTTTGGGGGTTGAAATTCTGTGAAATGGTATAAGGAAAAAGGCAAAAAATAAATTAAAAAAGTACCTTTTATGCATTTTCTTTAATGTTCATGAAATTTTGTTAGCAAACCTCAGATATGAATTCGGCATCCTAAGATACATAAAGAATGGAAACTATAAAAGCTACTCCATAACTTTCCTAATAAAAACACAATTTGTCTGGATTATTATAGCATTGTATGTTGTAATATAATAATATAATTTATTTTAATATAACTTTGCACAGTGTGCGAAATTGGATTAGTGGTTGACCTACAAAAAGCTATATTATGCAATGCCAGCAATTCCGTTATTAGAAGAGCTAGAATAATAAAATATAGACTATAGGCTACCCAATAATTCAAAGGTTTGTTACATAATCATTGTTTATCTTGCATTTTTCATACAAAAGATCGTGCTGAAACTCCGCGTGAATTCCGACGCTCTACGGTCTTTGGTGTGCTGCGGGGAAGGGAGGCGTTAGCGGTGCTGTCATGTCGGAGAGAACCGACACAGCTGAGAGAACCGGGGCAGCTTATTATCAATACACAAAAAGAACGATAACTTGTCAAGGTAGTAATTTTAACTAACAATTAAATTCTTATTTTTTGCATAATTTCGATTATAATATGTGACCCGGTACGAGAGATATCTCTTCTATCGATTGGCGTTTATGTTTTCTTCAGTTTTATACAATAAGGTTGTAAACAAGATTTTGATGGAAGCGGATAGATCTAATAATATGGAGTTAGCAGATTTTCCGATTAGTGGTGAATACTAAATTAAGTTTGCTTGATAAACTCAAAAAATATTTAAAAAGTATGCCCGATTTTGTTATATAGATATTCAAACTATTATAACAGTTTCAACAGTTTATTTATTAATAATATTTAAATACCAACTCTTGATATATTACATATATTACAAACGCCAGCTCTGAGCGTATAAAATGCTAATCCCGAGAAATGGAACTTCCAAATGCCTGTTCGTGGTTCTGTTATCTTATTGACTCGTTCTGCCATTATTTTTTAATTCGGTAATCTGTCGCCGGATATCCAAATTTCTTTGGCGAGGCATAATCGCCGTGTCTTTATATGTATTGTGTCCGTAAACACTGTTCTCCTAGTAACTAATGCACGTGCGATCCGCCACTACTTGCAGCGTCGCTGTCGATCCCTTCCCCCGCTCGCCCGAACGACCGAAGAGCGCCGCGTCAATTGCAGCATTATATTATTTTCGGAGTAATTAATTGCTAAAATTAAACGAATCAAATTTTCGTCTTAATTTGGAAAAATCGGAAAAACGCCAACATATACAGCTTTCTAATTTTTATGAGTTGTAGCATATTAATCAAGGACAGTATCGGAATTTTTTCAAATTTTTTCGCCCCTAGATTTGCAGGAAAATGGACTTCAAAAGAGGGGACATAATATATGGCCACGATAGTACATTATTTTTTCTGTTCCATTCTATATTCTATCAGAGACAAAAATAAAAACAAAAAAACAACAAATGGCCCTAATTTCCAGGACCGTAGCCCAAAGAAAGTCCCACTGGGCAATTAAATCCCTCTGAAAAGAAACTCAGTTCCACTGCGTCGCCAAATTTGAAACACTTCCACCTCAAACAGGCATCAAAGGCCAAATTCACCCCGAAATTTTAACCCTGCGATAGACACCCGCCCCCACGAAGCAATAAAACACGCCAAAGCGTACCACCCGAACACAAACAGACAAAAAAAAATCGCCAAACGTCCGACCAGCAGCCGAAAAAAACCCCACAGGCAATAAAACAGAGGGACTGGTCTCTTTTAATTTCGTTACCATCCAGCATCTATTTACATTAAACAAAGGTAAGTTCGGCTGTGTTACATCCGCGTTTGCCATGGACGCGAATCTCTACTGCCGTTTTGGATGTCGGGTATGTCACACCGGAAGTTCGTACGGAAAGTGAGACAAAGCGTGGATGCGGAGCAAGAGGAAGGGGAAATACGTAATTGCTGGGCGCTGGTCACCACCTAGTATATTTCCATGGGATCGGTGGGGGTTTTGGGGGGGGGGGGGGGGGGGGGGGGGTGGGAGGCGAGGGAAGGGGGGCTCGGTAAGGTCTTGTATGCATATTATACGGTGAGGCAATGTTCGCGAATTTCAAGCTCGATTTTACGCGTTGCCTTCATGAATATTCAGATGAAAACGGAATTTGTCGTTTCTTGTGTAGTGAACGTAATTTCAAGAAATATGTACCTACATCCTGTACTTTGTCTGCTTTTTATTAATATGTAAGGAAGGTCGGTAGGGCACACGCAGATATATCGTTTGCTTTTACACACATTTATAAATATATATATATATATATATATATATATATATATATATATATATATATATATATATATATATATACCGGGTGGTCGTTTTAACTTGAGACTCCTAAATATCTCGTGAAATATACATGGTACGACAAAAGTGTCTTAAACAAACTTGTATGAGTCAAAGGGGGAAATGAGATGACGATATCACTTTCATTCCAGATGGCGCTGCAATCGTGAAAATGAGGCTAACTTCATTTTTTTAAATGGGTGTACCCAAATTGTTTATCAAATTATGATTTTACGCTAAATAAGAAGCATCTTTTGTCTGAAACTTTTTTTCGTCCGATGCATTTTTTTCGTTCGTAAACAAACCCTATGCGCATGACGGCGCAACGCGCGAGATGCCAAAACGTATCCCGATTACGCACATACCTTCCTACGTTGTAGCGTGAGTGTCTACTCAGTCGTTGCGTTGACTGCCAGACGGCGAGCGCATCCCATGCAGTGGCAGCGGTCGTAACTACCGCAGCCTCCGCAAACTTCCATCGTCAATAACTTTTAATAGATGCATCGTACGAAAAAAATGTTCAGAAAAAATATTGTTCTTATTTAGCGGAAAAACATAATTTGATACAAAATTTGGGTATTCCCATTTAAAAAAGTGAAGTTAGCCTCAGTTTCACCGATTGCAGCGCCATCTGCAATGAAACTGATACCGTCAGCTCATTTCCCCCTTTGAGTCCTACAAGTTTATTCAAGACACTTTTGTCGTACCATGCATATTTCACGAGATATTTAGGAGTCTCAAGTTAAAACGACCACCCGGTATATACAGGGTCCTGCAACTAAGCTCCCGTCTTCTGTAGCTCACTTACTCATTAAGCTAAGAGTTTGACATTTTGCAAGCTTACCCTGTACTTCAAGGTACAATTCAAGAAATTATTTTTTATTATACAGGGTCTTCCAAAAATGTGCAACGCCATGGTAATATATTTTTTTAAATTACATGCTATACATTTTTCTACACATTTGGAAGCCTTTTATGGTTGCCTACATATCACCAAAATTTTATTGAAATCGGTTGAGTGACCGCAGCGGAAAAAAATAAAAACAAAAAAAAAATTATTTTGCATCGTAGGCTTTAAAAATCAATAAAAACCACAAAATGCACCTCGTTAATAACATTTTTCGACGAGCTTATTAAGTTAGATGTAATAGTCTCGTTAACCAAGTGACATTGATCCAAATTATACAGGGTGACCAAAATCGAGTGTCAAACTTGTCAAACTTCAAAGCGTGTTATTGTTCTTATTTTAAATTGGAACCCATAAATTTTTTTATGTGAAATGATGCAGAATTAAAAAATAAATATTGTTTCTGAATACAACTGCATCACAATTTCCAATATTTTAAAAGTTATTCGCGAAAAACTAATTTTTCAACGTTTCCAAAGGCAATTTTAGATAATAAATATTGGACGTGGCTTTGAAAAACAATTTATTTCATAAAAAATAATAGACGTATTTTAGATTTGAGTGTATTTAATTAAGTAGTTAATCAAATGCTAAATTTACTGCATAATTTACCTATAGCGGTAAGGACGGAAATGTGGCTATAGGTAAATTTTGCAGTAAATTTAGCAATTGAATAACTACTTACTTAAGTACAGTAAAATCTAAAATACCTCTCTGCGTTATATTTTATGTAATAAATTGTTTTTCAACGCCACGTACGATATTTATTACCTAAAATTGCCGTTGGAAACGTTGAAAAATGAGTTTTTGGCGAATAACTTTTAAAATATTTGGAATTGTGATGGGGTTGTATTCAGAAACAATATTTATTCTTTAATTCCGCATCGTTTCACCTAAAAAAAATTATGGGTTCCAATTTAAAATAAGAACAATAGCGCGCTTTCAAGTTTGACAAGTTTGACACTCGGTTTTGGTCACCCTGTATAATTTGGATCAATGTCACTTGGTTAACGAAACTATTACATCTAACTTAAAAAGCACGTCGCAAAATTTTATTAACGAGGAGCATTTTGTGGTTTTTATTGATTTTTAAAGCCTACAATGCAAAATCAATTTTTTTGGTTTTTATTTTTTTTCCGCTGCGGTCAGTCAACCGATTACAATAAAATTTTGGTGATATGTAGGCAACCATAAAAGGCTTCCAAATGTGTAGAAAAATGTATGGCATGCAATTTAAAAAAATATATTACCATGGCGTTGCACATTTTTGGAACAGCCTGTATAATAAAAAATAATTTCTTGAATTGTACCTTGAAGTACAGGGTAAGCCTGCAAAATGACAAACTCTTAGCTTAATGAGTAAGTGAGCTACAGAAGACGGGAGCTTAGTTGCAGGACCCTGTATATATATATATATATATATAAAGGGAGTGTATTAACTATTTCCAATGTTTATATATATATATATATATATATTTGTTTCTAATTGGCGATATATATACCGATATATATATATATATATATATATATATATATATATATATATATATATATATATATATATATATATATATATATATATATATATATTTGTTTCTAATTGGCGATATATTTACCTTACTGGGAACTTAGGAAGCCGAAATGAAAAAAATATATACAGGGAGTCGCAACAGTGCGATATATACAGTCATATATATTATGTAGAAAGTTCTTAAACTCACTTTAGTTTCAAAACTTAACAGTCCGGCTGCCCGATACAGGGTTAAACCAGCTAAGTATTTACCTAAAGTACTATTTTCTCGAATGATTTCATCCTTTTTTTTAATAAAATAATAGTATATTATTCTATGAGAAAGTAATGCAAAACGTTCGAGTGAGAAATTGCCATTACTTGCGAATGGAATACTATACTTTTTCTACGACCATGCAACGAAATTTTATAAATTAATTTTTGGTCATATAGGTAAAGGCTGTATGTCACTATGACGGTTTACAGGATTTTGACAGATTGTTTGGTGCGCTTGTCACTTAGCGACGTTATCAATGGCTTGATAATGTCGCTAACCAGTGTATCAAAACAATATGGAAATGAAAAATCCAGAGCTGTGATTGGTTCTAAAGCCGTGAGGAATGAAATATTTCTCACTACTGGCGGGGTATGAGGAGCCAGGAATGAAACATTTGTCATGTGTGTGGGGAATGGTTAGTATTACTTATCATAAATTGCCATGATAATGAATGCATTCCTCAATAGGAGTAGAAAATAGTATATTATTCTATGAGCAAGTAATGACAGCAATTTCTCACGAGAACGAAGTTTGCAGCACGAGCCGCAGGCGAGTGCTGCAAAACGTTCGAGTGAGAAATTGCCATTACTTGCGAATTGAATACTATACTTTTTCTACGACCATGCAACAAAATTTTATAAATAAAATTTTGAGCATATAGAGACGGTTGTATATCACTATGACGGTTTACAGGATTTTGACAGATTAAAGTTGTTTGGTGCGCTTGTCACTTAGCGACGTTGTCAATGCCTTGACAATGTCGCTAAGCAGTGAATCAAAACAATATGGAAATGAAAAATCCAGAGCTGTGATTGGTTCTAAAGCCGTGAGGAATGAAATATTTCTCACTACTGGCGGGGTATGAGGAGCCAGGAATGAAATATTTGCCATGTGTGTGGGGAATTGTTAGTATTACTTATCATAAACTGCCATGATTATGAATGCATTCCTCAATAGGAGTAGAAAAAATGTTTTATTTTATTTAAAAAAATTGAAATTAGGCGAGAAAGCAGTACTTTAGGTAAATACTTAACTGGTTTAATTGTTAGCGTAGGTGTAGAAGCACTTATTGATAGAAAAATTAATTTTGTTTATTAAGAAGGCTAGTTATTTCAGCAATGGTTTATTTTAACGCAAGTGTGTACGTACTTTCTTGTGCAGAACGATGCGTAGAATTCGAATTAGGAAAAACTGTTTGCTTTATTTTGCTGCAGATTATGACCACCCTGTACACAATTTGGATATGGTAGGTAATCATGATAACAGAGCGCTTCCTACTTAATCATAATCTCAGCGTGCGAAATAAAATTAAAAGCAGTTATTGAGATACACAGTTTTTCTTAGACTACTGCTTTTCCTTAAAAATGCCAATAAATCAAAAAGTATAAAGTTTAGTGTAGGTAACATTATGTTTCATTGGCGTAAAATTTGGCGAGGAATTC
Source organism: Melinopterus prodromus (assembly GCA_964023965.1). Classification (NCBI taxonomy): domain Eukaryota; kingdom Metazoa; phylum Arthropoda; class Insecta; order Coleoptera; family Scarabaeidae; genus Melinopterus; species Melinopterus prodromus. The sequence continues at coordinate 4,512,341 of OZ030395.1, read as the reverse complement.
AAAATTGCGCCGAAATATAGGTAGTTCCATTAAAAAAAAAAAACATAAGTTTGGGTTGGTACTACTCAGAAACTATTCATTTTTCAAGATGTCTACCGGATATAGTTGGACAGAGAACTTTTTCAGTATTCATACGTCGACTACTTCAAAGTCCTCAACGCGGTTTCCACCCGGAAATCAATATATCATTGACTCAGACCGCGGAAGTCTACAATTTAGAGTATTCATACTGTGTTAAAATACATATACAGGTTTGTAAACAACACTCTGCGTAAATGAACATTTTTTTTAGTGGAAAATCATGGGACAAACCAGTATACATTTTTATGTTTTTCTTAAGACAACTCAAATACCCAAAACTTTCAAAAGCCTTTGGTAGACTTGAATGTATCTAGTAATCTTCAAAAAATTACTTAATCATGTTTTTTCTGAATATAAACTTGACTATTTGAGTCACAAATTTTTTAAATTATAGCTTTTAACTGTTTTACCATAAACACAACAGAAACCAACACATCTTCCATCTCCACTAACAGAAACACCACCCTCGATGAGGCATTTTAAAAATCGCCTTAGAAGCACGTCTAAAATACACGAAAAAAGACCGAGACATGTCCAAATCGTTCCGACCGCCTTCCCCCCCGAAAAAAGTAAAACAAAACACTCACACAGAGAGCTCGCGAAATCAATGGAAGAACAAGTTTTATGGGAAGCTTCCCGCGTTTAGCCCAGGAAAATCGTCGGGCACGTTCATAGTCGATTTCCGGTCAGTAGAACAGAGTTGCATTTTGTGTTGGGGTTGAAACGCCCGGAAATCAGTACTGCGCCCTCACTCTGGAGAAATCGCTCGCAGAAGGACGACGCTGAACGCCGCCAGTTAACAGTCGGAACTGGAAGTACGTACCTCTCTCTATACGTGTTCTCGCTCGAAAAGAATGGGATGAGTTTGGCCGAAGTGAACTGTTAAAAACGCGAAACAATTTGCTCGAGGGGATGTTGGATATACCTTCTGCATTTTGTTGTTGTTATTAAGGGTTATTGTGATAAAAAGGAAATATAATATGTCGAAGTTAACAAAAATCTATTAATTTTCTTTAAAAAATATAAATAAAAAGAAGTTTTACCATCCAAAATATGACTGAATATTGTACTGAGCAAAAAGTTTCATATGGAATTATTTATTTTTTTTATTTCCTTGGAAAGCTATAACCGATTAATATATTAATAAAACGACTTATATTTTAAATTTCTTGTTGAAAAAACAACAAGTTGTGATATAAAGTTTTCTACTCAGTATTAAATTACATTTAAAAAATCAACATACGTTTTAAATGGATTTATTTGTTTACTCGTTTTATTTTTTGGTATTTTTAATTGTTTACATTTATGTATTTACATATTTAGACTTATGTATTTATTACCTTTTGTCTTCAGATTACGTATAGAGAGAAATATATAAGAATATTATATCTTTAGAAAGTCGAATTGCTTGTAATGTAAAGATTGGAAACACACCATGTTACATTATGTTGGGATATGTAAAATTTCTGACAAAATGGGACCAATGAAATGTGAAATAAAAGGTGTACTAAAGTTAATAGGTAATGGACATTAGTTTTGTTTTGTTAAAAAAGGCCAGTAGAGATTTTGTAGCAGCGTATTCAGGATGCAATTTTTACCGATTTTTTTATTGTCTTTAAATTTAAATTTATTTATTTCAAATCCATTATATGTACATTGTGAAAAGAAAAAACTAAAAACGACGGAATAGCACATTTCTAACAAAAACATTGCACAGGCAACCTTGCTAACTTTTAGTTTTGTTATGTTTTGGATTTGATTTGAATATTTTAGGTTGTCTTTTCGTTAGTTTCAGATATGATGTGTCGATTAACTGTAAATTTTAGACAAATGTTCCATTTTTGTTTGCTTTTAGAAAGATTGAATCGGTGTTGGAAACTACATTTATTGAGAAATGTCACATAACTTCAAACTCCTGCTTTTTTTACTTGTTATGGCATTTTTTAATGAAGATCCTTTCGAACATCAGTCTGAACCTTTATTAATAAAAAAAGGTTGGTCATTTTGGTTCTAAACAGTGCAAGAACAAAAACATAAACATTTGCAAAAATCTACATCCAAGTGTGGTACAATATATAACAAGGGAGCAAGAAAAATCCTTAAAAATGCTAAAAAATCCTCAAGGCGCCCATAAAAGAAACTAAAGTTTAACAATAGTTTCTCCACCATCTTTAAAGATGACTCAAGCACGCATTTATCGTTGCAAACGTCAAACTCAGCTGCTTTTTTGAGTAAAAACGGTTGCCAAAACGATTTTTTTATTGCTCTTTTTTAGCAAAAGCAGATAAATTTTATTACCCAATAATTTTAATATGCCTTTCATTTCACATTAAATACACCCGCTATCAGAAATGTTGCATAGCCATACATAAAGCAACATAAGATTGGATTGAAACATTCAATTATTGCGAGTGTGGTATGTTTTCAATCTTCACAATACAAGCAATTTGATTTTTAGAGAAAAATCATGAATTTACTGAATAAAATTTTTTGCCCACAGTGTAGTATACCTACTTTATCTCTATATATCATCTAAACATAAAAGGTAACAACATTTTCATCGATTAAACATTTCCTCTCAGATTGACATTTTCCTGCAATTGTAATAATGGTAAGTAAACGTTTTCGTATTGTTTCGCGTAGGATTTGTTTTTTTAATATAAAAACGAAAAATGAGTTTTGTAAGTCTGTGGACAAAATAGTTTTTATTTAGGGTTGTTTCAATTACTAGTTAAAATTTTTAATGAATTTTTCTTATTCATTGTGTTATTGTGTTATCTTAAGAGCTTTGGTGACAAGTAATCCATTATATGTAGTGAGCTTAAACATATACAAATAAATATATTGGATTAATAAGAAATTAATAAGAAAATAATGTTTATATATGTTTATATAATGTTTATATAACTTGACAAATACCCAATTATTGTGTTCGATTAAATCAATACACAGGCCGAAGTTTCATTAACAGAAACTAGCAAATAACATACAGAAACAGCAATAATATTGTATCACAAAACTTCTTCTATATATAACAGTTCCTCGTAAGAACTGTTAAAGATCGTCAATACAAAAACCCGTAATAAAACGAATTAAAATTCAACGTTCGCTCGCTTCTTCCAACAAACGAGTAAATTATTTTTAATTCCCTCCTTTATCGTTTCAAACAGAAGAAGTCAAAGTATCTAGTTTACATTTTAAGCAGCCCAAAGCAGCGAGCTCGGATATCGCTCCCTGTTGCGATATCACAATTCTTAACACGTTGTACTCCCATGATAAAAAACTCTACAACGGGATAAGGGCGGTACAGGGGTGAGAAGGGGTCAGTGAAAACACAGGAAATCCGGTACAATTATCGCAGTGTTCCCCTCAGTCGCAATTTTAATTTATTCCGAAGATAACGCGCCGTGGAAGGCGGAGAAGGGGGAAGGATCTTACGAAAAGTTGGTCGCTTCGTAATCTTTGCTGCCTTGTTATTGTTTTGGCATAAGTTGAGCGCGCCGAATGGAATAAAAACAGTCGTCAGTCACCGGTTGAATTTTAATTGCGTTTAACATAATTAATTTTGCCATTGGGAGTTCCTTTCTTATTGTTTTGTGATTTTGTAATTAATTTGTCGTGTTACTACGGAAAACTGAAAGCGTATCTAAAAGAGATTTTGATATCGCACGGGGTTTTGCGTTTAAGTAAGAAGGTTGTTTGTGCAATAAGTAAGGTGTTGAAATTGAAAAAAGATCAAGCTACAAAATTGAATTACAAAGTTCAATTACTTAATTTGAGAAAAAGGCAAGAATCAAAAATAAATTACTACTCTGTACAATAGAAAATAATATCGAACTAATGAGAACCGATGTTCTTATAGTAAAAAATCGAAAAATTAGTTACCCAATGTATCTGATCTATAAACGTGTATAATAATAATTTGTATCCCAACTACCTTGCTCGTAATCGCACATGAAGCGAAATAATAACATTCAACCACCGATAAACAACGTAAAATCTAAGTTTCAAAAATCCTCCTGAACAAACTAAAATAGATAGAGGGCTCTACTTTTTAGAATTAATTACCCAATGTATCTGACCCATAAACGTGTATAATAATATTTTTTATCCCAACTACTTTGCTCGTAATCGCACATGAAGCGAAATAATAACATTCAACCACCGATAAACAACGTAAAATCTAAGTTTCAAAAATCCTCCTGAACAAACTAAAATAGATAGAGGGCTGTACTTTTTAGAATTAATTACCCAATGTATCTGACCCATAAACGTGTATAATAATAATTTGTATCTCAACTACTTTGCTCGTAATCGCACATGAAGCGAAATAATAACATTCAACCACCGATAAACAACGTAAAATCTAAGTTTCAAAAATCCTCCTGAACAAACTAAAATAGATAGAGGGCTGTACTTTTTAGAATTAATTACCCAATGTATCTGATCTATAAACGTGTATAATAATAATTTGTATCCCAACTACTTTGCTCGTAATCGCACATGAAGCGAAATAATAACATTCAACCACCGATAAACAACGTAAAATCTAAGTTTCAAAAATCCTCCTGAACAAACTAAAATAGATAGAGGGCTCTACTTTTTAGAATTAATTACCCAATGTATCTGATCTATAAAAGTGTATAATAATAATTTGTATCCCAACTACTTTGCTCGTAATCGCACATGAAGCGAAATAATAACATTCAACCACCGATAAACAACGTAAAATCTAAGTTTCAAAAATCCTCCTGAACAAACTAAAATAGATAGAGGGCTGTACTTTTTAGAATTAATTACCCAATGTATCTGACCCATAAACGTGTATAATAATAATTTGTATCCCAACTACTTTGCTCGTAATTGCACATGAAGCGAAATAATAACATTCAACCACCGATAAACAACGTAAAATCTAAGTTTCAAAAATCCTCCTGAACAAACTAAAATAGATAGAGGGCTGTACTTTTTAGAATTAATTACCCAATGTATCTGACCCATAAACGTGTATAATAATAATTTGTATCCCAACTACTTTGCTCGTAATCGCACATGAAGCGAAATAATAACATTCAACCACCGATAAACAACGTAAAATCTAAGTTTCAAAAATCCTCCTGAACAAACTAAAATAGATAGAGGGCTGTACTTTTTAGAATTAATTACCCAATGTATCTGATCTATAAACGTGTATAATTATAATTTGTATCCCAACTACTTTGCTCGTAATCGCACATGATGCGAAATAATAACATTCAACCACCGATAAACAACGTAAAATCTAAGTTTCAAAAATCCTCCTGAACAAACTAAAATAGATAGAGGGCTGTACTCTTTAGAATTAATTACCCAATGTATCTGATCTATAATCGTGAATAATAATAATTTGTATCTCAACTACTTTGCTCGTAATCGCACATGAAGCGAAATAATAACATTCACCACCGATAAACAACGTAAAATCTAAGTTTCAAAAATCCTCCTGAACAAACTAAAATAGATAGAGGGCTGTACCTACTTTTTAGAATTAATTACCCAATGTATCTGATCTATAAACGTGTATAATAATAATTTGTATCCCAACTACTTTGCTCGTAATCGCACATGAAGCGAAATAATAACATTCAACCACCGATAAACAACGTAAAATCTAAGTTTCAAAAATCCTCCTGAACAAACTAAAATAGATAGAGGGCTGTACTTTTTAGAATTAATTACCCAATGTATCTGATCTATAAACGTGTATAATAATAATTTGTATCCCAACTACTTTGCTCGTAATCGCACATGATGCGAAATAATAACATTCAACCACCGATAAACAACGTAAAATCTAAGTTTCAAAAATCCTCCTGAACAAACTAAAATAGATCGAGGGCTGTACTTTTCAGAATTAATTACCCAATGTATCTGACCCATAAACGTGTATAATAATAATTTGTATCCCAACTACTTTGCTCGTAATCCCACATGAAGCGAAATAATAACATTCAACCACCGATAAACAACGTAAAATCTAAGTTTCAAAAATCCTCCTGAACAAACTAAAATAGATAGAGGGCTGTACTTTTTAGAATTAATTACCCAATGTATCTGATCTATAAACGTGTATAATTATAATTTGTATCCCAACTACTTTGCTCGTAATCGCACATGATGCGAAATAATAACATTCAACCACCGATAAACAACGTAAAATCTAAGTTTCAAAAATCCTCCTGAACAAACTAAAATAGATAGAGGGCTGTACTCTTTAGAATTAATTACCCAATGTATCTGATCTATAAACGTGAATAATAATAATTTGTATCTCAACTACTTTGCTCGTAATCGCTCATGAAGCGAAATAATAACATTCACCACCGATAAACAACGTAAAATCTAAGTTTCAAAAATCCTCCTGAACAAACTAAAATAGATAGAGGGCTGTACTTTTTAGAATTAATTACCCAATGTATCTGATCTATAAACGTGTATAATAATAATTTGTATCCCAACTACTTTGCTCGTAATCGCACATGAAGCGAAATAATAACATTCAACCACCGATAAACAACGTAAAATCTAAGTTTCAAAAATCCTCCTGAACAAACTAAAATAGATAGAGGGCTGTACTTTTTAGAATTAATTACCCAATGTATCTGATCTATAAACGTGTATAATAATAATTTGTATCCCAACTACTTTGCTCGTAATCGCACATGATGCGAAATAATAACATTCAACCACCGATAAACAACGTAAAATCTAAGTTTCAAAAATCCTCCTGAACAAACTAAAATAGATAGAGGGCTGTACTTCTCAGAATTAATTACCCAATGTATCTGACCCATAAACGTGTATAATAATAATTTGTATCCCAACTACTTTGCTCGTAATCCCACATGAAGCGAAATAATAACATTCAACCACCGATAAACAACGTAAAATCTAAGTTTCAAAAATCCTCCTGAACAAACTAAAATAGATAGAGGGCTGTACTTTTTAGAATTAATTACCCAATGTATCTGACCCATAAACGTGTATAATAATAATTTGTATCCCAACTACTTTGCTCGTAATCGCACATGAAGCGAAATAATAACATTCAACCACCGATAAACAACGTAAAATCTAAGTTTCAAAAATCCTCCTGAACAAACTAAAATAGATAGAGGGCTGTACTTTTTAGAATTAATTACCCAATGTATCTGACCCATAAACGTGTATAATAATAATTTGTATCCCAACTACTTTGCTCGTAATCGCACATGAAGCGAAATAATAACATTCAGCCACCGATAAACAACGTAAAATCTAAGTTTCAAAAATCCTCCTGAACAAACTAAAATAGATAGAGGGCTGTACTTTTTAGAATTAATTACCCAATGTATCTGATCTATAAACGTGTATAATTATAATTTGTATCCCAACTACTTTGCTCGTAATCGCACATGATGCGAAATAATAACATTCAACCACCGATAAACAACGTAAAATCTAAGTTTCAAAAATCCTCCTGAACAAACTAAAATAGATAGAGGGCTGTACTCTTTAGAATTAATTACCCAATGTATCTGATCTATAAACGTGAATAATAATAATTTGTATCTCAACTACTTTGCTCCTAATCGCACATGAAGCGAAATAATAACATTCACCACCGATAAACAACGTAAAATCTAAGTTTAAAAAATCCTCCTGAACAAACTAAAATAGATAGAGGGCTGTACTTTTTAGAATTAATTACCCAATGTATCTGATCTATAAACGTGTATAATAATAATTTGTATCCCAACTACTTTGCTCGTAATCGCACATGAAGCGAAATAATAACATTCAACCACCGATAAACAACGTAAAATCTAAGTTTCAAAAATCCTCCTGAACAAACTAAAATAGATAGAGGGCTGTACTTTTTAGAATTAATTACCCAATGTATCTGATCTATAAACGTGTATAATAATAATTTGTATCCCAACTACTTTGCTCGTAATCGCACATGAAGCGAAATAATAACATTCAACCACCGATAAACAACGTAAAATCTAAGTTTCAAAAATCCTCCTGAACAAACTAAAATAGATAGAGGGCTGTACTTTTCAGAATTAATTACCCAATGTATCTGACCCATAAAAGTGTATAATAATAATTTGTATCCCAACTACTTTGCTCGTAATCCCACATGAAGCGAAATAATAACATTCAACCACCGATAAACAACGTAAAATCTAAGTTTCAAAAATCCTCCTGAACAAACTAAAATAGATAGAGGGCTGTACTTTTTAGAATTAATTACCCAATGTATCTGACCCATAAACGTGTATAATAATAATTTGTATCCCAACTACTTTGCTCGTAATCGCACATGAAGCGAAATAATAACATTCAACCACCGATAAAGAACGTAAAATCAAAGTTTCAAAAATCCTCCTGAACAAACTAAAATAGATAGAGGGCTGTACTTTTTAGAATTAATTACCCAATGTATCTGATCTATAAACGTGTATAATAATAATTTGTATCCCAACTACTTTGCTCGTAATCGCACATGATGCGAAATAATAACATTCAACCACCGATAAACAACGTAAAATCTAAGTTTCAAAAATCCTCCTGAACAAACTATAATAGATAGAGGGCTGTACTCTTTAGAATTAATTACCCAATGTATCTGATCTATAAACGTGAATAATAATAATTTGTATCTCAACTACTTTGCTCGTAATCGCACATGAAGCGAAATAATAACATTCAACCACCGATAAACAACGTAAAATCTAAGTTTCAAAAATCCTCCTGAACAAACTAAAATAGATAGAGGGCTGTACTTTTTAGAATTAATTACCCAATGTATCTGACCCATAAACGTGTATAATAATAATTTGTATCCCAACTACTTTGCTCGTAATCGCACATGAAGCGAAATAATAACATTCAACCACCGATAAACAACGTAAAATCTAAGTTTCAAAAATCCTCCTGAACAAACTAAAATAGATAGAGGGCTGTACTTTTTAGAATTAATTACCCAATGTATCTGATCTATAAACGTGTATAACAATAATTTGTATCCCAACTACTTTGCTCGTAATCGCACATGAAGCGAAATAATAACATTCAACCACCGATAAACTACGTAAAATCTAAGTTTCAAAAATCCTCCTGAACAAACTAAAATAGATAGAGGGCTGTACTTTTTAGAATTAATTACCCAATGTATCTGATCTATAAACGTGAATAACAATAATTTGTATCCCAACTACTTTGTTCGTAATCGCACATGAAGCGAAATAATAACATTCAACCACCGATAAACAACGTAAAATCTAAGTTTCAAAAATCCTCCTGAACAAACTAAAATAGATAGAGGGCTGTACTTTTTAGAATTAATTACCCAATGTATCTGATCTATAAACGTGTATAATAATAATTTGTATCCCAACTACTTTGCTCGTAATCGCACATGATGCGAAATAATAACATTCAACCACCGATAAACAACGTAAAATCTAAGTTTCAAAAATCCTCCTGAACAAACTAAAATAGATAGAGGGCTGTACTCTTTAGAATTAATTACCCAATGTATCTGATCTATAAACGTGAATAATAATAATTTGTATCTCAACTACTTTGCTCGTAATCGCACATGAAGCGAAATAATAACATTCAACCACCGATAAACAACGTAAAATCTAAGTTTCAAAAATCCTCCTGAACAAACTAAAATAGATAGAGGGCTGTACTTTTTAGAATTAATTACCCAATGTATCTGACCCATAAACGTGTATAATAATAATTTGTATCCCAACTACTTTGCTCGTAATCGCACATGAAGCGAAATAATAACATTCAACCACCGATAAACAACGTAAAATCTAAGTTTCAAAAATCCTCCTGAACAAACTAAAATAGATAGAGGGCTGTACTTTTTAGAATTAATTACCCAATGTATCTGACCCATAAACGTGTATAATAATAATTTGTATCCCAACTACTTTGCTCGTAATCGCACATGAAGCGAAATAATAACATTCAGCCACCGATAAACAACGTAAAATCTAAGTTTCAAAAATCCTCCTGAACAAACTAAAATAGATAGAGGGCTGTACTTTTTAGAATTAATTACCCAATGTATCTGATCTATAAACGTGTATAATTATAATTTGTATCCCAACTACTTTGCTCGTAATCGCACATGATGCGAAATAATAACATTCAACCACCGATAAACAACGTAAAATCTAAGTTTCAAAAATCCTCCTGAACAAACTAAAATAGATAGAGGGCTGTACTCTTTAGAATTAATTACCCAATGTATCTGATCTATAAACGTGAATAATAATAATTTGTATCTCAACTACTTTGCTCCTAATCGCACATGAAGCGAAATAATAACATTCAACCACCGATAAACAACGTAAAATCTAAGTTTCAAAAATCCTCCTGAACAAACTAAAATAGATAGAGGGCTGTACTTTTTAGAATTAATTACCCAATGTATCTGATCTATAAACGTGTATAATAATAATTTGTATCCCAACTACTTTGCTCGTAATCGCACATGATGCGAAATAATAACATTCAACCACCGATAAACAACGTAAAATCTAAGTTTCAAAAATCCTCCTGAACAAACTATAATAGATAGAGGGCTGTACTCTTTAGAATTAATTACCCAATGTATCTGATCTATAAACGTGAATAATAATAATTTGTATCTCAACTACTTTGCTCGTAATCGCACATGAAGCGAAATAATAACATTCAACCACCGATAAACAACGTAAAATCTAAGTTTCAAAAATCCTCCTGAACAAACTAAAATAGATAGAGGGCTGTACTTTTTAGAATTAATTACCCAATGTATCTGACCCATAAACGTGTATAATAATAATTTGTATCCCAACTACTTTGCTCGTAATCGCACATGAAGCGAAATAATAACATTCAACCACCGATAAACAACGTAAAATCTAAGTTTCAAAAATCCTCCTGAACAAACTAAAATAGATAGAGGGCTGTACTTTTTAGAATTAATTACCCAATGTATCTGATCTATAAACGTGTATAACAATAATTTGTATCCCAACTACTTTGCTCGTAATCGCACATGAAGCGAAATAATAACATTCAACCACCGATAAACTACGTAAAATCTAAGTTTCAAAAATCCTCCTGAACAAACTAAAATAGATAGAGGGCTGTACTTTTTAGAATTAATTACCCAATGTATCTGATCTATAAACGTGAATAACAATAATTTGTATCCCAACTACTTTGTTCGTAATCGCACATGAAGCGAAATAATAACATTCAACCACCGATAAACAACGTAAAATCTAAGTTTCAAAAATCCTCCTGAACAAACTAAAATAGATAGAGGGCTGTACTTTTTAGAATTAATTACCCAATGTATCTGATCTATAAACGTGTATAATAATAATTTGTATCCCAACTACTTTGCTCGTAATCGCACATGATGCGAAATAATAACATTCAACCACCGATAAACAACGTAAAATCTAAGTTTCAAAAATCCTCCTGAACAAACTAAAATAGATAGAGGGCTGTACTCTTTAGAATTAATTACCCAATGTATCTGATCTATAAACGTGAATAATAATAATTTGTATCTCAACTACTTTGCTCGTAATCGCACATGAAGCGAAATAATAACATTCAACCACCGATAAACAACGTAAAATCTAAGTTTCAAAAATCCTCCTGAACAAACTAAAATAGATAGAGGGCTGTACTTTTTAGAATTAATTACCCAATGTATCTGACCCATAAACGTGTATAATAATAATTTGTATCCCAACTACTTTGCTCGTAATCGCACATGAAGCGAAATAATAACATTCAACCACCGATAAACAACGTAAAATCTAAGTTTCAAAAATCCTCCTGAACAAACTAAAATAGATAGAGGGCTGTACTTTTTAGAATTAATTACCCAATGTATCTGACCCATAAACGTGTATAATAATAATTTGTATCCCAACTACTTTGCTCGTAATCGCACATGAAGCGAAATAATAACATTCAGCCACCGATAAACAACGTAAAATCTAAGTTTCAAAAATCCTCCTGAACAAACTAAAATAGATAGAGGGCTGTACTTTTTAGAATTAATTACCCAATGTATCTGATCTATAAACGTGTATAATTATAATTTGTATCCCAACTACTTTGCTCGTAATCGCACATGATGCGAAATAATAACATTCAACCACCGATAAACAACGTAAAATCTAAGTTTCAAAAATCCTCCTGAACAAACTAAAATAGATAGAGGGCTGTACTCTTTAGAATTAATTACCCAATGTATCTGATCTATAAACGTGAATAATAATAATTTGTATCTCAACTACTTTGCTCCTAATCGCACATGAAGCGAAATAATAACATTCAACCACCGATAAACAACGTAAAATCTAAGTTTCAAAAATCCTCCTGAACAAACTAAAATAGATAGAGGGCTGTACTTTTTAGAATTAATTACCCAATGTATCTGATCTATAAACGTGTATAATAATAATTTGTATCCCAACTACTTTGCTCGTAATCGCACATGATGCGAAATAATAACATTCAACCAACGATAAACAACGTAAAATCTAAGTTTCAAAAATCCTCCTGAACAAACTAAAATAGATAGAGGGCTGTACTCTTTAGAATTAATTACCCAATGTATCTGATCTATAAACGTGAATAATAATAATTTGTATCTCAACTACTTTGCTCGTAATCGCACATGAAGCGAAATAATAACATTCAACCACCGATAAACAACGTAAAATCTAAGTTTCAAAAATCCTCCTGAACAAACTAAAATAGATAGAGGGCTGTACTTTTTAGAATTAATTACCCAATGTATCTGACCCATAAACGTGTATAATAATAATTTGTATCCCAACTACTTTGCTCGTAATCGCACATGAAGCGAAATAATAACATTCAACCACCGATAAACAACGTAAAATCTAAGTTTCAAAAATCCTCCTGAACAAACTAAAATAGATAGAGGGCTGTACTTTTTAGAATTAATTACCCAATGTATCTGACCCATAAACGTGTATAATAATAATTTGTATCCCAACTACTTTGCTCGTAATCGCACATGAAGCGAAATAATAACATTCAGCCACCGATAAACAACGTAAAATCTAAGTTTCAAAAATCCTCCTGAACAAACTAAAATAGATAGAGGGCTGTACTTTTTAGAATTAATTACCCAATGTATCTGATCTATAAACGTGTATAATTATAATTTGTATCCCAACTACTTTGCTCGTAATCGCACATGATGCGAAATAATAACATTCAACCACCGATAAACAACGTAAAATCTAAGTTTCAAAAATCCTCCTGAACAAACTAAAATAGATAGAGGGCTGTACTCTTTAGAATTAATTACCCAATGTATCTGATCTATAAACGTGAATAATAATAATTTGTATCTCAACTACTTTGCTCGTAATCGCACATGAAGCGAAATAATAACATTCAACCACCGATAAACAACGTAAAATCTAAGTTTCAAAAATCCTCCTGAACAAACTAAAATAGATAGAGGGCTGTACTTTTTAGAATTAATTACCCAATGTATCTGACCCATAAACGTGTATAATAATAATTTGTATCCCAACTACTTTGCTCGTAATCGCACATGAAGCGAAATAATAACATTCAACCACCGATAAACAACGTAAAATCTAAGTTTCAAAAATCCTCCTGAACAAACTAAAATAGATAGAGGGCTGTACTTTTTAGAATTAATTACCCAATGTATCTGACCCATAAACGTGTATAATAATAATTTGTATCCCAACTACTTTGCTCGTAATCGCACATGAAGCGAAATAATAACATTCAGCCACCGATAAACAACGTAAAATCTAAGTTTCAAAAATCCTCCTGAACAAACTAAAATAGATAGAGGGCTGTACTTTTTAGAATTAATTACCCAATGTATCTGATCTATAAACGTGTATAATTATAATTTGTATCCCAACTACTTTGCTCGTAATCGCACATGAAGCGAAATAATAACATTCAACCACCGATAAACAACGTAAAATCTAAGTTTCAAAAATCCTCCTGAACAAACTAAAATAGATAGAGGGCTGTACTCTTTAGAATTAATTACCCAATGTATCTGATCTATAAACGTGAATAATAATAATTTGTATCTCAACTACTTTGCTCGTAATCGCACATGAAGCGAAATAATAACATTCACCACCGATAAACAACGTAAAATCTAAGTTTCAAAAATCCTCCTGAACAAACTAAAATAGATAGAGGGCTGTACTTTTTAGAATTAATTACCCAATGTATCTGATCTATAAACGTGTATAATAATAATTTGTATCCCAACTACTTTGCTCGTAATCGCACATGAAGCGAAATAATAACATTCAACCACCGATAAACAACGTAAAATCTAAGTTTCAAAAATCCTCCTGAACAAACTAAAATAGATAGAGGGCTGTACTTTTTAGAATTAATTACCCAATGTATCTGATCTATAAACGTGTATAATAATAATTTGTATCCCAACTACTTTGCTCGTAATCGCACATGATGCGAAATAATAACATTCAACCACCGATAAACAACGTAAAATCTAAGTTTCAAAAATCCTCCTGAACAAACTAAAATAGATAGAGGGCTGTACTTTTTAGAATTAATTACCCAATGTATCTGACCCATAAACGTGTATAATAATAATTTGTATCCCAACTACTTTGCTCGTAATCGCACATGAAGCGAAATAATAACATTCAACCACCGATAAACAACGTAAAATCTAAGTTTCAAAAATCCTCCTGAACAAACTAAAATAGATAGAGGGCTGTACTTTTTAGAATTAATTACCCAATGTATCTGACCCATAAACGTGTATAATAATAATTTGTATCCCAACTACTTTGCTCGTAATCGCACATGAAGCGAAATAATACCATTCAACCACCGATAAACAACGTAAAATCTAAGTTTCAAAAATCCTCCTGAACAAACTAAAATAGATAGAGGGCTGTACTTTTTAGAATTAATTACCCAATGTATCTGACCCATAAACGTGTATAATAATAATTTGTATCCCAACAACTTTGCTCGTAATCGCACATGAAGCGAAATAATAACATTCAACCACCGATAAACAACGTAAAATCTAAGTTTCAAAAATCCTCCTGAACAAACTAAAATAGATAGAGGGCTGTACTTTTTAGAATTAATTACCCAATGTATCTGACCCATAAACGTGTATAATAATAATTTGTATCTCAACTACTTTGCTCGTAATCGCACATGAAGCGAAATAATAACATTCCACCACCGATAAACAACGTAAAATCTAAGTTTCAAAAATCCTCCTGAACAAACTAAAATAGATAGAGGGCTGTACTTTTTAGAATTAATTACCCAATGTATCTGACCCATAAACGTGTATAATAATAATTTGTATCCCAACTACTTTGCTCGTAATCGCACATGAAGCGAAATAATAACATTCAACCACCGATAAACAACGTAAAATCGAAGTTTCAAAAATCCTCCTGAACAAACTAAAATAGATAGAGGGCTGTACTTTTTAGAATTAATTACCCAATGTATCTGACCCATAAACGTGTATAATAATAATTTGTATCCCAACTACTTTGCTCGTAATCGCACATGAAGCGAAATAATAACATTCAACCACCGATAAACAACGTAAAATCTAAGTTTCA
Organism: Melinopterus prodromus; assembly: GCA_964023965.1. Lineage (NCBI taxonomy): Eukaryota > Metazoa > Arthropoda > Insecta > Coleoptera > Scarabaeidae > Melinopterus > Melinopterus prodromus. Next base: position 4,496,538 of record OZ030395.1, on the reverse strand, counting down.
AAAATCCTCCTGAACAAACTAAAATAGATAGAGGGCTGTACTTTTTAGAATTAATTACCCAATTACCCATTTGGGTGCCTGAAGCACCCAAATTAAATAAAAAAACTTTTCCTCTGTAACATTATATAAAAAAGAAGAAAACACAAACGAAATTTATTCTAGAGAAATAAGAAAGGAAGCGAAAAAGGGCCAGAATAAAAAGCTGCGTCAAGAAAAACACTAAAAATTCCAGATGCCAGAAACATTAAAATACTAATGAGACATATTCCTGAACCTCTGAATTTAGGGCGTTCACCTTACTACCAACTACGTCTCACCTCGATAAAACAGAAGCTATTACCGCACCTCACAATTACAGAGCAGAGAATCACCGAAGATTTAGGACAATTTTCGTACACCATTGACCTGTAAATGGCGGGTTTCACATAATACGACCCCCCAAACCACGCTTTCAGGTGCGCGAAACGAAATCCTCCTTAATGCTCACCTATTAAAATAAACATTAAGAACAATGCCTTCGGCCATTAGCCAAGTTACAACTCCGTCTCGCAAGAATTCGCTAATAGATGGCGCTATAAAGCAGAGACATTCCATCGCTAGCATTCGTTTCGTTTATTAACTCTTCCCACTTTATTATTTCGCCTCTCTTAACAAGCTCGTTCATTTCGTTTAATCGTCTGCAATCGGCCCGAAGTCCATAAAATTGTTAACGGTGTATATCTGCTTGAATTATCATGGATGAATAATAGTATATTATTTTACTAGCGGAAAACGAAAAAAAAAATTTCGCCTCCCAAACCACATATTTGCATTATCATATCTGTAATAGTTAAAAGAGCGGTTAGGAATCGACGGAAGCCAGTCGGGAATTATAAACGAAAAGTCGGATAATATCCTTTGCCTTAATATCAAATATTTTAACTGCGTTTGTCAATAATGGCAAGGTGAACTGCCAAATGACTGCCATCCACGTAGGTTTTGACAGACTTTGGCAATACAATCATGAGAATCGTCTATGATGACAGTCCGTTTGAATAATGAAGTCATTATTCAGACGCACACGGTGGGGATTAATATAGTCATAGATCAAGTATGCAATGAACGTATTTATGTGTCGTTGATAAAGCATATTGCAATTCAGGGGATTTTAGAAGATAGACAGGGCGGGTGGTGTAAACATTTTTATGGTGAATATGCTTTTATGGTGAATAATGGGGTTATGTGACAGTAAAATTAATGGTGAATGTAGTAAAATTTTAATGCCATTCGCTGATTCGTTGAACACCATTCAGCTTGAGTATTATTCTGTAAGCAGTGTTAAAGCTTGTTGTATTTATTGTTTTTCATTATTAATGCACTAAACAGCAACAAAAAACTTTGATGTTTCAAACCTTTTGTGATTTTTTACCGATTTTTATGATCATTTCGGCACATTGTAAAAAATACTCATCAGGATTAGAAGAACCAACCCCATATACTGGAGTCTGTTTGGGGCAGTTCAAGTACTCTGTTTAACTCTCTGTGATTCACAACATTTTGTATTTTTAATTTAAAATAAATTTAAAAACCTACAGATGCAGTTGAAAATACAACTTCCGTATTATTCACAAATGGCATTTCTTTTGAAAAACTGTATAGTTTTTCCGTCACGCCTACAAGCAACATCCTGTATAAATAAAAATAATTTAAACTCGAGTACATGAAATTCGAACCACATGGAAGAAACAGTTTAAATCAAGAAAGTTCATACAGGTTCATACATGACTTGGACTCATTCGTTCTCAATTTTTCCGATAAATTTGCCAAACCAACACCTTTAAAGCATTTTCTTCACCTACTGAAAGCCAAAACTAAATAATCAACTTGTACCTCAGAAACAAGGAACTTGCAATGAATATTTGACCAGCATGAAAGTATAATGATATGGGAACACAAAATATAGTTGCCAAGCCAACGGAAAGATGACAGTCACAAACGTCAAAAGCGTTTACAATTCAACCAGCGCTTATTGCTCATCGCATCAAGCACAATCCCAATTTTGGAAAATTTTCAACCAAAAATTTGCTGTTCTCGCGCCGATAGATTACCAGAAACCATGACAGGAACGAGAATATCAAGATGTAAGTCCAACCAAACCCACCAGTCATCGCCAAACATAACCTCAACCACTCCGCAGGTTCAAGTGATTCGGATTCTTTTTTCGAGACCGTCCTAAAAACGAACAAGAATCGAGTAATCGACAGGTCGTTATTGACCAGAAAACAGCATGAAACTTTACTAGCTATACCAAGGCCGTGAGTATAAAGTCACCAAAAACCATATACCCTAACAGATATCTTCGATAGAATACCACCGCCGCCACCTATGCCCAAGAGGAAGGTGAAAAGATGCAATATTCCCAAGATTTGCCCTCCTCGGATAGACCAGTTGGCCGTACCGACCCCTATCTACACCAAAGGAGTCCTGCAACTCTATCACTGCGTCCTGGAACCGATCAGGGTCATCCGTCTGGTCAAACTGGTCCACCAAGACCCGAACCAGAGGCCAAAGTACACCAGGAAGAAGCCCAAGAAGATCAACAAGAAGAAACTGAAGAAGATGAAGCAGGAGGAGTGCTACAAGATATGGCTGAAGGGTAGGATCTCCCTCACGACCAAGGCCATTGTGAATTACGTTAAGAGGCACGAGAATGAGGTCACTCCCAACTATAGGCAACTCCTGGTCGCCCTGGGCATCATGCGGAACCTCAAGATCAAAAAGAAGAAGTTGACGATGAAGTACACTAAGCAGTACATCATGAGGATTTGCGAAGTCCTCGCGATTGCTGTTGACGCCGAATGCCAGCCGTACAGAAGACCTCTGGAGCCTTTACCAGCTCCACCGTCTGAGATCGGTGAGCCTGAGGAAGGGAAGCATGTCTTCTGGATCATCAGAGAACCGCCTGAAGGTATTTGACTTAATTTTGTTAGATTTGCCAACTGAATTGGTGTAGTTATCTGGTGTTCCCATGTAGTACCAGGCTTGTTGTCCAGGGAAGTTGGTTTTCTGGTCTCATGTAGACCCCTCCAAGGTTTGCTTCCCTCCAGGAGGTTAATGCTAAGCAATCGAATAGGACGTGAGAGGCGTTTTCCTCCTCATCGTTGCATAGGTTCTTCTCTCAGAAGTTGTATGGTGTGCAGATGCTTCCTGAGACTGCAGTGTGCGGTACTGAGTTTGATCACCTCATATGTCTTGAGGGGTTCTTCAACATTATTTTAGCATGTCGTTTTGATGTTTTCTGCTTGTTCCCTTACAATTTTTATTTTGAAGGTCTTAGCCAGGGATTATTGTGGTGTCATGCTTCCCATACTGAACCTTAGCTTATTCTTATGGTTATAAATTTCTGGTGATACTAATTTCCTTGTCTTCTAGATGAATCTGAAGAAGAGGAAGAAGGCAAAGGCGAGGAGGAAGGCGAAGAAGAAGGCGAGTTCGAAGGCGAAGAGGAGGAAATGGAAATGGAAGGACTTGAAGAAGAGGGTGATATGCACGTCCCTGGAATGGAGCCGCAGTACCTGGGCGAAGGCGAAGGATTCGAATCAGGTATCGCGGAATAATAAACGCTTCGCCAAAAACCCAAATCCAAAAATCATTCATGAAACCCATCTCATTTTCATCCCTCCCTTTGAAGACGGGGAAGCAGGCGAGTTGAGCAGAATAATCGAAGACGAGGAGGACGCCGAAGGCGAGGACGGAGGCCTGGCCGCCGACGCCCTGGACGCAGGAGCCTACCCATATGACTACGACGACACGGGAGAAGGAGGCGAAGGAGGTGCTCCAGGCGAATTCGGTAGGGCTTACAATAATGGGATCCCGGGATCCCGAATACCCCGATCCAGCCTATATATGTATATATCGTAGGCAAATGGTTATTCTATTTGCCTGGGCAAATAGATAAGAAACCTTTATTTATATTTTTAAAGCTATTTGCCTAGGCAAATGTACTTGCCAAGACCAATGTTAGGGCAACACCCATGAGTGCATAGGTATGATTTCATATGGATCAATATGGATTTTATTCCACTAAAACAAGAATTTTAGGTTAGGAATGTTTAGTTTCCCTTTTACGAGGAAACGGTTATCAACAGTCACATATCCTCACATAATTTGAAAATCCAACACTATGCTGATTGCTGACTATGTGCACTGCCGTCTCCAGTTAGTCTAAACGCAGACATTTCACGTTCACTTGTGATTAGGGTTACACTCTGTTCACTAAAACCAGTCGCTTACGTCATCACGCAAATACATAGCTATTGCCTAGGCAAAATCCTTTAGCCAGAACAAACTCTTTGCCTACGACATATATAAAGAAAACCCGAACAAATTCAATGCAATTAAAAGAACAAATTTGTATTTCTTTTGGATCTACATCATAATATGCCACATTATTGGTATTTTGGTCCGGTATTGTAAGCCCCTAGTTCCAGGCTTAGACGGTGAACCCATACCAGGCGAAGGTGGCCCAGGCGCAGAAGGTGGCCCGTTCGATGACGGCGCTCCAGGTGCAGAGGGTGGCGCAGGAGCTGAAGACGGTGCTCCAGGAGCTGAAGGAGGAGCCGAGCTAGGTGAAGATGGTGCTCCACTAGCAGAGGGTACTCCTGAAGAAATTGCTGCTGCCGCCGAGGCTGCCGCCGAGGCTGCCGCTGCTGCCGGAGAGGGCGAAGAAGGCGGTCCAGGCGTGGAAGGCGACATTCCTGTCGGCGAAGGAGAGCCACCCATTGTCGGAGGAGAGGCTGGCGGACTTGGACCAGATGCTATCCGGGATGTCGCTGCCGAGATGGAGGCGGAAAGACAGAGGGGCGAAGGAGGCTATCCCGACTTTATTACCCAAGAAATGCTGGGTACGTATTCGGGCTTCCAAGCTTCCAGCAGTGTTATTTTAATATTTTGTTGTTAACTGGTGAAATTTTGGCACTGATCTACTACAATTATAAATCAATTGAGCTGCTTCTTATGTTTTTGCTTCTTAAGTTATGTTTTTGATATTTTGGTAGTACAGTTCCCAAATGACTCTATCAATAAAGCCCTATTCTTAAACGGCATCGAGTTGAATCAGTCTACAGATATAGGCAATAGAGATTTTCGTGTGAAAAAAATAGTATCAGGAGGCCGACGGTACCAGGTCACGTGGAACAGTCCATAGATATATTGTAATCAAATAAATCATGTTCTTTTTTTTGTTATCTGACTGCTAATTTCAGAGGAAGGCGTTGAAGAGGAAGAATGGATGTACGAAGAAGGGGAAGAGGAAGGTGAAGGCGTACCTGGCGCGCCGGGCGTTCCAGGAAAACCATCAGCCGTGATTGCCGGGGTTCCCGGGTATCCCGGAGTGCCCGAAGGAACGGCCATCGTGGACGTTCATCCTCCGCACACGGTCAGCTATTTGTCCTGGAAGGTGTATTTGTCCTGGTTGGAGGAATTTGGCAGCAATATACAAAATTATGGTAAATGCCTGAGAGGATTCAAGGAGATTATTGAAGGTAAAAAAAAAACTATAGAGTAATATTCAAAGGATAGGTATTTAGCTAACTAGTTAAAATTGGGATTTCATTAAGGACAAATTTAATAATTCTCATTTTTATGTAAAAGTTGGGAAATATCCAGCAAAAAGAAACAGAAAACTCACTGAATGAGAAAGACTCTGACAATGGAAATTAGAAAACGTAATGCATATGTCCAGAGATTCTAAAAATATTATCAAAAAGATAATGAAATTACCCTGAAACAAACCATCTATATTTACCTCATTTTGAAGAAATGTAATTATCTCAATACGACTTTGTACTGAAACTAAATGATTCCACACCAAGCAGGTTTAGAAAGTTCTGTGTTGTGTCTTGTTCACACAGAACGCAGAGGACTCACAAGTGCTAGATGGATTTGAGAAAACTTAAATTATCTGCTAAATTACAATTTGTTTCTTTATGATATAGTTGAAATAAACATAGGTACCTTAAATCAACAATATTTGAAGAGGAAGACCAAACTTATTGCCGATTGGTTCTTTTACACTTTTTCATTCATGTCAAAAAAAGTTCCTTCTCTGTTTAGAATAGTCTCACCAGTAAAGCAAATAAAAACATTTGGCTTTCCAGGTTCTCAACCTTATGTAGGTGCTATACATAAAAACTCATTTCAGAAATGCATTTTTAACACTTTTATGGGCATTTCATGTCATATTTTGACTTTTATTGGTGTTTTTTTTTTTTTTAATATTTACTCCGACATAGAAGATATAATTAGATATTATAATCTATTGATATATATTTCAAAGTATGTCACATTATTATAAGTGTGTGGTGTGCTATTTACGTAATATATGATGGGGTAATTGGGGTAGATTTTTTTTATTGAAATGTTGATCATCAGAAATATTTGGATATGTTACAAAATTATTTTGATGAACAACTTTAGGAATTACCCCACATTTTATATGGTGAATTCTCTAGTACCACATTGAATAATTGTGACGTTGATAATAGCTTCAAATTACAGTTGTTATTTTTGTTCAGTGGCGTAGGAATCCTTTCTTGTATAGGGATTCATTCTCTGATTATAATATAGGTATATTAAATTGAAACAATGAGGGTTTGAAAGTCTTTGATTGTCTTGGTAAAGACATTGGATATGAATAAAACATTAACAAGAGAGCATATTTTAAAGCTACTGTATATGTCATAAAATCTAATATGTAGAAATAGTTATTTATGTACCAAGGGCATTACACGGATTTTAATGCCCCGAGGGTGACCGAGGGCATAAACATCAAGTAATGCCCGTGCATACAAAATTTTATGTCCTACAATACCAGAGGAAATAAAATATTGTTGCAGAGGAACCCAACCCTTGTTGACGACTCCACTATGGTATCTGACAATGATCATAACCTGTATCCTGCACCCATACCACCTTAGTAACACTAAATACGTTCAAAACTGTGGCGGGAAATTCAAACTCTCCTTCGTCATTTTAGATATCACCCATTACTTGATTAGTTAATTTACAAATTATGCATTACTTATATAGCGTGTTATTACGTAACTTTACATATAAAATTAATTTAAAATTTTCAGCAAAAAATCAAAATTACTCTGACAAGATTCATACCATCCTGACCAACTGGGGTACCTACCTGAAGGACACGATGGAATTCGAGAAGCAGATATCGGAATACTTCAAAGGGAAGACGATCACGAAATGCCCCAAGTGCGGGGACTACACCCTATATAATATACCTGCAGACCACGAGATACCACCCGAACTGAAGACGGCCGCAGAATCGACGCAGAAGTGGACGAGGCTGCTCGAGGAGGCTTCCAGAATCTGCAAGAGCTTCTACACTGACGACGTGTCGACCTTCAGTCACGAGACAATTGAAATCACTGATCCGGCTACCATTGAAAGCAGCGAAACGTCAATGTACTTCTTCGAGGATCTGAACTACGACAAGAGCTGAAGACGATGCGTAGTCTGTTATGGGTAGTTTAATTATTGTGCGTATGGTGACAAATCTGTCGTGTATTATGTGTTTGTAGGTGTGTTATTACAGGTGTAAATTTCGTTGTATAATGGCTCGTTTTATTTTTGGTGGTATTGCATTTGGTATTGCATCATATTGAAAGTAATCAGCGTCAAAAACTGCACTATTATGGTATTTCATTATATTGTCTACTCTCATTTTACCATTAGTATACGCGCCAATGATTATAATGACACTAGCGTTGAATAATAATGACAGTTCGTTCAAATAATGACCTTATTATTTGAACGAACTCGCGTGTAAACTTCATGCTCGCGATTTATATCCTTAATTATGTGCTCGTCAAATAATATACTATTATATGCGTCTATTTTTCACGTCTAATTGTTTCAAATATCAATCCTTCAAAAACATTGTTGCATTTCTGCATTGTTTTTCTGGTTGCCGGAAAAGCAAAGAAAAATATCGTAAATTCATTATTAGACGATAATATGTCAAATTTTGCCAATATTATCTTTTAAAAAGGTGCGAACTAAGAAGATATCGAAAAAAATTGACTACAAAAGATTTCGAATATATCAATTGGCAAAAGTTAAATCATCTTTCATATTGGCAAATCTCCCACCCACAGAAGGTGCAGCAGAACAACATTGTTACAGGGGATATTATGAGTTTCAAACTTGGCTGGGTAACGAACTGACAGCAACAGATTGGGGCTGGAAGCAACATCAACGTGGCATTATGCCCAAATTTACAGAAAAGGAATTAATTTCGGAAATATTGCTCAAAACTATTTACTGCACCTGTGAAACTGGATGCAACAGTTTAAAATGTGGCTGCCGAAAACATGGTTTCAAATGCACAAATTTATGCTCAAATTGTCATTGTTCTGAAAAATGCTCCAATGTGGAAGAAAAAAGCTACGAGGAAGTTAGTGATTTAGATGAAATTGTGGATGAAGAACCAATGCAGACTGGAAATAATATTGGAGACGAAGACGGTGATGGTCTTGAAGATATCGAAGATCTACTAGAAACGGGAAGGTTTGTCGAATCTAACGATGAAGAAATGCCATCAAAGAGACAAAAAGTAATGGATAGTAACAAATGTAAATAGAACTTAATAAAACAACTTTTTTACTGAAAAAAGTTGCATTTAGAACAACTATTTTCGCATATTTCTGTGCAATCTTCATGTTATATAGATTTGTATTTTTGTGTGTATTTTTTACACCACCCGAAAGTAGAGATTTCAACGAACAACAAGCCTACCGACGTTTTTAAAAAAGCAGATATTTTGACGTGAGAATTTACGATTGAAAATTAGGGTGCTTTTTCGATATTAAGCCAAAACAAGGTGAAAAAATAAATATTTTAAATCTAATTAAGTACAGTGTGTTTGGGACATAAAAAGGTAAGTTTTCACCAAATTTCGTGAAAAAAATTTTGTAGAAAATAAAAATAAAAGACTAAAAAACTTGGTTATTTGAATTTTTCACCTAAATTTTGAGGTTATGTGAAAAAAGTTTAAATACAAAAGTTGTAGATCTTTTTATTACCTACAACTTTGCAATTTAACTTTTTTCTTTAAAAATTTAAATTATCGATCCTGGTCTATATCATATTCGCAATGTTTCAGAATGTCAAAACTAAATCTGTCATCAACTGTCTCATAAATACCCCATTGATGCATAGATTTTCCTTCCTATTTTCTGTGTATTACCAACAGTAATATCATATCCACAAAGTTTCAGAATATTAAAACCAAATTTGACCACTGTACTTCTAGTGGTAGGTACTAACAGTTAGATTTAACCCGATTAGGTAAAATTAACAAATAAAAAGATCTGGAGGTCGTTTATTTGGTGGTGAGTGTATTCATTTTTTCGAATTACGCAAAAACTGGGAGTCAATTAACGACGCCGCCAGAGCGCAAAAATTTTATACGTTTGACATGGGGAAAAGGGAATTAGTCCTAAAATCCTGGACTTACCCTTTCCCGCTTTGGGGAAACTTTCTATAATGCTTTCAAATTATGAACTGGACATAGCAGGCAGTAAAAATTTCGCGAATAAATCTCCCTCCGTGGGCCTCCGCGAAGGGGGAAAAAACTTTATTCCTACAGTTAGGGCCGCGCTTTTTTTTCTCGTCCACCGCTGCGCTTCAGTTGTCCCAATTAAAAAGACCCGCTGGATACTTAGTGTTTATAGCGTTTGCGACGAAAATTTACAGTTAAGACCCGACAAAGAGATGGAAATCGGACCAAAACGATACGAAGTTTTCCCTTATTTTATAAAGCGTAAAGTCAAAAATTATTACAACAAATTTATGGAGAGTTCTATCTTCTACTAGAACCTATTTTTGGCTGGTATGTACCAAAAGGTACCTCTTAAAAGAATAAAAAGCCGCACATCTAAAATAATTTAACATTTTATGTAGATTTCAGCAAAACTTAAAGAAATCTGGGAGCCCTAAATACGGCCCTGCGCCTCTCAAAAAGAGAAAAACACCCCCTCAGTGTCAATAATTCGTATGTGAAAGGGTGGTGCGTTCTTATATTTCAACGAGACGCCATGCCAGTCTTGATTCCGTCCAGATATCGAATATCCAGCGAAATCGCAAATATTCCTGTCGTAAAATCTTATTAGCCGCCCCTGCTCTCTGCCTGACGCAACGCCGAGCGCCCTCTATACTCTCAATCCCAAAGAACGTGGGGGCGCCACACAGTAGTCGATAATGCAAATCCAGCAGATCAAAATTATTTTAGCGCTATTTAATCTAATTTAATCCAAAGTGACATAAAAATGTTCTTAGATTAGCATGACTTGTTTGGATGACTCAAAACCAACCAGATTGTTACCCTGGATTTTATTTATAAATTTATATTCGTTTTTTACAAATAAAATGTCAAACTTAATTCTGTTTTTTATAATAATAATTTAATAATAATAGTAATAACAATAATAGTGATAATAATAAAAGTAATTATACAATTCTCTGACGATATTGGGATGCAATTTGGTCTAGAGAAGTGTGCCAAAATTATTATTGTAAAAGGCAGAATTGAGAGAACCGCTGACATATGCCTGAATTATCATACTAGTATTAATGAACTAACAGATAATACTAGATATAAGTATCATGGAATGGATGAAGCGTTTCGTATTGATGACGAAGGCATGAAGGTTATAGGCGAATACATTAAGCGTGTGAGGAAATAAAATCTGGTTTAAATGAAAACTATAAAATGTAAGCGATAAATGCATATGCTATTCCAATATTTCGATACAGTGTTGGAGTTTGTAAATTGGACGAAGAATGAAATGCGCGATTTGGACATTAAAACTAGAAAACAGTTAACATTAAATTTTATGTTGCATCCAAGGTCTGATGTCTGCAGGCTATACCTGCATCGGTTAGATGGAGGTCGTGGCTTGCAGCAATTGGAAAATATTTATGATTTGGAAATGTTAAATTTAGGAAATGTTATAATGGTCAACAAGGAGGATTAATTAAACAATTAATTAGGGATACTTTAGGTACGTCAATAAATAGTAAACATAAACTAATTTTTAATTTCAGGTGGAAAAACTAGATATTTATGGAAATAAAACTTCGGTGGATTCTTTAAAGCGAGAGATTAAGTAAAGAATTATTCGGAAAATGAGAGAGGATTATGTTAGTAAGCATGGTCAATTTTTAATAATTGTGGAGGGTGATGGTATTTCAAAGTCTGGATAGTTATCTTGGCTTTGGCATGGGAACATTAAGGCTGAACCGGATTCCTCTATCATAGCGGCGCAAGATCAGGCAATACGTACCGGACATCATGAACAGAAGATTATGAAAGTTGCTCATGATGGGAGTTGTAGACTGTGTCATCTGGCTTCGGAACATGTCTACGATTTATTGGCGGCTTGTCCAGTCTTAGCTGAGTCGCATTACATTGCTAGGCATGATAGGGTGGGAACATATATACATTACAATGTATGTTCCCAACTAGGTTTAGCAATGGATGTGTCTCGGTGGTATGACCACATCCCATCTCCTGTTGTGAGTAACGATCATATTACCATATTATGGAACATGCCTGTTGCCACTGCTAGAATGCTTGATGCTAATAAGCCTGATATCGTGCTAAAGGATTTCCAGAGGAAGGTGTGCACGTTCATAGAAATCTCGGCACCTGCTGATGCGAATGTTGTAAGGAAGGAGCTTGAAAAACAACTTAAATATAAGGATCTCTGAATAGAAGTTGGACGTATGTGGGGAATGAAAGTGAACATTGTTCTGGTGATTGTAGGTTCATTGGGAGCAGTTACTATATATTAGAGTAAACATGTGAAGGAGTTGCCGTGCAAAATTTCGCCCTGGGAAATTCAAGAAATTGCGGTCTTGGGAAGCGCGAATATTTTGAGGATTCCTTTGTATATAGTCTATTAATAAATAATGTCTGCTTGTGTCTTTCTTTGCTTTGCAAATTAGTGTTGCAACGCATAAAAGGCGTAGTTTTTCAAAATTGGGTAGAGCTGTGGTGAAACCCGCAAAGGGAGAACCCCAGGCTTCAGCGAAGCTCGGTACTTCCAATTTGCCTATTACTTTTCAAAATCTATTAGTATAATTTTTTGTATTTATATGTTGTATCTAAATTATATTATCTAGGTTTAATATATTTAATGAGATGTATCAGAGAGTTCCAATAAACAGTAATAATAACAATAGTTTTGATCAGCTTAAACTCGAAAATCGACTACTGTGCGCCATCTATCGGTAGTGCGGCGCGCGCGCCACCTATCGTCGCCTCAGACTTAAACGTATGAAATATTTATGTCCGGGCGAGCGAAAATTGGATGTTTTCATTCCAGAAATAATTCATCCACAAATAAGATTTCTCCCGTGAGATCGCACGAGCGAGCAAAGCCGTTTCCGGCCGCTTTGGTACGATTCTTGCCGATTCGGCGAACAACCGGAATATTTAATCGCAATCCTCCGCGCCGACTGATCGACAGAACAAAAGAAAACGCCGCAGGTATGTCGGTTACCACGGAAACCTTTTGTTCTCTCTGTTAGTCTTTACAATAGTTTTTTTCTTTACAATTAAAACATTTTTTTTACTTTTGTTTCATACTGAATAAGGTAAACTCAAAAATAATTTCTTGAAATGTACCCTGAAGTGCAGGGTAAGCCTGCAAAATGTCAAACTCTTAGCTTAATTAATAACTGGGCTACAGAAGACGGGAATATATAAAACAACCGTTGGGGTATTTGACCTGAAAACCTGGCCAAAATTATTCTTTCACCAAAAAAGGCTTTAAAATCAACTGTATTAAAAATTGTTCTTCACTGCACTACACCTATTGTAAATTAATTACGGCTACAACATTTGTCGTCAATATTTTGGTGTGATTTTATTTCTATTATGTTTTACCGTGTCAAATTCATAAAATAATATATGGCATGTCCAGTTTAAATACGCAGCATATACGGATTTAAAATTGAACAATACATGTCGTTCTTGAGTTATATGAGATAACATGTTTGGGTCTGTTATGTTGTAAGAAAATCCTGAAAAAAGTTTTATTTTTAAAGACCAGTGGTAGAGGAAGTAAATGAAAGTTTACACCAGTCGATATTGTCTATTGAAACGGTACATATGCTATTCATGCTGTTTTCCGTTCGATGTATTCCTTTTAAGACGTGATAGTAGAGGCAATTAAGAACCTATTTACCATATTTATCACTATAAAATCTATTATTTTTAGTATTATTTCAAAATTGTCTAATATTTATACTTATTGTTTCCATGAAAACTTTCGAAATTTGATCATACTTCAAGCTGTTTTGAACCTGCATTCGCATTCCGTATAAACACATTTATCGAAAACGCCTAACCAGTTTCTATTCACAACCTTACTATTGTCTCTCCTCAACAAGAATCCAATTTAAACCAGTGAACTGTGTTTGCGAGTAGGTGCTTTCGATGTATTTTCTTGCCTTGAATATGAATCCGATTGGCTTCAAACAACCAATTTCCAAGAAATGCATATACAAGTACAAAGTTTAAGGTCTTTTTCGGATGATTTTTAAGACTAGGTCATCAGGGTTGTTTGCTATACATGATCCAAAACGGAAAAATATACGTACATAACGGCATTTACAACATACAAGATGCATTGATCATAAAGTTGTCAATATCTCGATAACCGTAACCATTTGTATATAGCTAGATATGGTTAAATATGTTCTAAATTACCTCTACTATCACGGTATCAAGAAATTGCACCAAATTACATATAAGCCGGTACATCAATTTTTGGATTTTCCTTTACAACGTATTAGAAATAAAATCACAAAAACTGCATCCGCACCTATCCGCAGCTGATTTTCCAGTAGTTGTAATGTCAAATATGTATACTATAATTAGAACCTCTTTCAAAAGCTTAACAAAGCTAAAGACTAAACTAAAACACTCAAATTCTGCATAAAACTGTTTTTTTTTTATAACAGCGAATGTTCTCGGCCTTGCAATAAGCAAAATTGTGGGTAGAATTTAATAAAAATAATGTCGAATGAAAAGTCTTTTACCTATCCCAGAAACTGCTTTACTTTTTGGAATTTAACAAATTTGATTTATGGCCAGCTTTTTGGGTCTAATACCTCAATGTGCGTTGGTTTGAATTAACAAAGACTGCTTTTAATTGAGAGACAATTTACTCAATTTGCACTAATTTTCTCCATCCTATTGTTCATTCATTATCAATAATTTACTATAATTTCCACAGACAAAGAATCGTCCTATTTAATTTAACTATTTATTTAATATTAAATTAATAATTAATTTAAATAAACTTTTACAATCATCTGTAATAAATTACAGAATCCATCTTCAAACAACCAAATCCAATACAAACTATTGAAGATATCTCAAAACAAAAACCTCCCTTACGGTCAATGCAATCTTAGCCATTGGATAATAGTCGAACGACCGCTGGATTGCAACCCCTGCGCAACCCTTGACGTGGGGTAGGTGGTTAGTTCTGACCCCGAGACATCCCTAGTCCATCTTTTTAATGGAACTCTCCGTGCGCCCAGCGCAAACACCAGTAATTCCATTATCTCAGGAGTTAGGGACATCACTCTTGTCGATAGGGGCGAATCGAAGGGGCGGGGGGGTTCAGGAGTACACCACGAGTGTCGGAACTTGTCGGGGGGCGGAGCCTACAAGGCCCAACAGAATAATTTGTTACTTTTCCCGACGCGCGTTAAACGGTAAACTCACACCTTTCGGTTGATTCTTGTCAATATATTATTGTAAGGTAAATCACCAGTTTTAAATCGTCATTTCACGAGTAAAAGACTTCGATTTTACGTGTTTTTTTATGTTTACTTGTTATAGAACACAAAACGCAATAAAGGGTCCATTTAGTAACCACGAGGACATTTCACGTTTGCAATATGGCGATGAAGTGGTTAGAGCGCATGTATAAAAGCAAATATGTCAAAATATATTCTACGAAGTGGAGGAGGAAATAAAGTATGGCCCTGGTTTCACATATTAGCAGCACTTTCTTCTTACAGATACCTGAAAAGCTAATAAATAACTGTGCCAAATTTGGAATCGATTTATTGCATAGCTTCCCCAATAAAAAATTCTAAAAAGCGATAATTTTAGAGGAAAAAGACCGGAACTTCCCCTTAAATCAATCAAATTTTAATATTTTGTGCGTTTTATGAACAACTATTTAATTATAAGATAAATAAATAATATCTTTTATAAGTACTTGAAATATTAATCGAATCAATTGAATCACAATCTGTGAGATATTTTACTTACCAACAAATTCGACTATTTGAACGCTGTTGAATGACTGTAGCTTAGTCACTATAGACGCCAATAATAAATATACCCTACCTGAAACAAAAAAAAAACTTAACTTTAGTAAGAATTTAAATTAAAAATGATATCAATAGTGATTGTCATGAAGATATCCCACTTTAAAGCTTTTGACCAGAACGGGTGGAGGCGCCGGTATAAATTTTAATGCCTATCGGTTATTATGATATAGGATTATCAGTTCAGTTATCGACAATACGTTAATGGTCGTCGAAAACCTTATCTTTCATTGAATTCGGATCCTCGGATAGAAACGTAAAGTAGGGGGCACAATGGCGACACTAATCAGTGTAGCCACTACAAAGGGCTAACTTTATAGTTACCGGTTGCCGGGCCATTGTTTGCAGTTACGTATAGCCGTCGCGGAGAGTTCTGCCGAGGGGTAGGTGAGGGCGAGGGGGGCGTTCAACATCTATTTCTTACCGGGTACCACCTCCACAATTGAGGAGTTTCAGTCTGAATCGATACCCAATTATTTTACCGGGTTTACAAAGCTACTACTTGAAAACGAAGGAAACTTGTCTCCTAATTTGAATAAATCTTGATTGAGGAAGTTAATAGGGGTATTATCCACTATTGTATGTTTGGTTGGGTGGCGGAGCAAGGTGTGGAGGTACAGGAACACCTCGCTTTGGGGACAGACTTTTAGATTATTTAGAAGAAAATCTTGAAATGCTCACACTTAGGCCTGAAGGATTTTGAATTACTCGGTCAAAAGTTACCTTCTGCTAGAATGCTAGCAGTGTATTGTGTTATAGATTCTTTAAAACCAACTACATATGTATTTTTCTTCAACATCCTTTCCATTGAAATTTATTCATAATTCCGTTGATTGAAGAGTCAAGATTATGCACAGTTATAGAACACGAAAGAAGTGAAGAAAACAAGAGAAAACGACGATATCCAATTGGCACCTATAGGTATTTGATAAACAACAACAATTTTTGAGCCATTCAAATCAAAGTCTACGACGTAAGATACAATACCCAAAAGAAATCAACATAATAGAAGACTCCTTTTATTTGATAACTGGTATTGATTTAGTAAAACCACATTTCTTCACCAAATTACAAAACTTTTCGTTATTCGTCGAAAATATAGCTTAAATGTCCGCGCCAAATTTACTACAAACAAAAAGCGTTCGTTTCGTTACCATAACGAAATCAAACAATCAGTAATACATACCGCAGCCCCCTCTTGCGGCAAACATATTTATTCACGTAATTATGAACGCTAACAGGTTAAATGTTTTCCCCGGTGGCAGCTGTAATTGTGGTCCCAAAACCGCCCCCACCCCCCATTCACGCAACCTAAAAAAGCAAACAAACCAAGCTCCACCGGGTCACCTACAGTCCACATGTTAGGAGAATAACCCGGCGTCGTAGATTGTTATTTTTTTTTAAAATTTATTAAAGAAAGAAAATTATGCTAGAAAACAGTACTTTAGGTAAATACTTAACTGGTTTAATTGTTAATGTAGGTGTAGAAGCACTTATTGATAAGAAAATCGATTTTTTTTATGAAGAATACTAGTTATTTAGAAAATAAACTGCTTCCGGGTTATGCCGTGTGTCAAGATTTGTTAATGCTGACGTTTCGCGAACCATGTTGCTCGCTTCTTCAAAGCTAATTGAATACTGTATTCATTTACCAGTATTACAATACTACAATACCAGTATTCAATTAGCTTTGAAGAAGCGAGCAACATGGTTCGCGAAACGTCAGCATTAACAAATCTTGACACACGGCATAACCCGGAAGCAGTTTATTTTCTAGATGATTCTGGCCGTGAAAGCCTACGTACTTATTTAAGACTAGTTATCTCTACAATGGTTTATTTTAGCACTAGTGTGTACTAGTACTTTTTTTGCAGATCTGTGTTGCAGGGCGTTCCATTTAAAAAAAAACAACTTTCTTAGGAAAAACTGTTTTCTATATTTTGCAGCAGATTATGACCACCCTGCACACACTTTGGATATGGTAGGTAATCACGATAATAGAACGCTTCTTACTTAATCAAAATCTAAGCGTGCGCAATAAAATTTAAAACAGGTATTGAGATAAACTGCTTTTCTTAGACTGATATTTTTCCATAAAAATGCCAATAAATCAAAAAGTATAAAGTTTAGTGTAGGTAATGCTATGTTTCATTGTCGTAAAATTTTGCGAAGAATTCAAAATTGTGCCAAAATATAAGTTGTTCCATTTAAAAAAACATAAGTTTGGGTTGGTACTACCTTATGGAACAGCCTGTATACACGCTAATAATTTTAAAATTTATTGCTAATAAGATTGCTAATAAATGTTACAGTTATCTGTACTGTATAGGTCTGATAAAATTTACATTATTTATTTCAATATTTCATTTGTTAATATTCCTTCCTGTATTATAACCATATTATTACAGTTGATAACGCCATACTTATTGTCTCCCATTATGATTACTTATACCAACGATATGGTATTCTAGTTCTGACGGATTGGATCACAACATACTGCGCCGTGAACTACTGCGCATATGTAGGCCTTTTAGTTAGGTATTTAATAATAATAATAATAATAATCTTTATTGGTGTTATTACAAAGAAAATTGTTTACACAAGTCAGAACAGAAAAAGAAAAACACTATGCACTACATATTTCTACGAAATTACAGTTAAAGTATTCATCGTAATTGAATATACAATTTTCAACCAAGAATTGTTTCATTACTGTCTTAAATCTGTTATTGGAGTAACACTTAATTCCTAGCTGCAGAACATTCAAAAATTTTAGAGCCCAGTAATTTGATGCGTTGCGCGACTTCTGCAATCTCAAAAAAGGTCGGCGATACTGCTGATTCTCACGAGTGTTGTACGCGTGAATCGCATTCGATGTCACAAACGTACTGGCATTGACCTTAGCGTACATTAAACATTCCAATATGTAGGCGGATGGAAGTGTCAGAACATTGAGATTTCGGAAGTGTTCACGGCAATCGTCCCTCCAACCGACTCCGAGTACTACTCTTATGCATCGGCGTTGTAGAGAAAACAATTTATTGCTGTGACCTGAATGGCCCCGGTTAAATATTGCATATGTCATCAAGGAGTGAAAAAAGGCAAAGTATGCAACCCTAAGACATTTTATAGAGATTGATTCTCTCAAGATTCTCAAATAATGAATCACCCTCGCAAGTTTTCCTGAAACATGTCCGACATGACTTCCCCACTTTAATTTGGAGTCAAGAATAACACCCAAGAATTTTACACTCTCATTATCGTCCGTACTGGAACGCGCTTCATGTCGCAATGTAAACAATACCGATAAGCACTTATCCTGATTGATGCAAAGCGCATTTGAAGAAAACCATTCTTTAATATCTCTGTCACATAGGTCAAGTGTATTAAGAAGCTGGTCATACGGGCGCTTAGGTCGTTTTTCAAGTCCCCACAGGGCACAGGGCGAATAGCATACGCTCAACTATCGCGTTTCACGGACTCCAGTCAGCTGTTATGTTGGAATTCTGTATGTAGGTCTTCATGTAAAACTAAATACTCAGTTTTACCAGTGTTCCTTGTACTAAAACAATGCCAAACTTGACTGGAAACTGTTTATCTTTTTTAAAAAATCTTATATTTGGATGACTTAAAAAACAAAATATTAATTGTCGTCAAATATCGATCACAAATTTCCAAGCTCACCCACCCCTAGTGCAGATGGAACTGCACAGATTTATCCAACGTCTGTAGAGCAAATCGTAACGATTTATCTGTACAATTTTCTTTACTCATTATTAAGTAAAACAAATGTCACTGTCGACGTTCATCTGTTCTCCACAAAAAGCGACGAAACATTAGCTTTCGATACATTTAAAAATTGATGACGTCGGTCTATTCTCTCAAAGCATCGACTGTTTACACCGATACCGTTTCTCTTTTTTACCTCACACTATGGACGCGTGAGGGAGCCAGCGTCGATGCGGCCAAAAAAACCGCACGCAGAAAAATTTACAATTCGAAGTATTCGCGCCGAAACAACGGACGATCGGTGTCCTCCGAGGCCCACATCATCGTTATTCTTTTTTTCCACCCCTCTTGTATCCGTTGGCGACAGGACGGAAACCTACGAGAAAGAAAAAAGGGCGAATATGGGCTAGGTGGCATGGGTTCTTCGATGCTGCTAACTGGCGACAAGGTGTACGTGTCTAGGGTCGGATTTGAGAAATTTGCGGCCCAATCTTATATAGAGAAAGTGCCAAATGGTAATTTTGCGTTTTGCGAGAAAAGTTTATCGGTGTATATTTTTTTAAATAAATGCGTTTCTGATACTTAATACCCTTATATTTTATAGTTTTTAATACCCTTATATTCTATAGTTTTTATTTCGTATTTCTTTTTAGTCTACTCACAGAATTATAACATATTTCACTACACTTCCTTACACATCTTTTTGCAAGGAAAACCTAGGATCTTTACATTAAAAACATTTTCCTCATTCAAGGGAAATTGTTCTTAGATGAAAACTCGCTTGTATATAGAAAACTAAATTATGAAGCAAATGATAATGATTTATCCATATGAGGAATATTTATGGAAACAAATATCTCACAATTTCCGGTCGGAAGCTCTCCCAGTTGAGCTATCGATGCAGTGAAAAATCATAGGCGAACTGTTTCGATTCAAGGAAGGAATGCTAAGATTAGAACATTGGAGTTATTGAAGAATTGATGTCCATATAAAGTTTATACTGAGAATGTCATCTGCTTACTGATGAAAAAATTGAATTCGAAAAAAGTGGGACAGCCTGTATGTTGTGCGAGTTGTAAGATGACCTTGATGGCTTGGCATAATACGAAGAACAGCAGTGCGTCACTAGAAATCTCAATGATTAGGCAGAAGCACACAATCCATTCGACGGATTGTTGTTTTTATATCAGACAAACTTTGGAATTTCATGTAAACATTAAGTTCAAAATTAGTTACTCAAATTCACTATCAAATTCACATACTAGATTGACCTCATTCAGGCACTCATTCAACCAATATGCCACACATCGCCACACATCAGATCTCAACGAAAGAAATATGTACAAAAAATAACAAAATACATAATAAATAATTAAGGTATTTTCTCAATTTAGCGTTTGATTAAAGATTGCGTTTCTGTCTTTATAACTGCTTTTATAAATTAAAACATACTTACACAAATTATAAAAATCATTGCAGTATTGGAAAATAATATTAACTCTTTGATAATTTTATTGCCATATGACCCCTTTTACTTAGTAAAAAAATTCAAAAGTTTTAGTACAATGTTTATGGATTTATTTGTATATTGAAGGGTATATTCACTTTTTCATTTAATTATTCATCATTTTTGTGTTCTTATTTTTACTTTTTATTTTCATATTTGCGTTATATTATACAAATTTTTATTTAATTTTTTTTGTTGTTCTTATTAATCTATCACATTGCTGTAGTTTTATATGGAATTGAAAGAACAAATAACTCCGTTTGACACTTTAGTCAGAATGTTGCATTGGTTGATATGAATTTTAAATTTTAGCTTTCGTTGTTTAGTAAATATTTTATACTTCTGTAACTTTATAAATAATTAAAGAACAAGTAACGCCAAACTAAACCTTTTGCACGGAATTATATTTACTTAAAAAACACAGTCAACAGTACCTAACTATCACGATTCAAAGACTATTTGCTTTATTTTTATTCAATTTATACCTACTAATTTGTTTATAATTTGTGTTCTTTAGTTTTTTTGACTTCTTATAATTGTAATATTATTATTAGTGTTCTTTTTTCCTTTTTTCCATGGTTTGAATGTAGTTTTTCTTTAATTTTTTTGCACTCACTTTATAATTTAGTTCAAATAAAGTAATGTTCCACAGTGATTTATTTGTTTATCTTATTAATATTATTGGTAGTTTAATATTACTTTGTATATTTCATTGGTGTGTTTGTTAATATACTTCTCATTATATTTACGTGCATTAATGTTTTTATAATTATATTCAATCTTTACAACGGAACTTTTTCAAATAAATGTAATCAATTCTTAAAAGTGGGTTTTTTAGATCTTTGACATGTTGTCATGAAAATAATATTGGTATACTGTAAGGGAAAGAAATTATATCCAATACTATTTAGTAAATTAAAGTACCTAAATTAAAGTACATAATTACCTAAATTATGAAGATCGAAAACATACCATTCGTAATGACAAAACGTTTTTTTTATACGAATTGAATGTGTAGTAGAATGAATTGATAACACTTGTCTTATTTTCGTCCAAAACAATAGTAGAGAATTTATACCACCATATACAGGGCGAAATTTTGAAACGAAAAAAGTGGTTTCTATATGCTTTTACCCAAAAATCAGTGGAGTTGGACGTTTGTAACGAAAACATTGCATATGCACGACAAATAAATTTTAACTTGCTTATGGACACATGTTTTATTTTGACGTTATTGAAGGATTTTTCTTGCTTCTGACTTACATAATAAAGCACACTTGGCTGTACATTTTAGACAAATTTCACTTATTTTTGTTTTAGCAAAGTGTTTTGGAGCTAAAGTCATCACATTCTTTTATTGAAGCAAAATTAGGACAATTTGTCGGAACAAAATAATTCTAAATCAATGTATTTTTCAGATGCTGACGATGGAAATGCTCTTCATTTAAATATGATGAATTATATTCAAAAAACGTTGGTTCTATTTCCGATTCAAACTTTTCAAATACAAGCAAAAGTAGTAACATTCATCTAACATTGTAAGCGCCTCATGAAACAACACGTGGGATACATAATAATTGATAATGAAGAAAAGTACGCAATGTTTTGTTACAAACCTCCAATTCCACTGTTTTCTTGAGTTTGAAATAATTACAAGTTACGCTTTAGGAACTGTTCTTTTTAACCACACCCAAACAAATCTGAGAATATGTGACCCTGACGTCTGTGTTTGAAGACGCATAACTCTAGAACTACTCAACAGAAAAAATTTAAATAAAGTGTATCATACTTCTGAATCATGTTTACATAAGTTGTATGACTGTAAAATATTTTTGCCTCTCGGTGTAAACATGAGCGCGAGAGAAAGTTTTCTCCTTTCTCAATTCTGAATTCAAATAAAACGTCATAATCATAAAACAACCTCCTCGTTCGGCTCGTTCTGCCGAAAAATCAAATTTATGACCGTAGCGATATTTATAGCTCAATTAAGAATTAAATCCCCTAATGAACCCCTGTGGATTTTTAATTACACTGAAATTGGAGATACCCACCCTCTCCCCACCTTCCCTTTACAGCAAAACGCTCCCAAATATTTCAGTTAATTAATCATAACGTCCGATATTTTGCCCCACGAGCTGTACAGCCGACGAAAGAAATTACCTCTCGGATCTGCTGTAGCTTTTCAGCTATTCGCTTCTAAGAATTCGTCGTTATTCAGGACAGCGTTAACAGTGGCACACAAAAGGGGACGTTAAGTCGAATTTCGAGTTAAGTTTAAGCCGGCGAAGTATTGATTCGAAAAATAAAGCAAGAAAATACTGGGGATTCTATTGTGTTGTGCGGAGGATTTAGCTGTTACACCGTGGACTCTATACACCGGCGCAAAATTCATAAATTCCGATCTTGGTATAATAAATTTAGTGCAATAACTTTATCATAGGCGAGATTAGGCGCTTGTTCATAAATCTTGTATTCGGCGGGCATGTATTGGGTACGGGATCACTGTGCATTGCAGCAGGGCCGTATTGAGTGCCGCATAATCGCGTTGAAATTGTCGGTATACCAAACATAGTCTCCCGTATTTAATAGTACATACTTTGACGTTACCAGCTTTTGGAATTTGTATCTCAAATGTAAAATAGCCGATCAGGGGCATTAAAAAAGCTTAGGTCAAAATATCTTGGTCGTAGAAACATCAAAAGGGAAATTTACCTTTTGGATAAAACCAATAAAAAACGATTTTTCTCATTTCAAAACTTCACACTATATACTAAAAAAACAGCCCGTATGTGATGCTATGAAATCATATTTTTGACCAAAACATCATCAATTTATTCTACTACTGTTTCATTTCACATAAAATTAAAACGATATTACTAAAAATGGTCTATACTCACACATAAAGTAATATAATATTGTAGATTGCAATGATTTGTTATTGCGATTATTTTGTTTTCAATCTTCACAATGTAGGCAATTCGTTTTTACAGAATTATTTTAGAATTACACAGTGTATATTGTATGAGTTTATGAAAACACATCAATGAATTCAAAGTACGAAGAATTAAAGAATTTAAAGTAATGATTAGGTTTCTATAAAAAGGTTACGCTGTAAATTGGATATAATAAAATTATAAAAACGTTCATGTAGGTAAAGGCTATATCAAAAATACCGTTTAATTAAATTACCTTAAAGAAAAAGTCCACTGCAGTTTATTTATTCACCTCATTTAAATAAAATTGTATCAATTCAAACTTAATAAATTGCGCTTTAAAAGATACTTTATTTATTCCTCACATGGAAAAAATATAATATCGAATCATCAATAATTTAAATTAAATTGCGCTTTAAATACCTACATATTATATAACTGCGAACGTCACCATTTCAAACACATTATTCGTTCTCACAATTTTCGGCAAACAATTCGCTTTTAGAATTTCGAATTAATCGAAAAACCAATCAAATCGAATGCCTCCGCATTATTTGCCCTAGGTCGATAATAATAATCGCATTGTGTGCAATTTTGTTTTGTTTTACGTTCGGCTCGTCGAATATGTGTGCCCGAATTTAACGAATATTCGCAAATATTTTACAGGGCGCTGTAATTAGGTGATAATTGAACGTTCGTTTTGTTTAATTTGTGCAATTAATACGCACTTTTTGGTAGCGCGATATTGAATTTCGCTGTATTATTGTGTTTTAAGGGTGATGGTATTTTCATGTTTTAAATATTCGTTTGAGTGGATCAAGTTTTAAATGTATGTAACGTGAATAATGAGGATGTATACAGGGTGTCCCGTAAACCGTCGGCAATACTGGCTGGGATGATAAGTCACCGCATGAGAAATCAGCATAACTATATATAATAAAGAGAAAAATAACGACGAGTATGTACAACAAGTAAGCAACTAACGTCACAAACAATTACAGATTTCTATCTCGCTTCACACGGGCCAGACTGAAGGATGTATTTGGAAAAGGGGTTGGTGTGGAAAATTGATTTGATCGTTAAGTAAATTGACATGTATATTAAATTTACATTTCTTGATTTCGTATTGCTCAAGTAAATCGAGTTTATAACGTTCTTTATACCTATGTAAAAGCTTAATGTTTTCGTGCTGAATTAAAAGGGATTATTGTTTTCCTAAATATGTAAATTAAAAAAAAACAAAATATCTATTATTGAATTGCAATCACAATAACTACACAGGGAGTCTAAAAATGCCAAAAAATCGACACCTTAGATGAGATTTTCGAGCGCTACAGCTACAAAATAAAATTATTCTAAGATTCTAATTACTTGGAACGCAACCCGAAACAGCGCTGCTATTAACCTCCGTATAAAATAAATTTAACTCATGAATTTTTTGCTAACTTTAAGTGGTCATATCTTTCAGGATAACCTGGCTTAAGCATAATCACTAAACTAATAATTATAATAGCAATATCTGCATTTTTCTATAGCAAAACATACCAAGTGTTATACGATTTAAAAAACTGCAAGTTTTCCTGAGTTTTGGGACAACCTGTATACTGTATAAAACCTATTACAATTTTGGTGGAGGTGCCGGGAAACTTTTAACCTAAATCAAAGATAAGAGAATAGAAAGATACGACGCTTCGGGTCGGCTCCGTTGATTTAGTGGGGTCAACATTCATTGACCTTGAACGCATGTGGGCTTTAAATCGTTGACCAAACAATGCGGGAATTGGCGGGACTTTTAAACTAACGAATACAATGCACGATGGGTGGCAACGTTACCGACCATTACCGACATTAGAGGTTATGTAATGCAAATGAAAAGAAATCAATATTCACATATATAAATAAAATAAAACGTCCCCGATAGTCGCATAAATGGAATATTAACAAACTGACCACTCATTAAGATGCTTATTAAAACACTGCATACACAATCTTGCACAATCCAATAAACTTAAACACCAAAGTAAGGTTATGTCACCCGCTAGTATACAAACACAATCAGCTGTTGGTAGCCATCTTTTCGTTGACCAAATCTATCTCACTCTCGAACCGCGTTTTCTTGTCTAGTGACGTATCTTATAATTCTTTTATCTTTGCCTAAATCATAATTAACCGTTTAAAATCTTCCTCCCAGCTCTCGATTACAAAAATTTGTTATTTTAAGATTGGTAACAATATATCCCCCAGTAAACTCTATCAATCTAACTCCATCCCCAGCTACAACGTTCATATATCCTCTGCGAGAAATCGCTGCAATCTTAAGGAAAGCGTTGCAATTCCGAGTTTCCGTTTTCGTAAGTTAAGATATCTACCGGTAGAGGGCATCGCGGGGGGGGGGGCATATCGGTGTTTATAAAGTGGCGAAATATAAGCTGCCAGAGGAGTTATTTACAGTTGCACTGATGTGACGGCCAATTTAGTACCGCGGATGGCTGCGCGAGGTGCAACGGACCAGCAAACTGTAAACTAAGCGTTAATGTTTTGCCGACACTATATCGACCGAGTCCGGGCACACAGCTATGAATTTTCAGCGTACAGGTTCGGCCTTCAGACTCGCAAAATCACGTTAACTTCTTCGTCTGGGTTTCTTTTTCTTTAAATTGAGAGAGATTTGTTTGTTCGTTGTTGCGTAGAGATATTTGAAGTGGACTCAAAGCAAAGGTGGTTTCCAACGTCGGAGTTATTTATAAACTTGTTGAGTTTTTTTTGTTTCCTTTTTGTGTTTTTTGCTGTTTTTATGTATTACAGCTATACTACTAAGGCTGTGTTTTATAAAGGTCGAATAAACAATTTACTTCACAGTTACAATTTACTAGATAAAAGCTTTGATAAAAGATGTCTCGGTTTTTGACTCGCACATAACGAATATAAATCGCGAGCATGAAGTTTATACACGATCCGTAAGCCTATGGATCTTTGATATTCTTATCGGTTTTTGAAAAAAAAAGGTAAATATAAAACTATTTTAAGATTTCAACACCTTTGTTTTTACTGAAAACATTTTTTGTCTTTCTGAATCAACATACGAGTGTTTTAAAAACTATGTCGATAAATTTGAATGTAAAAAAGTAAATCATAAATAAATCATAAATAAATCATAAGAAATCACAATAAATCATAATTCAATTATAAATAAATCCCTTCGATTTCTTTTTATTAAGATTGAGCTTCTATCCAATACTCGTATTTTTTTCTATTTAGTTGTCACATTCGATAATCCGAACAATTTGATAATCCGAATCACCTTCGGTCCCAATTAGTTCGGATTATCGACGCTCTACCGTATGTTTGTCTTGTAAATTTGTTAATAATGTTCTGATTTTGATTATGGCCATGAAAAAGTTACCAGTGGTCTTATTTTTCAGTAATTTTGAATTTGAAAACAATAAAACCTTATTTTAGTACAAATGTTGGTGTTGGTAATAAATAAATCGAACAACTTTCGTACAACAATACAATTTTTGTATAACTAATGTTCAGTTATTCATAAAAGAAAACACAAACAAATAGAAAAAATCTGATGTGGGCAAGCACATAACTTCATCATACTATACAGCACATTTTGATATAGTTAGTGTAGAAAACGATGAGACTAGATGCTAATTACTAAGTAAATTAATTTATTTCAATTAATGTCTACTAGTTTTCCCTCTTTTCGTTTCTGCCTCTTATTGTGGATTTTTTTACGATACAACCAACATGAGATAAAATGCCAATATTACCACCTAAACCAAGCATAATTTTGATGTACTGAGAGCATTTTTAAGGGATCATGTGCGTTTGCTTGAAGTAATTATCTACACATTCCCTAACTAATTTTAAATTTTCACTTTATTCCGGTAATATTGGCGTTCTGTATAAACACCCACAATAAATATGTCTCTAGTCAAAAATGATAACTATATCTCCCAGTCTTTGTAAGTATATAGCGCAACTAATAATACAATTTTTAAATAAAGGTGGACAAACTCAAACATATTGTTGAGACATTTCTTATCATCTGAACAACGTACATATTAAAACAATCAACGATAGTTCAAAACATATTTTGTTAATTAATGTATCATTATTGAATGTTGATTTCTGACAAGAGAAATTCATACCTTTAAATAATACCCGTCTTCTTGAAAGCTATTTTTGATATTAGATTTGTGTCAGTCTATGATCATCGAGGCAGGATACAATCTTATTTGCAAAATCGTTGAAAAATGCTAAGAGTAAACATCCAGTTCGCTTAAACCGTTTTAAAAAAAAAGCTTTTCAGCTGTAAGTTTAGTCATGAAACTATGAAGTTTCGTCCCGATACCTTTAGTAGTTTCTCCGAAATCGTCGCCACAAAAAAAAAACGAATACACACGTACATATTTACAAATAAACTGTTCAAAATATATCCTGATAGAAATCATCAGAAAAATAAGTGTAGATCATATTCACGAAAACAAGCATTTTTAGTTTCCGAAATTTCTCAGAAATGGGTAATATTTCTATACCTGTTTTTACAATATACTCTTACGTAGATACCAAAAAGTATAGTGTCATTGAAGTGATCAAAACCGCATTTCTCAGTTATCAAAAATAATTATACCACCCCATATATTCATGACAATCACAAAACAACAAATTCATCAAACAAGACCCCAATAAGTGCCAAAATTATCCAATCTAGAATCCATATGATCCAGATACAAATATGGCTAACTAATGGTAATTAAATTTGTCACATTATTGCCACGTGTACGTTTGCAATGTCTCCTTGATTTCCAGCTAATTTTAAGTCGAAACACGGTATCAATTAGCCTTAGGCGTCGAATGAATAGTAAACAGGTGCTTGTTTAGTGGACAAACAATTTGAGCAAACAGGGATAGCACTTTGTAATTAATCCGTGGTCAGCGGTAATGGCTGACAAATACCCTGGCCGGACACATCTTGCCCCAAACTTGCCACCCTTAACTTCAGTGACAAATATTTGAGATACAACGTAGAGGTGTGGCACCACTTCGAATTACTTACACGACCCAAATTTTATCAAAGGATTCGAAAGCAGCTTGTTATTTTTGCTTTTGTGTGATAAATAGACGATATAGATCGACTTTCGCTAATATTTCGTGGCACCTAATCAGTTATTAATTAATTACGGATACTAATTTACATATTTCGGATCGGACTTTTCCACTTTTAGATTGACAAAAGAATGCTCGTTCGAACAGTGTTAGTTTCTATGAAAAATACTTCTTCTACTTTAGGCGAAACCGGTAACTGATAAGATTATTAAACGAAACAGTGAAGAACATCAAGATTTTTATTTTTCATATATCTGACACCTGTTTTTTGCCAGCGTATTTCAAACATATAGTGTTAGTTTCATTGCGATATTTAGTTATGCAGCCTCTTGCATGCAAAAATCAAGGAAATTATAAAACAAATATGTGGCGATACTTAGACTTAGCAATACACCGTAACAAAAAAAAACAGTAACAATGTTTAGTAATTTGCTATAAAAAATTAATTCCTTATATTGTGAAGATTAAAAACATACCATATTTGCAATAACTGAACGTTTCAATCCAATGCCATGTTACTTTATGTAAGACTATACATTTTTAATAATATCTAGTCAATTTAATGTGAAACATCAGCACCTATTTTGGAGCATCGTATGCAGTTTTTTGGAGAATATAGGGTTACAGTTTGAAACGTGTTTTATTACAATATAGTGTCAAATTCATTTTATTGTTTTTATTCAAAATCGTTTGATTAGGACATTTCGAACACAAAACATTGCACAGGCATGAGAAAAAGCATAGCCAACTTTTGCTTTACTCATGGCAGAGTCGGCCCTAGGCGGTAGGCAAGGTAGGCAACTGCCTACGGCGGCAATGTTTAGCGGCGGCAAAACCAACTGAACTACAATAAAAAAGGCTCTAAAATATTGCCTGAATCTAGAAAATAAAGGAATAGTCAAATACAATCAAATACAATCGGAATTGTATTTGAATTGTAATAGACATACTTAAATAAAATAGCTCATTAGCTTTTATAAATAATTAGGATCAATTAGGAAAAATAATATGATCAATTAGGAAAAATAATATAAAAGTGTACTGTAGTGTAGTGATCCTATACAAAAATCAAAAGAGAAATATAAAATAGTCCTAACAAACCTTTTGAGTTTTTATACGATATCCACAAACTTAAAGAAAATGTTATAAGTAAAAATGATTTACTGGCACATTCCAAAGATATAGAAACCGCTTTTAAAGTTGGCGATTCCTCCATCTTAACGGTTTACCATTTGCTGCCGAAATGGTAAACTAATTAATTTTTGTTTGGGTAGACACATAATTTGCTCGCCTATAAAAATAATATTAAAATGTGCTGAGTCTTTCATGATATTATTATTGAAATTAATTAAAAACTATCAGTGATTAAAAAATTCTCCATGAAATGCTTGCATCAATATCTCCGAAAATATTACTCTTAGCAGAACAAATTATACATCATATTAACGATAAAATTTTGATGAAGATTTGGGTACATGATAAACAAAGAATTACTTAAAATATTGAAAGATTTGGATTTGGGAAAATGTAAAGAACGGAGAAAAAACGTCAGACGTTTGCTGATGACAGATCAATCATAACAGTGTAGATATTAACATAATATTTCGGTTCTGAAAACCCGTTTTTTAACCTTCTCCCAAATCTACATCTTTCAATATTTTGAAGTAATTCTTTTCATCTTTAATATGGTGTACATTTTGTTCTGGTAAGCTTAATACTTTCGGAGATATTTGATGCAAGTAGTTCATGACAAATTTCACTGATAATCACTGATAATTTATAATAAATTTCAATAATAATATCTTCATTCAGTAAACATTTTGATGCCATGATTGGTATTATTTTCATAGTCGGGCGAATTAATTATGATGTTAAATGATTTAACGTCCATAGACCTTGCTTCCAGAAGGTCCAGTTGACGTTTTTAAAAATTCATTACCTCCATTAACATTGGGCCAAATTTAAACATTGCTTAGCAGTTTTTTCTAACCCTGCCTATAACTGTTGCTACCTGAGCGGGCGATAGACAGTTTGCTAAACTAATATTAATAAAAATAAGTACGTAAGAACCATGTCTACTTAAAATTGTCTTAATGGGTTAGCAATGACGGCCACTGAATATGAATTGAGTAATACATTAGATCTGAAAGAAGTTACCCGCGATTTTGCAGAAAAAAGGTTCGAAAGAGCTCATTTTAATTTAGGGTTAAACTTTGTATATTGTATTAGTATAATCTCCAAAGGTTGTGTTTTATTACAAATAAATTTCGTAAATATTGTCTGTAATATTGTTGACTGTACTTTTCATCATGATTTTTGTATAAATCTGTTTTTGTGTATAAACCATTTTGGAGTTAGGGGGGCGGCACTATTGAGATTTGCCTACGACGGCAAAAACGCTACGGCCGGCCCTGCACCCAGTATTATTTCAATGATTTGCAGTTGGTTTGTTATAAAAGTAATTAATCAATTGAGCTGCTATTTTGTAAGTATGGAATTAATTAAGTATGTACAGGTGGGCCAAATTCGTTGTTACTATAGAAGATCTCGGTATCTATAAGAGATATCGAAAAATGAGTAAGATCGTCTTTTTTTGGGAGAAACTCAATGGTGAAAATCAAAATTAGCTATCGTCTTTTGTTTTCGAGTATTAGTATCCTATTAATCTAAGGCAAATTGCACTGCGAGATAAGCACTGTCAAATATTGCCGATTCGTAACATCGCACATCTGGACTTGCAAACACGTTGCAAGGTCTCGAACCTCGAACGCATCGGCTGGCTCGACAAAAACTTGTAGTTCTGTAGCCGTAAAAATAAAAATACCTTCTACGCCGATATTGGGCAGACTATTTGAGGTAAACATATTAATGCCGCATGAATGCACCGGTGAAAAATACATTCTTATGCCTGCAAGAAATAGTTTTCGGGCTATAGAATTCTTAATACGTTTTACTTTCGACAAGGAAATAATATCTTGGTACGTAGTGTGTAGGATGTCTGTTTTCGCTACATTGCTAACGCGTCTTGCAAAATATAATAAAAAATAATACACGCAAGGACGATGATGCATGAATTTATTATTTGATAATAATTATTTCAATAATTTGCAGGTGGTTTGTTATAAAAGTAATTAATCAATTAATCAGGGAGGCGTCAGTATTGAGATTTGCCTACGGCGGCAAAAAAGCTACGGCCGGCCCTGCTTATGGTCGCCACTGAAACATTTTATGTCTTTGGTTTCAGTTTAAATTATGATATATCAATCACTCTTGACAATCCTCATTTAAATATTGTTAACTATAAGAGAAAATAGAAAAATCATCATTTATTGTGTTAATAGTACAATCTTGATTAGAATTTTCGAGCTTAATATAGAATATAACCAAAACAAATCTATAATCTCCCCCAAAAACCTTTCGAAAACCCCTAACTTCGCGACATCGAATATTAAAACCAATTATTCAAGTGAAATTGCTTCGACAATTGAGAGAGTGTTGCCGCGCTCCTGTACGATCCACGCGCACGCCACTGTTAAACATTCAGCGAAGACCCAATTGGAATAACACCGGGGGGGCAACAGCCCCATCTACCAATCTCCAGGACCGGCCCCAAATGCTCGTGCAAATCTCGGGGTTTATTAATTTTTACGACTTCTGAAATATAGGGTCGAAGTTTCCGCGAATGCGAATTGTAAATGGACGGACGCCACTGGCTGTACAGGTAGAGTAATCGCTTAATTTCCAGGCAGCGATGCTCGGCTCCAGGGCGACTCTTTATCAATTTTATTGCCGGTTCTTATGGGGTTTTAGGAGGTTGTGAGAGATTGAATTTTGGATTGTTAGTGGGCTTGATGATGTTTTGATGGTGTGGTTTGGTTTGGAGGTATGATGGATTTTTATTGATGTGTAGCTCATTGATGTATTGGATAGAAAAAAGATTATTGTATATCGATCTTTCTACAACCATCGTACTTAATTAATTCTTTCTAACAATTGCTAAATTCAAATATATATATATATATATATATATATTAGAAGTGTTTTTTGTTGTTAATAAATAAGACATAAAAGACATAAAAACAGGAGACAGAAGGTTAGGATTGGAGAAAATGAGTCAAGTGATTTAATAAACAGCTTAGGGGTACTACAAGGTTCTGTTCTTGGACCAGTTTTATTTAATTTGTACATAAACGATGTTGCCTCACAAGTTAAATCTTGTGATATGCACCTATTTGCAGACGATACACTAATATCAATTGCAGGAGATAACTTACCTGATGTAATCGCGACATTAAACTCCGAACTAGTATCGATATCAAATTGGTATAAAGAAAATAAATTATGTTTGAATGTATTGAAAACAAAAGCTATGGTATTGGGAAATAGAAATTCGGTAAACCCTACACCAGGCATAGTTATCGATAACACAGTTGTTGAGATATTGGACAAATTTAAATATCTAGGTGTCATTTTAGATAATAGTTTGAAATTTACGAGTAATATGGAATATATAGTTAAAAAGGTGAGTCGAAAGATTAGCTACTTAGGAAGAATATCTAATAAACTTGCATTAAAAGCTAGAATATCTTTGTACCATACGATTATAGAACCATATTTGTGCTATTGCAGCAGTATATTATTTCTGTGTACAGACAAAGACATTAAAAAGATTCAAGTACAACAAAATCGAGCACTCAAAATTTTATTATAAAGCTCCAGGTTAACCAGTATCGAGTCCATGTTAGAGTAAATTAAATTTGTTGAATGTTAAACAAGGAACGGTATATCAAAGGACCACTTCAGATTACCAAAATATACAAAAAGCAGCACACAAAATTCATTTTATTATAAAGCACTGAAGATGTTTAACAGCCTACCAAGTGATAAAAAAACAGTAGTTTGCGAAGTCTTTTTAAAACATCATGTCAGGTTCATGTATTGGCTAATTTTAAGTAGTTGCTAAGTTTAGTACTTAGGAAACCAAATTTATTGTGATTATTAGTTTCTTTTAACTAAATAAACATCATTATTATTATTATTATTATTAAAGAATTTTGAAGTACTAGACAAAACTTTGCAAGAAAAATAAAAAATATGTAGACAGAAAATCACCGGGTTTTGATTAATCTAAGAATAATGTGTTGGAATCCCGATGGGTTACTACAGCATAAACATAATCTATTAATTAATCTATTAAAGATATGCAAAATTATCAATCAACTCAACTTATGTCTGATCTCTGAAACCCATTTCACTACAGGTCATATAAAATCTCGGATGGCTATCATGTTTATCATACTATCCAGCTATTCACCATATAATTCTGGTGAAGGCACTTGACGTTTTATCAAACTTATTATTGAACATTATAGAAAAATGTCATTGTTGTAAAATTCGAAGTTCGAGTAATAGAAGATGATCCAATGACATGCTTGTGGTTTGGGTACAAAATAGCCGAAATTATGTAATATAGCCAATGAGAACGCAGGTTATATTATTGTCAGTATTGCGTTTTATACAAAATAAGTAGGTTTATTCGGAAAATGAACAAAAACTTCTTATAACAACACCTTTTTGTTTTCCACCGGCTCCTCCGCCATAATTACAAAAGCCCAAAAACCGGCTTATCTCTGAATTTATTCACCTACTATTTCTAAATTAGGCTAATTAAAACATTCAAAGACACAACACGACTAAACACTCCCGATAAAATTAAATTTTTTGCTTTTAAAACAACCAAAAAACCGCAAAAACTAAAACCTTTAGCTGCTTAACAAAAACCGATCCGATCTTGATCGGGGGCCATCGCAGCAGAAGCTCAGCCTTTTCCCGTCGCTAGAGATAATCAGGCCGGGTCGGGGGCGCAAAAAATAATGGGTAAATGAACGACGGCAGTCGATCATTGTCCGAGAACTGTACGTTGGCGAACTCATTAGTTTGTGTGTGCGCGCGGACTTCGGAGTCCGGCTCACGGCTCTGGGGGCCCCCAATCAGTTTGATAAATACGTTCCAGATCGAGCTTAGTTAGCGGACGAGCTGGACCCACCCCATCCCAACTTTCAACCCTACGAACCACCGCGCCACTACTGCCACGGTCCAAACAAAACCGGAACCGTTGACTGGCGTTGTCTGCAGGATAGTGACAAACGGCGGACCGCAAGGCCGGAGTTTTGGCCCGCCGCTCTTGCTATATGCGTTATACACCGTGGAATCGATAGATCGACGTCAAATTGCGGAAATCCGAAGGGACGAGACGGATCAGGTCGAGATCGAGCTAATCTGATGATATTGAAACGGTAATTGCTGGATCCGTGCTTGTCTATAGACGACAAAACGTTCGGAAAACTGTTAAAAATATCTAGAATTTTTAATTTTGTCTCGTTTTCTAAACTTGGGACACCATGTCTAATCATCTTTTTACTAATATCTCCAAAACTACTAAGTTTAGAAAAAGAAATTTTAAGTTTTTAGCTTTAATTTTGAAGTGGCATACTTATTCCAAATCTAGGATCAGGATCAGGGTTGCCAGATTTCCAAACGCACGGATCGGGACAAACCAAGTTTTTTTCTTTTCGAGTAAAGAATTTATTATAATAAATACTGTAATTTGTTTTACTGTCGAAGTTGTTGTTCAAATGGGCCAGTGCGGTATTTACCCAATGTATCTGATCTATAAACGTGTATAATAATAATTTGTATCTCAACTACTTTCCTGGTAATCGCACATGAAGCGAAATAATAACATTCAACCACCGATAAACAACGTAAAATCTAAGTTTCAAAAATCCTCCTGAACAAACTAAAATAGATAGAGGGCTGTACTTTTTAGAATTAACTACCCAATGTATCTGATCCATAAACGTGTATAATAATAATTTGTATCTCAACTACTTTGCTGGTAATCGCACATGAAGCGAAATAATAACATTCAACCACCGATAAACAACGTAAAATCTAAGTTTCAAAAATCCTCCTGAACAAACTAAAATAGATAGAGGGCTGTACTTTTTAGAATTAACTACCCAATGTATCTGATCCATAAACGTGTATAATAATAATTTGTATCTCAACTACTTTGCTGGTAATCGCACATGAAGCGAAATAATAACATTCAACCACCGATAAACAACGTAAAATCTAAGTTTCAAAAATCCTCCTGAACAAACTAAAATAGATAGAGGGCTGTACTTTTTAGAATTAATTACCCAATGTATCTGATCCATAAACGTGTATAATAATAATTTGTATCCCAACTACTTTGCTCGTAATCGCACATGAAGCGAAATAATAGCATTAAACCACCGATAAACAACGTAAAATCTAAGTTTCAAAAATCCTAATGAAAAACTAAAATAGATAGAGGGCTGTACTTTTTAGAATTAACTACCCAATGTATCTGATCCATAAAGGTATATAATAATAATTTGTATCCCAACTACTTTGCTCGTAATCGCACATGAAGCGAAATAATAGCATTAAACCACCGATAAACAACGTAAAATCTAAGTTTCAAAAATCCTCCTGAACAAACTAAAATAGATAGAGAGCTGTACTTTTTAGAATTAATTACCCAATGTATCTGATCCATAAACGTGTATAATAATAATTTGTATCCCAACTACTTTGCTCGTAATCGCACATGAAGCGAAATAATAACATTCAACCACCGATAAACAACGTAAAATCTCATTTTCAAAAATCCTCCTGAACAAACTAAAATAGATAGAGGGCTGTACTTTTTAGAATTAATTACCCAATGTATCTGACCCATAAACGTGTATAATAATAATTTGTATCCCAACTACTTTGCTCGTAATCACACATGATGCGAAATAATAACATTAAACCACCGATAAACAACGTAAAATCTAAGTTTCAAAAATCCTCCGGAACAAACTAAAATAGATAGAGGGCTGTACTTTTTAGAATTAACTACCCAATGTATCTGATCCATAAACGTGTATAATAATAATTTGTATCCCAACTACTTTGCTCGTAATCGCACATGAAGCGAAATAATAGCATTAAACCACCGATAAACAACGTAAAATCTAAGTTTCAAAAATCCTCCTGAACAAACTAAAATAGATAGAGGGCTGTACTTTTTAGAATTAATTACCCAATGTATCTGATCCATAAACGTGTATAATAATAATTTGTATCCCAACTACTTTGCTCGTAATCGCACATGAAGCGAAATAATAACATTCAACCACCGATAAACAACGTAAAATCTAAGTTTCAAAAATCCTCCTGAACAAACTAAAATAGATAGAGGGCTGTACTTTTTAGAATTAATTACCCAATGTATCTGATCCATAAACGTGTATAATAATAATTTGTATCCCAACTACTTTGCTCGTAATCGCACATGAAGCGAAATAATAACATTCAACCACCGATAAACAACGTAAAATCTCATTTTCAAAAATCCTCCTGAACAAACTAAAATAGATAGAGGGCTGTACTTTTTAGAATTAATTACCCAATGTATCTGATCCATAAACGTGTATAATAATAATTTGTATCCCCACTACTTTGCTCGTAATCGCACATGAAGCGAAATAATAGCATTAAACCACCGATAAACAAAGTAAAATCTAAGTTTCAAAAATCCTCCTGAACAAACTAAAATAGATAGAGGGCTGTACTTTTTAGAATTAATTACCCAATGTATCTTATCCATAAACGTGTATAATAATAATTTGTATCCCAACTACTTTGCTCGTAATCGCACATGAAGCGAAATAATAGCATTAAACCACCGATAAACAACTTAAAATCTAAGTTTCAAAAATCCTCCGGAACAAACTAAAATAGATAGAGTGCTGTACTTTTTAGAATTAACTACCCAATGTATCTGATCCATAAAGGTGTATAATAATAATTTGTATCCCAACTACTTTGCTGTATCTGATATATGTGGCTATGAAAATTGAATGGTGGCTGATTACGAATTAAAAAAAAACCAAATGAGCAATATAACTCTTAAGCATATAAAAGTTTTGTTTTATTTAAAAAAAAACTTGTATTTATTATAATGGCAACTTATGAGTTTTACTCTAAAATGAATTAATTCTAACATTTATTGCCAAGTATCCAACACTATTCACACCGCGAACAACACCTGGTTTAACGTCAACCTCTCAATACTCATCCCATTTCGTTCTCCTGCTAGTAAAACTCGAAACAACGACAGGAATTTCAGCGAGTTATTTCAGACGAACAGAAGATAACTCAACATCACCCGTCGAATGTTTTGCCAGCCCTCAGTCCCGCGTTAGCACATTTTTACCTGGCATTTTACGACTGCTTTTGTCGTCGGCGAAATTCCGAGGTGCATTCCAGTCACGACAACGATGCGCCGCCTGCCATCTACCGTACGGTCTGGACAAACACGAGATTATCACTTCCGGCGACAGTATAGCGTACCGCGTCGGTTGGCACCACTGGCGACTGATGACGTTTACCGTCATAATCTACTCTCCCCGAGGTAAACTTGACGCTGCACCGCAATAATGTCGCGTAAGCGGATCAAGATCACACGGGTAAATACGCCATCTTGCGGATGTTGGCGTATGATTCGCTTGGTGTTCATATGGGTTTCAATATAAATCGTAAACAAATCATAACTCTAAAAATAACCTAAGAATTTTTATGAAACTTACTACGATTGTTTAGGATGTATCAGTAAACAGTATAAAGGCCCTAACAAGGCATAAATCTCCCTCTAAAGGAAATGCTGATTTTTTGAATTTATCGAAACAGCCATATTTTCAATATAAATCGTAAACAAATCATAACTCTAAAAATAACCTAAGAATTTATATGTAACTTGCGACGATTGTGTACGATGCATCAATAAACAGTATAAATGCCCGAACAAGACATAAAACTCTCTCTAAAATAAATGCTGATTTTTTGAATTTATCGAAACAGCCATATTTTCAATATAAATCGTAAACAAATCATAACTCTAAAAGTAACCTAAGAATTTTTATGAAACTTGGTACGATTGTGTACGATGCATCAATAAACAGTATAAAGGCCCTTACAAGACATAAACCTCCCTCTAAAGGAAATGCTGATTTTTTGAATTTATGGAATCAGCCATATTTTCAATATAAATCGTAAACAAATCATAACTCTAAAAGTAACCTAAGAATTTTTATGAAACTTGGTACGATTGTGTACGATGCATCAGCAAACAGTATAAAGGCCCTTACAAGACATAAAACTCCCTCTAAAGGAAATGCTGATTTTTTGAATTTATGGAATCAGCCATATTTTCAATATAAATCGTAAACAAATCATAACTCTAAAAATAACCTAAGAATTTTTATGTAACTTGCGACGATTGTGTACGATGCATCAATAAACAGTATAAATGCCCGAACAAGACATAAAACTCTCTCTAAAATAAATGCTGATTTTTTGAATTTATCGAAACAGCCATATTTTCAATATAAATCGTAAACAAATCATAACTCTAAAAGTAACCTAAGAATTTTTATGAAACTTGGTACGATTGTGTACGATGCATCAATAAACAGTATAAAGGCCCTAACAAGACATAAAACTCTCTCTAAAGGAAATGCGGATTTTTTGAATTTATCGAAACAGCCATATTTTCAATATAAATCGTAAACAAATCATAACTCTAAAAATAACCTAAGAATTTTTATGAAACTTGCTACGATTGTGTACGATGCATCAATAAACAGTATAAAGGCCCTAACAAGACATAAAACTCCCCCTAAAGGAAATGCTGAGTTTTTGAATTTATCGAAACAGCCATATTTTCAATATAAATCGTAAACAAATCATAACTCTGAAAATAACCTAAGAATTTTTATGAAACTTGCTACGATTGTTTATCATGCATCAATAAACAGTATAAAGGCGCTAACAAGACATAAAACTCTCTCTAAAGTAAATGCTGATTTTTTGAATTTATCGAAACAGCCATATTTTCAATATAAATCGTAAACAATCCATAACTCTAAAAATAACCTAGGAATTCTTATGAAACTTGCTACGATTGTTTATGACGCATCAATAAACAGTATGAAGACCCTAACAAGACATAAAACTCCCCCTAAAGGAAATGCTGAGTTTTTGAATTTATCGAAACAGCCATATTTTCAATATAAATCGTAAACAAATCATAACTCTAAAAATAACCTAAGAATTTTCATGAAACTTGCCACGATTGTTTGTGATGCATCAATTAACAGTATAAAGACCCTAACAAGACATAAAACTCCCTCTAAAGGAAATCTGATTTTTTTAATTTATCGAAACAGCCATATTTTCAATATAAATCGTAAACAAACCATAACTCTAAAAATAACCTAGGAATTCTTATGAAACTTACTACGATTGCTTATGATGTATCAATAAACAGTATAAAGACCCTAACAAGACATAAAACTCCCTCTAAAGGAAATGCTGATTTTTATAATTTATCGAAACAGCCATATTTTCCATATAAATCGTAAACAAATCATAACTCTAAAAATAACCTAAGAATTTTTATGAAACTTGCTACGATTCTTTATGATGCACCAATAAACAGTATAAAGGCCCTAACAAGACATAAAACTCCCCCTAAAGGAAATGCTGATTTTTTTAATTTATCGTAACAACCATATTTTCAATATAAATCATAAACAAATCATAACTCTAAAAATAACCTAAGAATTTTTATAAAACTTGCTAAGATTGTGTACGATGCATCAATAAACAGTATAAAGGCCCTAACAAGACATAAAACTCCCCCAAAAGGAAATGCTGAGTTTTTTAATTTATCGAAACAGCCATATTTTCAATATTAATCGTAAACAAATCATAACTCTAAAAATAACCTAAGAATTTTTATGAAACTTGCTACAATTGTGTACGATGCATCAATAAACAGTATAAAGGCCCCAACAAGACACAAAACTCCCTCTAAAGGAAATGCTGATTTTTAGAATTTATCGAAACAGCCATATTTTCAATATAAATCGTAAACAAATCATATCTCTAAAAATAACCTAAGAATTTTTATGAAACTTGCTACGATTGTGTACGATGCATCAATAAACTGTATAAAGGCCCTAAGAAGACATAAAACTCCCTCTAAAGGAAGTGCTGATTTTTTTAATTTATCGAAACAGCCATATTTTCAATATAAATCGTAACAAATCATAACTCCAAAAACAACCTAAGAATTTTTATGAAACTTGCTACGATTGTTTATGTTGCATCAATAAACAGTATAAAGGCGCTAACAAGACATAAAACTCCCTCTAAAGGAAATGCTGATTTTTTAAATTTATCGAAACAGCCATATTTTCAATATAAATCGTAAACAAATCATAACTCTAAAAATACCCTAAGAATTCTTAGGAAACTTGCTACGATTGTTTATGATGCATCAATAAACAGTATAAAGGCACTAACAAGACATAAAACTCCCTCTAAAGGAAACGCTGATTTTTTGAATTTATCGAAACAGCCATATTTTCAATATAAATCGTAAACAAATCATAACTCTAAAAATAACCCAAGAATTTTTATGTAACTTGCTACGATTGTGTACGATGCATCAATAAACAGTATACATTCCATAATAAGACATAAAACTCCCTCTAAAGGAAATGCTGATTTTTTGAATTTATCGAAACAGCCATATTTTCAATATAAATCGTAAACAAATCATAACTCTAAAAATAACCTCAGAATTTATATGAAACTTGCTACTATTGTTTATTATACATCAAGAAACAGTATTAAGGCCCTTCCAACATATAAAGCTCGTTAGTTTTTGTGCATTTTCATTGTAAGCCTAAAAATTACCTACCCAACTTTCGTCGGAGTAATTCTTGAAATATCACTTAAAAGCGACAGTTTTCCATTCGCGGTTTTCAATTAAAATTTCATATTTCATTCAAGAGCTCGACCTCATTTTTCCCCTGAATTCATCCTTTCCGCAAATTAATTAATCACAAAACTACGAAAAATTAAAAGTTCTATTACAGCTCCTAAAAATCCTTTCAGCTAACCAATCTTAAAATTTCAGCTAACTCAATGTTCTGTGCCATTTATGTATACTTATACATACTTAATTCACACATATCTGAACAAACACAAACTTCAAGACTTAGAATCAATGTTTTCATCACTTAATTAAATTTTAAAACACCCTTTTTTTCTTGTTTTTCAGCGTCCTCGCTACACGGAGCTTTGAGCTTTTCTAAGACAAAATTAATTATCCTCAATGATTTAGTAGTCAGGAAGTACAAGAGCATCCGCTCGATCGGCTTTTGTTTTCGTTCAGACGCCGTTTGTCTCTGTCCTTCGAACGGACACGCTTGATCTCTCCCAACCGTAAAATTTGAGACGAAATAACCAGTAAGTAAAAGAATAAATTTGAAGGACAGTAAGGACTCTGGCGCTTAAATGAAATTGTTTATTCGGCAGATAGATGGAGCATCGGTATTTACGATTTTGCTCTGAACGCAAAACCGAGAATGCCGGCCAGGAAATGAATTCAAAGTTATATTAAATTCTTTATGTAATTTATTCATTCAATTTTGAATCTCACGAGTTGAATCGTTCTGTGCGCATTCTTGTATTTGTTGCTAGAGCTGTGACAATGAAAAATGCGCGAGATTTTTCATTTGTTTTACTTGGAAATGCACTGCGCTGTAATGTAATGTTCTACCAACCTTAAGTGGAGGTTCTCATGCAGAGACCTCAAAAGTAACTCAAGTTTGAGACAGTTTTTCAAACAAATTGTAAGAGATATCATTATTTTTGCTTTTGCCATATATTTATCATACTTTAGTGAGAGCTCATATAGTGACAGTTGCTGTTGTTTTTGTCAGTTGTTATTATAAATTATTATTTAAAGAACAATGAACAACCCTTTAAAACTGTACATATGTATAAATTCTTTCTTTTCCACAAAATTGGTAATTAGAAAGCAAATGTCATTCTGACTAAAATGTTTTTTTCTTAATTCGTTAAGAAGTTACAACCATTGAAAATATTAACACAAAGCAAAATAATATTGAAAATAATAAAAATAGGTTGAATTAACAATGAACCAACAAAAAATCCATTTGAAACTTCTTACTGCTTTGTTTTCTAGAAAATAATTGTCATTCCCAGTAAAAAGTTTCATATGTTTGCTAATATTTCTAAAGTACAGTATAGTTTTAATGAATTATGAACAACACAGCAAAATAACATGCATTTTTATTCGTTTTGGTGAGTTAGTCTTTAATTGTTATTATAAACGGCAAATTGATTTCAAAATATTAAAGAATTGAATTAACATAATAAGAACGATAAAAACTAAAGAAAAGACATAAAGACAGAGATAAAAATGCATACAATAGCCATTGTATTATTTCAGAAACCATTCGAGAATGAAGTTTGATCGCTTCCATACAAAAGTGATATTCTTGTGCTTAATACTACTAAGTTGTGCATTTAACTCTGTAAACTGTGTAGGAAGAAGATGCCCTAGTGGATCCCGACGCTTGTTTGGAGAGTGTTTAAGAACCGTGAAATGACATGGTTGATAAAAAGGCAGAGAAAACTAGTTATTTTTTAATAAAACCATATTCGAAGTGTGTTAAGCTTCTTTGAAATGTGTAACCTGTAAATTCGTAATAATAAAATCGAAAATAAAAGTAATCGGTTTTTGACTTTTTGAACTTTTCTTTATATTTGCTTTTTCATACAATTTAAACAGTTGTATATTTCTATATTTGTAAGCCATAGTAAAATTTACATAAATAGTCTGCATAAATAATTAAATTGCAAAGTTTCATGCGATCTTTCATGATTTCATATCGGTTGCTAAATATTACACAATATTACACAATCTCAAGAGATGTGTCAAGTCTAATTTGCCTGAATATTATAAAAAAATGTGTTTTATACAGAGTGTCTCAACAGTGCGATCTCGGAAGATTGTGCCTCTGTTAATGAAGATATTTTAAAACTGACTTCACTCATATATAGAGAACGCCGGGGCGCACATTTTAAAATTATTAGCGTGTATACAGGGTATTCTATAAGGTAACACCAACCCAAACTTATGTTTTTTTTTAAATGGAACAACCTATATTTCGGCACAACTTTGAATTCCTCGCTAAGTTTTACGCCAATGAAACATAACATTACCCACATTAAACTTTATACTTTTTGATTTATTGGAATTTTTATGGAAATACATTAGTCGAAGAAAAACTGCTAGATTTGCATAATTATGGGAAATATGGCGAACTTTTCCCAGGAGGAACTAATTGACATGGTGTGGGTTTTTGGCGAATGCAACAAAAATGCTTTATTGGCAAGTAGAGTTGACAGATGGCACTGACAGATACCTTAACAAATACTTTAGCACAGTATTTCACAACGTACAAGGTATAAGTAAAAGTTTATTTCAAATTACAATATTAAAAAGAAAAAAATTAGATATAGGGTGTCCGTTTAAAAAAATTAACTTTCTTAGGAATAACTGTTTGCTATATTTTGTTGCAGATTATGATCACCCTGTACACAATTTGGATATGGTAGGTAATCACGCTTCTTACTTAATCATAATCAAAGCGTGAAAAAATAGACGACTGAAAAAATAGACATGCATTTTTGTGTGTTTTGGTGAGTTTGTCTTTCACTGATATTATAAACGGTAAATTGGTTTCAGAACATTAAACAATTGAATTACCATAATAAGAACTATAAAAAGTTAAAAAAAAACAAACACAAGCATAAAAATGCATACA
Organism: Melinopterus prodromus; assembly: GCA_964023965.1. NCBI lineage: Eukaryota > Metazoa > Arthropoda > Insecta > Coleoptera > Scarabaeidae > Melinopterus > Melinopterus prodromus. The sequence goes on along the minus strand of OZ030395.1, from coordinate 4,452,049 downwards.
ATAGGCATTGTATTATTTCACAAGCCATTCGAGAATGAAGCTCGATCGCTTGTATACAAGAGTAATATTCTTGTTCTTAATACTACTAACTTGTGCATATAACTCAGTAAACTGTAGAATAAATAAATGCCCATATGGATTCCGATGGTTGGATGGAAAGTGTAAAAAAATCCCGGTCACTTCGCTATTTGGACGTCGGTGATACCAGGCAGAGAAAACTAGTTATTTTTCAATAACAACTTTTTCATAGTGTGTTGTTAAACTTCTTTGAAATTTGTAACCCCTGTAAATTTGTACCTAATAATAAAATCGAAAATAAAATGAATCGGTTTTTGACAAGTTGGTTTCTTTATAGTGAGGTACGCAAAATTAAGAAAAAATGTGAACAGGAGACCACAATGTAACATTTTATCAAAATTATGTTCTGTATTAGAAAAAAGAAACTATTTTTCTTTATGTTTGCTGTTTTCATAGAACAATTTAAACAGTTGTACCCCTAGAGTTATAAGTAAACATTAAACAGTGTACTTTTAGGTGGACTCACGTGAAACTTTATCACTTGAGGAAAACACACAATGGTATAACCTAAACAAATAAATGTATTGTTTTCTATTTGTACAAATATTCAAACTGAAGTGATTTTGGGTTTTCTAGTCGATGATAGAGCACTTTTTCTAGGTTTAAAGTTTATTATATAATCACTGTTTATCTTGCATTTTTTCATACAAAAGATCGTGCTGAAACTCCGCGTGAATTGCGACGCTCTACGGTCTTTGGTGTGCTGCGGGGAAGGGAGGCGTTAGCGGTGCTGTCATGTCGGAGAAAACCGACACAGCTGAGAGAACCGGGGCAGCTTATTATCAATACACAAAAAGAACGATAACTTGTCAAAGTAGTAATTTTAACTAACAATTAAATTCATAATTTTTGCATAATTTTGATTATAATATGTGACCCGGTACGAGAAATATCTGTCTATCGATTGGCGTTTTTGTTTTCTTCAGTTTTTATACAATAAGGTTGTAAACAAGATTTTGATGGAAGCGAATAGATCTAATAATATGGAGTTAGCAGATTTTCCGATTAGTGGTGAATACTAAATTAAGTTTGCTTGATAAACCCTGAAAATATTTAAAAAGTATGCCCGATTTTGTTATATAAATATTCAAACTATTATAACAGTTTCAACAGTTTATTTATTAATAATATTTAAATACATGCACAAACAATATAAAATAAATACAACTCTTGATATATTGCAGATCACTCATTAATTTTAAATGGTAATGCCGACACCCGATTTAAATTGCCAAGAATTCCCATGGGACTTCCAAATGCCTGTTCGTGATTCTGTTATCTTATTGACTCATTTTGCCATTATTTTTTAGTTCGGTAATCTGTCGCAGGATATCCAAATTTCTTTGGCGAGGCATAATCGCCGTGTCGTTATATTGTGTCCGTAAACGCTGTTCTTCTAGTAACTAATGCAAGTGCGATCCCCACACCGCTCGCCCCAAAGACCGAAGAGCGCCGCGTCAATTGCAGCAATCATGAGATGCTTCAACTCGACCTTTTGTAGGGAAAATGCAAGATAAACAATGATTATATATCAGAATTTTTTCAAGTTTTCTCTCCCCTAGATTTGCGAGAAAATGGGCGTCAATATATGGCCACGATAGTATGTTACACGAACACGAAAACAAGTGTAAATTAATTATAAATAATCGTGTCGTGTTGTCCGCAACAGCGGCAACAACCTTGACGCAATCCGGTAATAAAATTAATTTATCCACATTGTGTGTTGTAGAACAGAAAGGGCCACGCAACTTTATTATTATCTCCGAACCATGTTTCCATTATCTTGCGTCCCACGAGTCGCTACTGACTGGCCCCCATCCACATAATTTTGGCCGGATAATCTGACAAGCCCTTCATTGCGAATCTAATACCACAGGGACAGCGTGAACTTTCACAGTTTTGGCACCACGCACCTTATCCTGTAATATGAAATAGGCTATTCGCTGAAATATATTAAGGGGGGAACAACAACAGCTATTTTAGTAAAACCTCTAGCACATGTTTGCTTATAAAATACATGGATATGGTAGGCAAAAGTGCGGTAAAAGTGAGTGACTAAGGTGAAAACTAAAAACAGGTAAGGTCAAATGTAATAAGTAATAATTTTCTTGGAATATACTTTACAGCTGCGTGGAGAAATTCATGGGACCACTTCGTTTATTTATAATAACTTTGATGGAAGCTAGACCAGGAAAAGACCGAATAATACAGAGAGATTTGCTGATCATTTCAAAATCATATATCAACTTTTAATCACGTAGAATATGCAAAACTGCATATGAAGGAGAATGACCAAGAAGGCAAGAAAATCTGGCTTGCCAAAAAACAGTCTATGACTTGCTAACTGGAGAAATACTTGAGCGGCTTCGAAGAACAGCTATAATATAATCCAGTCAAATTGTGTTTTGACCAGGAAAGTCGTGGGGTAGTTTTGATTTCTTCCATTTTATGTTTTTTGGAGTGCTGAAGCCGAACCTGAAGTTAGCTAACAAAATCTCGCGAAACAACATAGAAGAAAATGCAAAAAAAGGTAAAAATGATCATATCTTTACGAGTTTTGCTTATAAGGTGGACAACTTTACGTAAACAACCTTTCAATTGAAATCTCCTACAAACTTCACTATTTATTGTATTGTATTTCATCAAAATTGCCATTTTTTTTAATTAAAGTGATTTTCAGCCTTTGTAACTGAATTTGACAAAAAAAAGAAGAGGGCAGACTGAAGAAGACTTAGGACTTATTTTATACTCTATTTCATTAAAACTGGTAGAACAAATGTTTAACATTTCTTAGTAATACATCTTATTTAACATAAAACATAACTATTATCAATTTTCTTTAAAAATGAGTAGCCAGATATGTTTAGAAGTAAATATTTGCTTAAAAAATCTGATGTGGCCAGGCACATGACTTTATCATACAATATATAAAATTAATAGTTTAGCTGCATGAGAATCTATTCTATTGAGATAAATCGTAGGTATTGTCAAAGCATCAGCATTTGACACTACCTACACTACGTCATTAGAATAATAGTTATTTATGTCACAAATGCCGAAAGTACGGAATAGCGCGACGAGCGGAGATGCGGCGCGTCACCGAAGGCGGAGTGTCGCCGTCGCATATGAGCGAGTCGGCTATCTAGTTTTTGGCAGGAGCGACATCAACGTTTATTGTGTTGCTTTTTAAGAAATACGTATTTAAAAAAAATAAATGATTTCTGTATAGTAAATGCTAGGTTGGTACCACTTTGACGAAACGTCAAGTTTAAAGGTGCGTTCCGATTGGTAGGTAATGGTAGTTAATGGCGGTGGTAGAATACGAAATTATAGTATTTCTTACATATCGTGATAATGACACATATTAGTTTACATGTACATAAACATGAGTCACTAGCAATTATCTATTGGAAATACTATAACGGCTTCTGCTACCACTGCCATTATCAGTAATGAAACGCACCTTAAAAAGGTAATTCAAATTCTGACAGATTTATATTTGTTCATGACACATCCCTACCAACATACTAAAATAAAACTACACTCATCGCTATACTTTATTTATAATTTTCTCAATGTATCATTTTTAGAATTAGATATAAGGACGGGTTGATATTTCTTATCAACAAACAATCAAATTGGTGATCTTACTTTATTTGAAATTTGTATTTTATAATTTGCCGCACTACAGCGGCAACGTTCCATAGTGGTTCTCCAACCTCTGATGAGATCAGCTGTTTTCGAATGTGACAACACAAAAAAATATTTGTCAAAATCCTGGCTACTATGTAATTTCATATCAATGCAGATGCGACCGATCTCGATCAAATAGAATTTGCTCTTGAAGATAAACTATTAATTTTACCAAAAAATTTCATAGACATAAATTATTCAAAATTTCCTCTACTTTCATTTATTAATTAACTATTTTGTCGAAATTACAGAAATGGCGGCTCATTTCCAAAATCCTTCAAAAAGGCTTAGAATAACCTAAAAAGCTAAACTATTAATTTTACCAAAAAATGTCATAGGCATAAATTATTCAAAATTTCCTCTGCGTTAATTTATTAATTAACTATTTTGTCGAAATTACATAAATAGCGGCTTATTTCCAAAATCCTTCAAAAAGGCTTAGAATAAACTACCAGATCCTTTGGACCCTTTTTAACCAAAAGCTTTTCAGCTCTAAGTTAGGTCATGAAACTTCTAATTATGAACTTTCGTCCCGATACCTTTAGTAGTTTTTCCGGAATCATCGCCACAAAAATCGTTTACACACACACGCACGCACGCACACACACACACACACAGACATTTTTTTGTACCTTGGTCAAAAATGTTCAGGGGACCCAAAAAGACCTATTTCCCTAAAATCTCAATTTTTTTTTCGGCATGATTACAATACTTTACCATACTGCGTATGATAAAGTAAAAAATCTGATGTGGCCAGGCACATGACTTTATCATACAAAATATAAAATAGTTTAGCTGCATGAGAATCTATTTGATTGAGATAAATCGTGTCTGCATTAAAATTAAACTAGTTAGCCAGGATTTGACAGATATTTTGATAGTCAATAGTATCAATAGTAGGTATTGTCAAAGCATCAGCATTTGACACTACCTACTGTCATCAGAATAATAGTTAATTATCTCACAAGTGCCGAAAGTACGGTATAGCGCGACGAGCGCTGATGAGGCGCGTCACCGATGGCGGCGCGTCACCGACGGCGGCGCGTCACCGACGGCGGCGCGTCACCGACGGCGGCGCGTCGCCGTCGCATATGAGCGCGTCGCGCTATGTAGTTTTCGGCAGGAGTGACATCAACGCTTTTTGTGTTGCGTTTTGAGAAATAAGTATTTACAAAAATTCAAAAATGGTTATATTTCTGTATAGGAAATGTTAGGTTGATAATGGGTTGATACCTACCACTTCTACGAAACGTCAAGTTTGAAAAGCTAATTCAAATTCTGACAGATTCATATTCGTTCATGACACTGTAGATGTCACATACTACTGTACCACCATACTAAAATACATAACTACACTCATCGTTATACTTTATTTACAATTTTCTCTATTTATCGTTTTTACAATTAGATATAACAACGGGTTGATATTTCTTATCAACAAACAATCAAATTGGTGATCTTATTTTATTTGAATTTTGTATTTTGTACTTTGCCGCACTAGAGCGGCAACGTTCCATAGAGGTTCTCCAACATATGATGAAATCAGCTGTTTTCGAGTGTGACAGCCATAGACATTTCTGTGATGACAGCACAAAAAAATATTTGTCAAATCCAGGCTACTATGTACTTTCATATCAATGCAGATGCGACCGATCTCGATCAAATAGAATTTGTTCTTGAACTAAACTATTAATTTTACCCAAAAATATCATAGGCATAAATTATTCAAAATTTCCTCGACTTTAATTTATTATTTAACTATTTTGACGAAATTATAGAAATGGCAACTAATTTGCAAAATCGTTGCAAAATGCAAAGAGTAAATACCCACTTCCTTTGGGCCCTTTTGAACCAAAAGCTTTTCAGCTCTAAGTTCAGTCATGAAACTTCTAAATATGAACTTTCGGCCCGATACATTTAGTAGTTTCTCCGGAATGTAATTTCATATCAATGCAGATGCGATCGATCTCGATCAAATAGAATTTGCTCTTGAAGCTAAACTATTAATTTTACCAAAAAAAGTCATAGGAATAAATTATTCAAAATTTCCTCTACTTTAATTTATTATTCAACTACTTTCTCGAAATTACAGAAATGGCGGCTCATTTGCAAAATCATTGAAAAAGGCTTAGAATAAACTACCAGTTCCTTTCTACCATTTTGAACCAAAAGCTTTTCAGCTCTAAGTTTGGTCATAAAACTTCTAAATATAAAGTTTCGTCCCGATACCTTTAGTAGTTTCTCCGGAACCGTCGTCACAAAAATCGTTTACACACGCACACACACACACACACACACACACACACACACACACACACACACACACACACACACACACACACACACAGACATTTTTTTGTACCTTGGTCAAAAATGTTCAGGGGACCCATAAAGACCTATTTACGCTAAAATCTCAATTTTTTTTTTCGGCATGATTACAATACTTTACATACTGCGTATGATAAAGTAAAAAGTTGACATAGTCCTTAACCTATCTGAATTTGGTACGTTTACCTTATATTCAATGCATTCTAAGTAATTTTATCAATACAAATATTTAAATATAACGAATTCCTTTTGTTAATGATTCTACAGGGTCCTGCAACTAAGCTCCCGTCTTCTGTAGCTCACTTACTCGTTAAGCTAAGAGTTTGACATTTTGCAGGCTTACCCTGTACTTCAAGGTACAATTCAAGAAATTATTTTTTATTATACAGGGTGTTCCAAAAATGTGCAACGCCATGGTAATATATTTTTTTAAATTGCATGCTATACATTTTTCTACACATTTGGAAACCTTTTATGATTGCCTACATATCACCAAAATTTTATTGAAATCGGTTGAGTGACCGCAGCGGAAAAAAATAAAAACCAAGAAAAATTGATTTTGCATCGTAGGCTTTAAAACTCAATAAAAACCACAAAATGCACCTCGTTAATAAAATTTTGCGACGTGCTTATTAAGTTAGATGTAATAGTCTCGTTAACCAAGTGAAATTGATCCAAATCATACAGGGTGACTAAACTCGAGTGTCAAACTTGTCAAACTTCAAAGCGCGCTATTGTTCTTATTTTAAATTGGAACCCATATTTTTTTTAGGTGAAACGATGCGGAATTAAAGTATAAACATTGTTTCTGAATACAACTCCATCACAATTCCCAATATTTCAAAAGTTATTCGCCAAAAACTCATTTTTCAATGTTTCCAACGGCAATTTTAGGTAATAAATATCGTACGTGGCGTTGAAAAACAATTTATTACATAAAATATAACGCAGAGAGGTATTTTAGATTTTACTGTATTTAATTAAGTAGTTATTCAATTGCTAAATTTACTGCAAAATTTACCTATAGCCACATTTCCGTCCTTACCGCTATAGGTAAATGATGCAGTAAATTTGGCATTTGAATAACTACTTAATTAAGTACACTCAAATCTAAAAGAGGTCTATTATTTTTTATGAAATAAATTGTTTTTCAACGTCACGTACGATATTTATTATCTAGAATTGCCGTTGAAAACGTTGAAAAATGAGTTTTTGGCGAATAACTTTTAAAATATTGGGAATTGTGATGGGGTTGTATTTAGAAACAATGTTTATTTTTTAATTCTGTATCATTTCACATAAAAAGATTTATGGGTTCCAATTTAAAATAAGAACAATAACACGCTTTGAAGTTTGACAAGTTTGACACTCGATTTTGGTCACCCTGTATAATTTGGATCAATGTCACTTGGTTAACGAGACTATTACATCTAACTTAATAAGCACGTCGCAAACTTTTATTAACGAGGTGCATTTTGTGGTTTTTATTGATTTTTAAATCTTACGATGCAAAATCAATTTTTTTTGGTTTTTATTTTTTTCCGCTGCGGTCACTCAACCGATTTCAATAAAATTTTGGTGATATGTAGGCAACCATAAAAGGCTTCCAAATGTGTAGAAAAATGTATAGCATGCAATTTAAAAAAATATATTATCATGGCGTTGCACATTTTCGGAACACCCTGTATAATAAAAAATAATTTCTTGAATTGTACCTTGAAGTACAGGGTAAGCCTGCAAAATGTCAAACTCTTAGCTTAATGGGTAAGTGAGCTACAGAAGACGGGAGCTTAGTTGCAGGACCCTGTATATTTACATTTAATTCCGTCAATTATCTTTTGTATTAAATAGTCAACAAAAGTGTCTGTCCAACCCTTTTTGAGAACTCATAAACTTAATCCCCTTATTCTGCGCTAAAAACAGCCTAAAATTAGTAAAAATAAGTTCCCCTATTGGTGCGTTCGTAGTTTGAGAATCCACCACTCACTGAATACAAGCATAAGTTGTAAATACCTTTTTTGGGCAGAAATTTATAAACATCATATCTGTACAGTAGATAAATACCTAATTTAGAGACAGAAATCCTTATAAATCCTTCATAAAACCTCAACAAAACATACAAAAACACTCACCTTTACGCAACCCCGGGTTCACGTTGATATTTTGCGTAAATCCGCACAAATTCGTCACAAACCGTACGCAATACATCACAAATTATATTTTGCACGCTTTTACAAGTTTTCACAAGATAATTCGCCATTTGTCCCGAAAAAAAACCGATTAAAAATCACGACGAAACTCACAGTTTTACTGTACACGGCAAATGAGCAACAATGGCGGAGAAGAACTTAGCGAGTTGTTGACGTTGCTAGGCAACGGGGCTGGTTACTTATATGCCGCGGTAACATTGCTACAGTCGCGGAGTGGGGGAACTGAACGCTACAATAGTCAATGCTATAGTAGATCTGGTGTTTACTATGTTAAATTACGTACATATTACTTATTGTACAGATAAATACCTAATTTAGAGACAGAAATCCTTATAAATTCGTCATAAAACCTCAACAAAACATACAAAAACACTCACCTTTATGCAACCCCGGGTTCACGTTGATATTTTGCGTAAATCCGCACAAATTCGTCACAAACCGTACGCAATACATCACAAATTATATTTAGCACGCTGCTACAAGTTTGGGGTCGTCCATTAATCACGTGAGGTCCAAATAGGGGAGGGGGGGCTTTGGATTACATCACTATTGATCACAATGGGGGAGGGGGGGTTGTTGTGACATATCACGTGTATATAAAATATAAATATTATTATATTTTTCAATAAAAAGAATTCGGAAAATATTTTAGTTTTTTCAACAAAAAAATACACGTGATGTTAGATAGGGGGAGGGGGGTACCTTAGAACCTCACCAAATATCACCAGGGGGGAGGGGGGGTGTAAAAAAGGGGCTTAAAAACCTCACGTGATTAATGGACGACCCCTTTTCGCAAGATAATACACCGTTTGTCCCGAAAAAAAAAACGATTAAAAATCACGACGAAACTAACACTTTTACTGTACACGGTAAATGAGCAACAATGGCGGTGAAGAGCCTAGCCAGTTGTTGACATTGCTAGGCAACGGCGCTGGTTACTTATATGCCGCGGTAACATAGCTACGGTCGCGGAGTGGGGGAACTGAACGCTACAATAGTCAATGCTATAGTAGATCTGATGTTTACTATGTTAAATTACGTACATATTACTTATTGCAGTTTGTTTCGTATTATACAGTGTGTCCGCGAAGGTCCGTACCATATGGAAAACTTTTCTATTGTTTATTTCTCGGAAAATGTTATTCTTTGACGAAAGTTGGCGGCTCGTATGAAACCAAAACTGCAACAGTCAAATATGTAAATTTCGACCGAGCGATTCACAATATATGAATTTGTGATGAGAGTAAAGTACCTTTATCTTCATTATTATCGATACTCTTTAGTTAGAAATGTTGTTTAGAAGTAAAAATTATATTCAAATATGAAGTCAGAGCCACCTACCTTGCAGAAAAGATTTTTCTTAATTATTACTCTTGTGACAAATATTAGTAAATGCCAGTCATACTAAAAGGGTCTTTTTAGTATATTTTTTTGAAAGCTTAATAAATTCTTTATATTTTTTGTTATTTTGGCATGATAACTAATGTTTATTTAGAACTAGCACAAAATTACTCATTTTCTTGGTGCGAAGTTGTTATTTCACCCTGTAGATATTAATATATCATACAATAACTAATTCAGGAGCGTGACTTACCTTTAATTTGGTTAATATTATTGATAGGTTTATAATAGTAGTGATTTATTTATGATTTATTATGATTTATTATGATTTATTATGATTTATTATGATTTATGATCAGAGTAGAGGAAATTTTGTATAATTTATTTCTATGTAATTTTTCTTTTTGTAAAATTAATAGTTTAGCTGCATGAGCAAACTTTAACTTTGAGAGTCATACATACCAGTTGACTATGGTTGCCAACATGGTCATTTTGACCCGGAGACTTATAATTTAATTCTACTTTTTGAGAGCATGTGAGAAACTTAGAAAGTAGCAATTGTAGCATTTTTAGATTTTGTCAGATGTCTTATGGAATCATATTCCGAACAATGACCGAAAAGTGCGTGGTAAGTGGCGTGATCGAGTGCGGACATACACCGGTGACAATATCGCCGATGTTGCTGACAGTGCGAACGGATGTGCTTTGACACGAAAACGGAATAGAATTAGATACAGTTAGAAATAGGCAGTTGAAGGCGATGTACCAGATAAGACAATAAAACGTATTAGTAGGTTACATTGGGGTTATCATTTATGACTATCCAACCCCTTAGTAAAGAAGGAAGATAAGTACTTTGCATGGCGATCCTGCCATACGAATGTATGGAGTCTGTGGGTAATTCGTGGTGATTGCAGTAGTAACACGAAAGAAAAATCATGGGCTACAATCAATCCAAAGAAGAAAAAGAGGTGATCATCACTCAGGCAGGCAACAGTGGAGGTGTTACAGCAGGGAGCAGCATGAGTTTTTCCCTGACAGAAGTGGCTGTCATTGTCGGACTTGTTATAATAGTGGTTGTTGTGGTGTACCTGATTAACAGGAGATGCAGGCGCACTATGGAGCGAAAAATTCGACGAGAAGTAGCGAGAAGCCAGGAGCTCATCAACATCAGAGTAAGTGAAAAGTGAAAAGTGCGGAAAAAAAAACACTAGAACTGGGTACAACCGATGGAGGAGTTCGATAAGCTGTTTTCAGAGGTACAATCTTTTAAAATAAATCGTAGTAAAGACAATCAAGATAGGCGTAGTAATTTAGAATTATTAAATAAGTATTTTGAACAGCTCAATCAATTTACGAAAAGACTAAATGAGTTAAGGGATAAGGCGAGTAGGTTAGATTCAAATGTTAAGATAGTAAGTGAGTTAAAACTCCACATATCAGCCATTGAAGGAACCATATTAGAAGTAAGAGATATACTTGATAGTAGAAAAATAAGCGAAGTTCCTACAATGACTGCAATATTTGATTTAAAAACAGCAGGCGGGCTGTTACCGTCAATGGATGGAAACGAAAATACAACAAAAATGTTGATAGATTCAATTAAATTATATTCGGACTTTCTTAAAGAAGAGGATCATCCTCATTTAATAAATTTTGTATTAAAAACACGATTGACGGAACCAGCTAAAGTTAGGTTAAATCGAAGTTATGCGTCGGTAGAATTATTGATTAAGGATATGCGGGATAGTTTTGTAACCAAAAAGTCAGCTACGGTACTTTCGCTTCAGTTGCATAATTCGAGACAAAACGATAAATCTCTTGAAGAATATGGGCAGGAAATCGAGCAGCTATTGAGCGATTTAACTCTTGCTCAAGCGGAGGACGATGAAAATCTGTTGGTTTCATTACGCAAAGTAAATGAAATAATTGCAGTCAATTCTTTTGCTAACGGCATCCGAAATCATGATGTACGTACAATAGTTAAAGCGCGAAATTGTGCAAAATTAAAAGACGCCATAAGCGTTGCAAAAGACGAGGAGCGTTCAAAACCCATACCCACCAATGTTTTCACTTTTCAAAATCGTGGCAATAATAACCCAACTAATAGGTATCCACGGTCTGGAGTTAGAGGACATTTCAATAGAAATCAAGGGAACTTTAGAAGAGAAAATCAAAATGACCATAATTATCAGTATAGGCAACATTTTCAACAGGGGAGTCAGCATCAAACACCCTTTCCATCACGTGGACAATGGCGCGGAAATACAAGCAATAATTATAATTATCGCGGTCGGTTAATGACTCGAGGTCACTCCAGCAATCCCGGCAGTGCATATTATGCTGAACCAGCTGTCAACGACACTGAAATTGCAGACGCGCCCGAGGATCGGTTTTTTCGTGAATAACGGTGATACTGTAATATTAAGCATGAATGGCATGAATTATGTACGTATGCGATATGGAATGGATGAATTATTATTTCTTTTGGACACAGGAGCGAGTATAAGTGTTATTTTTTCAAAGTTTTTGGATCCTAATGAGTTAATAGATAGAAATAAACAAATTACTATAAACGGCATTGGAGGATCAACTAAATCTATTGGATCATGTAACGTTTCATTAAACTTCAATAACAATATTATTTCTCATGAATTTTTAGTAATGCGAGACTGTGGGTATGGTATGAATGGGATTATTGGATCAGATTTCTTCGCGAAATACAACGCGGTTATTGATTTCGAGAAATTTTATTTGTCTATTCTCTTTTGCAATGACAGAATTACAATACCTTTAGAATCAAAATTTGATAGTTATGATATAATTCCTCCCCGATGTGAAGTTATCAGACAGTTTTGGGTGGACGATTCCGACGATTGTGTGGTTATGCCTGGAGAAGTTTGTGAAGGTGTTTTCAACGCCGGCAGTATCTCTAGACCAAGATCGCACATGATTCCGGTCCGGTTGCTCAATACCAATGATAGAGAGATAAAAATAAAAAATTTTCGACCGCAGACTTTCAAATTAGAAGAGTTTGAATTATGCACGCTAGATAAAAGTAATATTTCATTAAATAGAGTTAATAAATTGTTAGATATAATTGATATTAAAACTTTAAATAAAGAAGAAAAGGACAGTATTCATAAAATTTGCGCAAAGTATGCAGATGTATTTCTTTTAGAGGATGATCCAGTAACAGTTACGAATGTGTGCATGGAAAATATCCAATTGAAAAGAGACACCCAACCAGTTTATGTAAAACCTTATCGTTTGCCTCATTTTCAGAAAGCTGAAATTGACAAGCAAGTGAATAAAATGTTAGACGACGGTGTCATTGAAGAGACTAAATCAACTTGGTCTTCTCCCATTTTGATAGTCCCTAAGAAAACTGACAGTAACGGTAATAAAAAATGGAGACTCGTGGTAGATTATCGACTTTTAAACAAAGGTATTGAAGATGATCGATTTCCGTTACCTAATATAACGGAAATATTAGACTCATTGTCTGGGGCATTTTACTTCTCTCATTTGGATTTATCGCAGGGATATTTTCAAGTAGAATTACATCCATCAAGTAGAAAGTGTACAGCTTTCACGACAAGTAAAGGCCAATTCCAAATGACGAGATTACCAATGGGGTTAAAAACTAGCCCGAGTTCATTTTCACGCGTAATGACAATTGCAATGTCTGGCCTGACCTATGAGTCTTGTTTTGTTTATCTTGACGATTTAATTGTGTTTGGGAAGAATTTGCAAAATCATAACCAAAACTTAACAAAAGTATTAAATAGACTTAGAGAAACCAACCTAAAGCTAAATCCTATAAAATGTAAATTCTTGAAGAAAGAAATCTTATACCTTGGTCATACTATTTCGTCAGACGGCATATCACCTGACCCTGAGAAAATCAGTGTTATTCGAAATTATCCTATTCCGAAAGATGCGGAGGAGACAAAGCGTTTCGTAGCATTTGCAAATTATTACCGTAAATTTATTCCAAATTTTGCACAAATTGCTACACCATTGAACAGATTAGCTCGTAAGTCGGTTCAATTTATATGGGATGAACATTGCCAAAATTCCTTTGAAATTTTAAAATATAAATTAAGTCATCCACCTGTTTTGCAGTATCCGGATTTTTCTGAAACTAATCAGTTTATTCTCAGAACTGATGCATCTGGTTATGCTATTGGAGCTGTTTTGTCAAATGCAGATGATAAACCCATCGCATATGCTAGTAGAGCCCTAAATAAAGCGGAAATTAGGTACGCAACAATCGAAAAAGAGCTCCTAAGTATAACGTTCGCAGTAAAATTTTTTCGGCCGTACTTATTTGCCAAAAAATTCCAAATTTACACAGATCATAGACCGTTAATATACTTGTTTGGCATGAAGGATCCATCATCAAGACTGACAAAATTTCGGTTATTACTAGAAGAGTATGATTTTGTGATAAATTACGTTAAAGGAAGCGACAACGTAACGGCGGATGCGCTTTCAAGGATTAGAATAGAATCTCAAGATCTTAAACAATTGTCAAGCAATGTGTTTGTAATGACAAGAAATCAGTGCAAACAGACTGCTGAATCTAACGCGGCTTTGAGTAACGAAAACAAGGAACCGACAGGTCATCCGGGACTTGTTGAATTACTTAAACAACCAACTGATTCAGTAGAACTCAAGGAGATTGAATACAATAAATTTGCGTGTATAGGAAATGATAAAGAAGTTATAAAAATGGGTAATATAATATATGATGTGAAAGCAAATATAATTTATATTGCAAGCAATCGATCAACACTTGCTCTAGACGCAGAGTTGAGATGCTTGAGTAACATTTGTAATAAATATGGAATTCCACAAATGTATATTTTGAAATGTGATAGTAATGAAAAATTAATTACCCAGCTAACAAAAGAGTCTTGTATGCTGAAAGACTACAAGATAAAAATTTGTATAATAAATAATGCAAGAAAAATTGACTGTAAACAAACAAGGCAATTAATACTAAATGATTTTCATCTTCTTCCTACAGCCGGACACGCAGGCATTAATCGTATGTACGCAAATGTCAAAAGGTATTATTTTTGGCAAAACCTGAGAGATGATATTGTGAAGTTTGTACGAAAATGTGATGATTGCCAGAGGTATAAGCACTCGAATAGTCATACAGAACCTCTGACAGTCACCACCACTGCTTCTTCGGCATTTGAAAAGATATATTTAGATCTGATGGGTCCACTAAACCAAGATGACGATGATAACAGATATGTTTTAACGATACAGTGTGAACTAACTAAATTTGTAGAGGCTTATCCTCTAAAAAACAAGGAAGCAGATACTGTAGCCAGATCATTTGTTAGTAATTTTGTGTTAAGGTTTGGAATACCACAAAATATTGTTACGGATCAAGGAACGGAGTTTTTAGCTAAATTATTTCAAGAATCAGCAAAAATTTTAGGAACCAAACAGTTAAGTTCAACAGCATATCATCATCAAACTCTGGGTTCATTGGAAAATACACATAAACATCTCGGAGCATATTTAAGAATTCAAATTTCAAAATTTCCAGATGTATGGAGCACTTGGATTCCATTTTGGTGTTTTGCATTTAACAATACAGTACATACGGAGACCAAGTACACGCCATATGAACTTGTTTTTGGGAAAACTTGTAAATTGCCAAGTAATATTTTAAATAATATTGACCCGATGTATAACTTTGACAATTATCCAACAGAGTTAAAATTTAGACTTCAAAATGCTTGGAAGGACGCGAGAGATAATTTAATTGAATCTAAAGTCAAGAGAAAGGAAAAGTTTGATAATAAAGTTAATAATAGTAGAATGTATAAGTTTAACGATAAAGTGCTGTTAAAAACAGAAGTAGGTAGTAAATTAGATCCTTTATACAGAGGACCCTATAAAGTAATTAAGGAAAAACCGCCTAATGTAACGTTAAAAATAGATAAAAAGTTAGTAGAGGTACATAAAAATAGAATTAAACCGTATTATGATTGAAAAAAAAAATAAAAAAAAAAAAAGGGGGAAGGTGTAGTTGTAGAAAAAAAAATGTAATTAGTTAAGAAGATTTAAATGTGGTTAGTTATAATCATATTAGAACAAAGAAAAATTTAACATTGTAATGTTAAATTTTTCTACTATAATAGGAAAGGTGTAATGGAATCATATTCCGAACAATGACCGAAAAGTGCGTGGTAAGTGGCGTGATCGAGTGCGGACATACACCGGTGACAATATCGCCGATGTTGCTGACAGTGCGAACGGATGTGCTTTGACACGAAAACGGAATAGAATTAGATACAGTTAGAAATAGGCAGTTGAAGGCGATGTACCAGATAAGACAATAAAACGTATTAGTAGGTTACATTGGGGTTATCATTTATGACTATCCAACCCCTTAGTAAAGAAGGAAGATAAGTACTTTGCAGTCTAGTGAATACAGCAGGAATTCTGTACTGATACGACGAACGCAGAAGATTGTATCCTGCCTCGATGATCATAGACTGAGACAAATCCAATATCAAAAATGGCTTTCGAAAAGACGGGTATTATTTAAGGGTAGGAATTTCTCTTGTCAGAAATCAACATTCAATAATGATACATTAATTAACAAAATATGTTTTGAAGTATCGTTGATTGTTTTAATATGTACGTTGTTCAGATGATAAGAAATGTCTCAACAATATGCTTGAGTTTATCCACCTTTATTTAAAAATTGTATTATTAGTTACTTACAAAGACTGGGAGATATAGTTATCATTTTTGACTAGAGACACATTTATTGTGGGTGTTTATACAGAACGCCAATATTGTCGGAATAAAATGAAAATTTAAAATTAGTTAGGGAATGTGTAGATAATTACTTCAAGCAAACGCACATGATCCCTTAAAAATGCCCTCAGTACATCAAAATTATGCTCGGTTTAGGTGGTAATATTGGCATTTTATCTCATGTTGGTTGTATCGTAAAAAAATCCACAATAAGAGGCAGAACCGAAAAGAGGGAAAGCTAGTAGACATTAATTGAAATAAATTAATTACTTAGTAATTAGAATCTAGTCTCATCGTTATCTACACTAACTATATCCAAATGTGCTATATAGTATGATAAAGTCAAGTGCTTGCCAACATCAGATTTCTTCTATTTGTTTGTGTTTTCTTTTATGAATAACTGAACATTAGTTATACAAAAATTGTATTGTTGTACGAAAGTTGTTTGATTTATTTATTACCAACACCAACATTTGTACTAAAATAAGGTTTTATTCTTTTCAAATTCAAAATTACTGAAAAATAAGACCACTGGTAACTTTTTTATGGCCATAATCAAAATCACCACATTATTAACAAATTTACAAGACAAACATACAGTAGAGCGTCGATAATCCGAACTAATTGGGACCGAAGGTGATTCGGATTATCAAATTGATCGGATTATCGAATTTGACAACTAAATAGAAAAGAATACGAGTATTGGAGAGAAGTTCAATCTTAATAAAACCAACACCATTCGATTCCGCTCCTCATAAACTATAAGAATACCAAAAAGTCAAAATCGAAGGGATATCGAAAGGATTTATTTATAATTTAATTATAATTTATTATGATTTATTATGATTGATTATGATTTCTTATGATTTCTTATGATTTCTTATGATTTCTTATGATTTCTTATGATTTCTTATGATTTCTTATGATTTCTTATGATTTCTTATGATTTCTTATGATTTCTTATGATTTCTTATGATTTCTTATGATTTCTTATGATTTCTTATGATTTCTTATGATTTCTTATGATTTCTTATGATTTCTTATGATTTCTTATGATTTCTTATGATTTCTTATGATTTCTTATGATTTCTTATGATTTCTTATGATTTCTTATGATTTCTTATGATTTCTTATGATTTCTTATGATTTCTTATGATTTCTTATGATTTCTTATGATTTCTTATGATTTCTTATGATTTCTTATGATTTCTTATGATTTCTTATGATTTCTTATGATTTCTTATGATTTCTTATGATTTCTTATGATTTCTTATGATTTCTTATGATTTCTTATGATTTCTTATGATTTCTTATGATTTCTTATGATTTCTTATGATTTCTTATGATTTCTTATGTTTTATTATGATTTTTTTATTTATTTCCTTTTGGGCGTTCGGATTAGCAAATGTTCGGATTACCGAGCTTCGGATTATCGACGCTCTACTGTACTTCCAACACCATTTTAAAACCAAACTTCTTCCAGTTTCATCGGTTCGACATCTCCTGCCAACTTGTTTACCCCTGATCTTTTACAAATGAAAAGCAATATCGCCAAATCGTTTCATTTAAAAGAAGCTTTTCCGGCCAGTCCGACAAAAACTCCCCAGTTCTTTTTCTACCCCGCCAGAGCGAGCTGCGGGACGGGAAAAGCATTTTCGCAACGACTGTGACATTGAAATAATTGCCAGTGGAAATAGAAAGCTAACGGCCCTATAACTCCTGGTTTGGGACCGCAACGGCCCGCCCAATTTAAGGTATTACCTGCCGCGGTCGTAGTGGAGAAGAAAACGCCACCATTCTTTTCACTTACCTTGGCTTTAGTTGTGATTTTCACGGTTTTTGCCAAACAGGGCAGAATGGATGGCATTATTCCGCGGATGGCATCCTCCCCCACGGAGTTACGCCCCTGTTTTCCCAAAGCAACTCTTTAAAAGCCCTCTTGGAGACTTATTACGATGTCTTTTGTTTAAAATATTTGTTAGATAAGACACAAATTATCAAGAGATTTTTCTCCCGGCACCTCCACCATATTTGTTAAAATGCCTGAAACATGTTGTATCCAAAGAATTTTGGTATTGATTTTCGACAATTTTATTCAAAATCCAAAATTTTTAAGACAGCATAAATTAAAAAGTGCACCGCTACAACAGTTTGAGTTTTATGTGGAAATTGAGAAGTTACGAAACTTTTTAAGTAACTCATAGGTATTAAGAAATGTTTTTTCCAATATTTTTCTCGTTATTAATAAAATATGGTAGAACTGCTATATGAATTTAGTCAAGCTTGAATCTTGTTGAGAAACACTACATGTACCTGATTGAACACGCATAACCTGATAAGAATAATCTGATTATGACGCACAATGTACTTTGTACATTGTATTTATTTACGATGCTAAATTTGTAAAAGTTTTTTGATATTTTTAAGTGTTATACGCTCAGAGCTGACGTTTGTAATATACGTAACATATCAAGAGTTGTATTTATTTTATATTGTTTGTGCATGTATTTAAATATTATTAATAAATAAACAGTTGAAACTGTTATAATAGTTTGAATATTTATATAACAAAATCGGGCATACTTTTTAAATACTTTTTAGGTTTATCAAGCAAACTTAATTTAGTATTCACCACTAATCGGAAAATCTGCTAACTCCGTATTATTAGATCTATCCGCTTCCATCAAAATCTTGTTTGCAACCTTATTGTATAAAAACTGAAGAAAACAAAAACGCCAATCGATAGAAGAGATTTCTCTCGTACCGGGTCACATATCATAATCAAAATTATGCAAAAATTAAGAATTTAATTGTTAGTTAAAATTACTACCTTGACAAGTTATCGTTCTCTTTGTGTATTGATAATAAGCTGCCCCGGTTCTCTCAGCTGTGTCGGTTTTCTCCGACATGACAGCACCGCTAACGCCTCCCTTCCCCACTGCACACCAAAAACCGTAGAGCATCGGAATTCACGCGGAGTTTCAGCACGATCTTTTGTATGAAAAAATGCAAGATAAATATTGATTATGTAATAAACTTTAAACCTATGAATTATTGGGTAGCCTACAGTCTATATTTCATTATTCTAGCTCTTCTAGCTATTTATGATAAATAAATTCCTTAGTTCATATCTCAAACTGTAACTAATTAGTTACGACGCAACTGCACCGTTTCCGCGCCCCAACCATATCTATTTCCGGCCCATTGAACCCTCCCTTATAACTTATTAACTTAACATTAACAAACTTGAACTTTCTAAAGGCCTAACTTACTAATTTATATTGTTATTTTGAGTTATAACGCGTTTATCATCAACTCAGACTGTCGTTTCGTCTCTTTCGCTCGCGCTCTGTTGGTATCGGCTCGGTGTTTTGAAAGTTGCGGATGCTTTTGGGTCGGGTCCGAAGTTTTTCGGGGGTAAGGATTGGGAGGGGGAGGGGTTAGGTGGGACGGTACGGTGGAAATCCGGAAAACATCCAAGATATTTAGGAAATTTGTATGAAAATCACCGGGGCCACTCTGAAATTATGAAACTTTTCTCCGTGGAGTTTCAGGAGGAGAGTAGGTATACCAACCGTAGATGAATCTAGTTTCGCCGCAGCTAGAACTTTGCAATTTAGCTTGAAATTCCGGGTGATGAAGCGACAACCGTGCATTTTAAACCGAAACATTTTATAGAACCCGACTGACGAGGCGACATTCAAGAGAATTTGTCGATATAACTTAATAGGAAGCGCCAAATTGGATGGATGTGTCAAAATGTATTTACTGTGATGATGTGAGGTGTCTGTACTCTGTATGTTGTGAGGATATAAATAAGATATACTTTAGAGAGGAATTGGGTACCTAATTAATTATAAAGAAGCTTTCCACAAGCTTTAATTAAATTCAGAAGAATTATGACACTTTAAATTATCCAAGATTAAACACGCATTCATATAAAGAAAAATAGACCAAATCAAAAAACTGTTATTGTTCGTATAATATTTGTATATAAGAAACAAATGAGTGGTGACATTGCTAGTTACTATATAGATCATTTATAGCTTCAGTTTTTAGTTGGACCACTCTTGTAAATTATTTCTCGATTTTATAAATATAAATAAAACATTTTAGCACATCTGCAATTTAATATAATAATTTGAAATAAAATTTAACTTATACCCTGTAGGCTATGAAATCCACTGTGCTAAACAAGTTATTAAGGTAACTGTCAGTGGTGGTGATATTGTTAGGGTTGTTAACTTAGATTTGCATAATTTTGGGAAATATGGCGTACTTTTCCCAGGAGGAACTAATTGACATGGTGTGGGTTTTTGGCGAATGCAACAAAAATGCTTTATTGGCAAGTAGAGTTGACAGGTGCCACTGACGGATACCTTAACGACTACTTGAGCACTGTATTTCACAGCCTACAAGGTATAAGTAAAATTTTATTGCTATTATTATTGCTTTATATCGCTGCAGATTATTACCACCCTGTACACAATTTGGATAGGGTAGGTAATCATGATAACAGAACGCTTCTTACTTAATCATAATCTAACCGCGCGAAATAAAATTAAAAAAGTTATTGACATATACAGTTTTTCTTAGACTACTGTTTTTCCATAAAAATTCCAATAAATCAAAAAGTATAAAGTTTAGTGTGGGTAATGTTATGTTTCATTGGCGTAAAATTTAGCGAGGAATTCAAAATTGTGCCGAAATATAGGTTGTTCCATTCAAAAAAAACATAAGTTTGGGTTGGTACTACCTTATGGAACACCCTGTATACACGCTAATAATTTTAAAATGTGCGCCTCGGCGTTCTGTATATATGACTAAAATCAGTTTTAAAATATCTTCATTAACAGAGGCACAATCTTCCGAGATCGCACTGTTGAAACACACTGTATAAAACACATTTCTTTTATAAGATTCAGCCAAATTAGAAGTGACACATCTCTTCAGATTGTGTAATATTGTGTCAGATTTAGCAACCGATATGAAACCATGAAAGATCGAATGAAACTTTTCAATTTCATTATTTATGCAGATTGTTTATGTAAATTTTACTAATGGCCTACAAGTATAGAAATACTTTTCGATGGCAGTTGCGATTATTGCCTCCTGTAATACTTTATTACCCCCTGCCCATATGTAACGGCGCCCCTGTACATATTACCAACTAACACATAAGCACTTAATTCGGAAGAACTGTCAGTCAGTTACCGAGAAACGTAAAATTGCATGTGAGAGCCGGCCTTTGATTTGCAAATCACCACTAAATCATAATAGACGCCATCCCAACCCTATATATAATGATATGTGCCATATTTAACTGAATAATAACGACTTACCTCTTGTCTAGAAGAGAATACCCGACGATGTTCATCCTCCACCATTTCGAACTCGAATCTTGGTCAAACACCGTTTTGGTTCATGATCACTACCCAACGTTTTATCACTATATCACGGTCGGAAATCACTTCGGAAATGTTAACTGATGGTTTATTAACCGATTTTGAATATATTTGGGTGTCCATCGTTTGATTTTATTAGGTAAAAGTCGGAAAACGCGGACCGGCAATGATTCGACGCATACTACCAAAAAAAACGGTACAACAACGGTACGAAAATCCGAATTTGTTGGTAGGGGGTCCAAGAAGAAAAGGCGCGCTATTTGAAATTTGAATGTATGAATTTTCGAGAGTTCTATGTGGATAGTTGTATTATTTATTTTGACATTTATATACCTACCGGTTTTCTCATCTTTTGGTTAATTAAAGGGTGCTGTTTAAATTTTAAAGTATGTAACACACTAATAAAATAAATTTTCTGTACCAAAACCAGAAATGTTCCGATTATGAAACGTTTACTAACGACAGTTGTTAAAAAGCAATTTATTATTATTTTGTCTTATCGCTCCAATTAATAATGTTAATTATGTATTTATTTTAGAATCATAATAAATTAGTGAATCGTAACTTTATTAATTTGCTATAACACTTTCTGGCTTATGTTCGTAGAGCAGGGTCAATCTACAATGAACAATTGTCGTCTTTCTATTCTCAATTTGTTCGTTTACATCCATATACCACAATTGATAGCTTCATTTAAAAAAAAAGAAAAACACAATAATCTAAACTGCGTAACTATCGTGGTCAATTAAGAACAGAATCGGACAAGTAAAAACTGCTTTTAGTATGCTTTTTTATGAATCTAGAAGCAGAAATTCCAAATAGTATCTAGTTTCTTGGCTTAAAAAATGCATTTTTGCATTTTTTTACAGTCTTTTCATACTGCTTTTCTCAAAAACTAAACTCAAGTCAATATTTGTGCTTTCAGATTCGGATGCAACGGAAAAAGTCATACCAGAAACAGTTATCTCTTGTAAGATTTTGTTCATTGTTGCTCAGGATAGTCACGTAGTGTAAATTATTGTATTTTAGGCAAACTGGGTACAGTAGAGCATCCATAATCCGAACTAATTCGGACCGAAGATGGTTCGAATTACTAAATTGTTCAGCTTATCGAATATTACAGCTAAATAGTAGAAAATACGGCAAAAGCGATATATCTGTAAACAGAAATTGACAAAAATGGCCTTATACTCGATTATTCAGTGGTTTATTTTTTATTATTTGTTTTTCGGGCATTCGGATTAGCAAACGTTCGAATTATCGGTTCAGATTATCAACGCTCTACTGTACTTGAAAATATTTCAAATGGTTTGATATCAAGACTACAAAGTTAATTGATAAATTTGTTTCTAAATAAACAAATAAATACTATTATGCAGACAATATCGTAATTATTTTTACCATTCTTTTGTTCGTTGCATTGCAGCAAACAAAATACAAACAATGTTAGGAAATATTGATCTGGATTTTGTGGATAAAAAGTTCTTAGGCGTTGAACACAAATCTGGTCACCACAGATTTTGATATTTCTTCAAATTTTAAAGATAATATGTACCTCACGGAAACACCAAAAAAACGCAAAAACTTCTTTAAAAATTTATTCCATAAATCATTAAAATAATCACAGTAACACAAATAACCTAATTATAATCAATCCCTACTCTTCTTCAGAGTAACCCCCGTCCCGCTAAAAGCCTTAAACTCCTTGTTGTCGTCATCCTTGCTATTATCCTTCTTATCGGCAAACCTGATGAACCTCAAGGAGCCAATTTCGTAATCGTAATCGGGAATACCCCTTACATACACCGGCTTCGGCTGTTGAGTTTCCGTTGACCCTGAATCCTTCCGTTTCTTCCCGTCTAACCTATTTCCTTGCCCTCGGAACGCAACGAAACCAGAAGGCTCTGGCATCAAATCCGCTGGATCTACGGCCATTTCCTCGTCTTCCTGTTTCGGCTGATATTCTTCTTCTTTGTATCCCACAGGAGCAGCAAATTCTACCTAAATTACCGTAAACAAAAAAATCAATAAAGGCAATTTTTTTAGGAAGGAGTCATTTGTTATCAATGAAATTTGGTGAAACTATAGTATTATATACGATACATTCACTCCTCAAAAGGTTTCTCGAAAAATTTTAAAATTACGTGTGTTACGCCATGTTTTGTAATTTTTTTGGGAATTTTTACGTTGCTCTTTTTACTGTTGCTTATTCTCTGGATTCGGACGAGTATAAACAAACAAAAGCGGTCAATGTTTCGCGTTTGTGTGTTGATTAATTACCTAAAACAAAATTTTCCAAACGATCTCTTCTTAGTTTTGAAGAAACAAGTCTAAGAATGTCTGGGTTGCAAATGTCAAATTCCATTACGCATTGAGTTAAGAAATAAGAACCAAACGTAAAAATATCAGTTAAACGTTGATTTCTTGCACAACTTTTCAGTATTCAAGCATTTTCATATATTTTCAAATAACCAACATCGCCAATCATTTTTGTAAGAAACAGACAATGCTTTATATTAAAAAATCATTAAAAAAAGAGTTATATGGAAAAGGTCTTTGTATAATTGGGGCTAAATTTTATATTTGCAATTTTGACTATTTTAACAATTTTTTTGGCACAATAATGAAGTCATGAATAACATACTTTTTGTCGTGATAATATCAAAGAAGTTTAAAATTTTGCAAATGACACTACTTCAGAAAACACCAGATGTCACACCAACCTCAAAATTATTTCAACATTGCAATTAAAAAAAATAGAGATACATAAAAATATAAAAAATAATAAAAAAATCACAAATTTTTAAACAACCTTGAAATCCACGACTTTTATTATCAAGACAGAACAATTTTGAATGGCACACACATGTGCAACTTTGATGTAATAATTTTTAGGTCTCACTATATCTTTATTAGTTTATTCTTCGTTAAAATTGTAATAAATATAAATATTATTATTTTAACTTGAAACTATTGAACAATTGAAACTGTTGAAACAACTACAACTATTTAAAATTGTCGTATAGAATAAATATGATGTTGCAATTTTAATAAAACCTTTTTGATTTTCAATAAAATATTTGAATTTACTAATTATTATTAAAAATATGAGTAATTAATATGTTTATTTTCCCACTGCATATTTTCATAACCTGTAAACTTTAAATTCATTTGAATTAATTTGCACTTTCATTTTTTTTATTTAAAGAACTATTACTATTTAAATATCAAAAGATGATAAAAATGATAGATAAACACAGGCAATAAATAAATAATGTCAGTAATTCAGAATTTGTACCTAAACCAATATTGAGTGAGATAAATACTTCAAATAAAGATGATTTCTTTAAAGTTATATTTTTGTAGTTCGTTGCCAAAAACCGTAAATGTACCATATTCATATAAAACCAAAAAATATAAAATACATAATGTGAATATATTATTATAAAACACTAAACAATAATCAGCTGTATGTAAGATTATTGATGATGTTTGATAAAAAAAAAAAAACAAAAGTTAGCCATTTTTCGGGATATCTAAAATACAATCAACATGTTCAAAAATTTCATAGTTCCATTTCATAAATAAATTCAATATCTTTGTTATGAATTCCAATTTATACATTTTAACTAAGCTTATCCAAGTAAATTACATCAAATTCATCAATTAACTCCAATTATTATTAACTTTGGCCACTTATTTACCAAGTTCCATTAAAATCAACTACAAACATTTCTCGGTACCAAAGTTTGGTACAATATATTAACAAAACTTACGTTCATATCACACTCTATGATGCTAACAGCTTCCTGGGGCTTAGTCTCAAGAACGCAGAGCTCGTACACTTTCGAATTGTACGTCACAGCGATGATATCTCCAGCAGTTAAACAAGCAAACGTTCGGAGGCAATTTTCTAAGACTGCCTTCGGATTTGTGATATCCAAAAACTCTGGCGACGTCGGCTGGAATTTGGAGAATGTTCCCACTGGCAACGACACGCTCTCCACCTGCACGTATTGGTGTTCTTGCTCATTAAGGCCAAGATTGCGCATCATCTACAGAGACAAAAAAACAATACTTATTACTTAAAAGTATATAAACTGTTAAAAAATGTCAAATTTGTTCTTACATTTGTTTTATTTATTTGTTTGTTTTATAGTTCGCTATCAAAGTCAGAACAATTGCTTGTCTGGTTGTTTTTATCGATTTTTTCTTGCAAAACCTTGTCTAAATATTCTACAAATCAATAGTATAATAAAAAAACTTACCCATAAAGGAAGATACACATTCCCCTCATCAGCAACAAATTCCAACACGCCGCTATGCGTTTTGCGCCCCGTCTTCTTGTTCGTAACCTTAAATAACATCGGGTAGTTGATGTTGAGCCTTGTCAACTGCTCGAGAGCGGACGGTGGCATAATAACTACAAAAAAACCATCAGTAGGACATCGTAAGACAAAAACTAACGTACGACATACTTTTTCCGCCGCGTTCCACATCTTGACGTTCGTTTCCTGGCAACAAAGCGACCGGCAAACACTTGTACTGCGTGTTGAACGGCCGGGGGACCTCCGGGAACATGTTGAACCCGAACTGGAACTGCAAAAAAAGGAATTAGCGCCGGTTTTGTGCGGAAGATTGGGAGTGATCTACATACATTTGGCAGGGTTTGTGGCGAAAATAAAGGAATGTGGTAAACAATTTTTGAGAATTTGGGTAGGGGAAGGGGTGACTTACCATTTTTGTCGGGTTTATTTGTTGTTTGTTTACTTGAAGTCGAAATTTTGGCTAAAACATCGGATACGTCGCAGAAGTATGATGATTTGACAGATAAATATTTTGATTTGAGGCGACATCTGGCGGTGACCGCGAGTAACGTTTGACAGGAGTATAGATAGAGGAAATTCTTTGATTTTATAAGGTAAATTGCAATTTTAATTTAATTAGGGGTGTAATTATCTATTATAGTTTATTTTCAATAAGTAATTTAAATAAGAAAAAGAAAATTGAACGATTAAATTTGAAATTGTCGGTATTACAGGAAGCGTTTATAAAAGAGGTTGACATTTGTGACACCAATTCAAATTCTCGATCTTGTTTTATAAATCAAGCCCAACAAAATTTAATCAAACCACTAATAAACGTAAAAAACATATATTTTGGTAACAAAAATCTCAAGTCCGAGCACAATAAGCAGCGGAAACAATATCAGACACAGCAGTACTAAAAGTATCGTACGTAAATAATTTCTCCAGCCGTTTTCTCCCCTTGGTTCCCATCTCCTCCACTCTAGCTTTATCCAACAACTTTAACATCGCGTCAGCAAAACTTTCACCTTCCGGCTTGCACAAAAATCCAGTTACCCCATTTTCGACCGTCTCGCGGGGCCCCCCACTGTTACAAGCAAGCACAGGCCTAGACGCAGCCATCGCTTCCAAAGGAACAATCCCGAAATGCTCGTTCACCGGAGTATAGAGTAACGAATCGCACGAGACTAATAAATCGGCTTTTAAAGTCTCCGAAGGCGATTTTAAGAAAGTTATTTTTGAGGTTAGATTTTTTTCGGAGGTTAAGTTGACTAATTCTTTGAAATACGAGCTATTAATCGAGGAATTTGGGTCGTAACCCCCAGCGAGTATTAAATGAACTTTATCGAATCTATCCGAAGGAAGCTTTTTACGTAAACAATCGAAAGCTTCGATGGCTAAATGCAATTTTTTCGCGGGGTGAAACCGGTTTACCGACAAGAAAAACGTGTCGCTTTTAATATCTTTCAACTCGTCGATTAAATTTTTAATCGGCTTTCTTACGGTGCGTTTTATGCTCGACTGGTACGCAGCGGAAATTGTGGGATAAACGATCTTCAATTCTTTCCGAATATCCGGGAAAGTCTTCTTAAAAATCTCCGCGGTGTATTTGCTATTCACTAAAATCTCGTCAGCCATTTTCGTGCCCTTTTCTTCCAATAAATCAATCGGTTTCCTATAAAACTTCTTCAGGGCCCCACCGGGGGTACTGCCGAGTAAATCCGGATGGTGACAATAATAGATAACCTTCTGCTTCGATAACTTCAAAAACGGAACTGCCATCGGAATTTGGTCGACGATATAGACATCAGATTGGTCGAAATGCCTCAGAAACAACACGTAAATTATCGATAAATACATCATCCGTATATACGCGCATAACGCTTGACAATATCCGAAAATACTCCTAGGAATCCAATCTCCGATAACCATAACCGGATATTTCTCCGTCTTCAGCTCCTCGAACGCGTGGTTTTTATCGAAATGATTTGTTACGAACATCACATCCATGCCTTGTTTTGTCAGGGCTATCGCAATGTCGAGAACTAACCTCTCGGCGCCTCCGATTCCCAAATCTGGGTGAAAAAACGCCACTTTCATGTTTTTAACTTTGCCCATGCTTGTAATTATAACCTTTGATTTAACGATGATACAACATAGGCTTATCAGAATTTTATGGAAATGCGAACTTCGCTGATTTCTATCCTGATATAACTAATCAGTTTGAATATGCCGGAAAAATTGACGAAATAACCCAATTTGTCGATGTGTATGAATTGTCAAAAATGACAGGTTGGTTAGAGGCTAAGTTCAGGTTTGTGTACAGAACAGGGCCGTATCGGGAGTAATTTAAATCTGGGGGATAAGCATTAAACAAGTTTTAAACGTTAAAAAAAGAAGGTAAAACGTACAATAAACATGTTTTAAAAGATTAAAACGAATTTTAAATCTATTCAAATGTGTCAATGGCCAATTGACACCATTCCGATAAAATAAACATGAGGTGATTCACCGTTGCGAGCCATCTTCACACAGTTCACAACACGCAAACTTCCAAAAACACCCGCAAGATGGCACCACCCGCAATTGTCACCATAAATAAACTTTAAAAATAGGAAATCCGAAAATAAACCCCGAAAACGATACAGAAAATTCCAGAGCGGACTAGAAACTCACGCCGGCAAGTATAAATAACCCCTTAGGAAATTCCGCCCCAGTTCTAGAAGTCCGCAACGTGCAAGTTTAGCCAAAAATCGACACTTAACCTACAATATTTGATCTCAAGACTGTGTGAAAGATGATCATAGAAGATATGGAGCAAGCAAACAACTACAAGGAAAAAGGTAACGAAGCATTTAAAGATGAGAAATGGGACGATGCCGTTACTTTCTATACAAAAGCTATAGAAGTAGCGCCGAAGGACAGTAAGGAAATAGGCGTTTACCATAAAAATTTAGCTGCGGTCTACCTTAAAGTAAATAACTGGGAAAAGGCGGTCGAATCTTGTAATAAAACCCTGGAAATTGCACCGACGGACCCGAAAGCACTGTTCCGACGATCGCAAGCACTCGAAAACTTACAACGTTACGAGGAGGCTTATCGCGACGCACGGCAAATATTAAACGACGATCCTAACAACAAAGCCGTACAACCAATCCTCGAGAGACTCCACAAAATTGTCCAGGAGCGTTCCCGACAAAACGCGCAGATTGCTACGAAAGTCGACAGCATGAAAACCCTTGCTTTCGATATAAACACCGACAAGGACAAACGTGAAAACGCGATGAATAACATCCAGGTTCTAGCGAGAGAGAAAGCGGGTTCCGAATTAATCGTAAAAACTGGGATTTTGCACGAAATTAAAAAACTGGTTAAGTTCGAGAAAAACCGCGAGATTTTTATATCTGCGATTCGTACTATCGGGGAGTTGTGTAAACACGGACCGGAACGGACGACGGACGTGCTAAAAGTAGTCGGGGTTCCTTGGTTTTTGGAAATTTTGGATTCCCCGTGCGAAAAACAGGTTAACTCCGCGCAATATTGCATACAGACGATTTTAAATTCGTATTCTGGCATGACGAATAAAACCGACACGAGACCGGACGTTGAATTATGCAAAACTTACAAGAAAGAGATAAATATGTTGTTGAGTTGTTTGGTTTACGCCGTTAATAATCCTTCGATAGCTGGTATAGCTAGGGACGCTATTTTGGAATTGATAATGAAGAATATTCATTACAACTCGTTGAGCTGGGCGGAAGAACTGATTGAAATCGGGGGCCTCGAGAGGCTTATGCAATGCGCTAGCGAGCTCGAGGAATATAAATACGAGAGCGCCATGAATATTACTCCGTCAACCCGCACGATAACTTCAGTGTGCTTGGCGAGAATTTACGAGAATATGTACTACGATAAGTTGAAGGAAAATTATATCGGGAAGGTCGAGGGTTTTATCAAGGAGAAGTTGATGGATCCTGAGATCGAGGCAAAGGTATGTTGATTATTATTATTATCGCAATTTGTTTTTTGTTTTAGTTGTGTATGTATTACGAGTTATTCTAGAGGGAAAGCGTTTTTCTCTACTTTTGTTGCAGACAGTTGCAAACAACAATGTATCGTTTTTTTTTTTTGTTTCTAGTTGATATATTAGGTTGATCATTCAAATTTTTATTGGGCTGATAAAGAAAATAATCTACAAACACACAATCCATTTATGTTGCGCAAAGTCTAGCATAACAAAAATTGTAGTAAATTGTCGTTATTTCTATATCTGAGACACTTTGTATAATAATATATTTTATAACATCCAAGTAAAAACTAAACAAATTTGCTGAATTTTTACACAGCGAAGTTCAACAATATCTATTTTTTTTTGTCATTAATGTGAATCTATAGACAACTTTTAATTAATTTGAAATGTTGATTTTCTGAAAAAAACAAATTTTGTATACTCTCTCATATACAGAGTCTCCCACTTAAGAGTGTAACACATTCATATCTTTTTACTTTATCATACGCAGTATGTAAAGTATTGTAATCGTGCCGAAAATTTTTCCGGAGAAACTACTAAAGGTATCGGCACGGAACTTCATATTTAGAAGTTTCATGAAAAGCATTTGGTTCAAAAGGGTCCAAAGGAACTGGGTGTTTACTCTAAGCCTTTTTCAAGGATTTTAGAAATGAGCCGCCGTTTCTGTAAAATCGTCAAAAAAGTTAAATCGTAAATTAAAGTAGAGGAAATTCTGAATAACTAATGTCTACGACATTTTTTGGAAACGTTAATAGTTTAGCTGCATGAGCAAATTGTATTTGTTTGAGATCGGTCGTGTCTGCATCTTAGTAGCCAAGATTTGCCCAAGTTTTATTCTAATGTCAATAGGTACATGTCAAACGCCGATGTTTCGACAATCGTAGATATTTTTACGAAAAAAATCTGTTCTGCAGTCGCGTATATGGTCGTTTGTGACCTTTGTATGTAGTTTTATGTTCTCCACGGGCCGCGCATGATAAAATGTAAGTTTTTACAATTCGGTTTTTTGGAGTTTGATTTGATTGTCAATTGTGTAAGTTATATCTCATTTCCTATAGCGCTTGAAGAAGTGCCCAGTAGGACACAAAACATGTAATGATTTCTAAAATAAAAGAAATATAAGGAATCCGACCACTTTTTATTGTATTAATATATTGTATTTATTTAATATATTACTTCACAGAACAAATTGATACTATTAAACTTTTTATTCAAAATGCCACAAAGGAATTGGATATTTACGAAATTTTGAAAAATGTATGTCTGACATTTTTATCGAAAAATTTTATTGTTAATAATAATTGTTCAGAATTGTCCAAAAACAGTAAAACCAAAATTTGATGAAAATTAAAAAATATGTACATGTCCCACTTGAAGTGAACTGAACTCGACTGTTATCTTTCATGATTTTTATTTCAAAATGGTCTTGTACGTTGCATTCTGAATTCTAGTGTATCTAGAAATGTATTCCAGTAGCTAGAAACACTAATTTTCAAAAAATAAATAAAAAGTATATTCCACAATAACCTAAAAAAATCCCTTTATTCAGGTACGTGCAGTTGTCGCGATAACAGCCCTACTTCACGGCCCGACCGAAGTCGGAAACGCCATCATCGGCAAGGAGGGCATCATGCAGATGGTGCTCGTCATGGCGACCACAGAAGACGTCCTCCAGCAGAAAGTGGCGTCCGAGTGCATCATCGCCGCTGCGAGCAAAGCCGACAAGGCGAAAGCCATCATCGGACAAGGCGTTAACATCCTGAAGACGCTGTACAAGTCCTCGGACGACGGCGTCCGAGTCAGGGCACTCGTCGGTCTGTGCAAACTTGGCAGTTCCGGCGGTACGGACGTTACTTTGAAGCCTTTCCCGGAAGGTTCGAATCTGAAGCTGGCCGAGGCCTGTCGGAGATTTTTGCTGAACCCGGGCAAGTCAAACGATCTGAGGAAGTGGGCCGCCGAGGGATTGTCGTTTCTGACTTTGGACGCAGAGGTGAGTGATTTTCTTTTTAGGTTTAGGTAAAGGTTTTAAGCAGTCTCCTCTTGCATTTTAAGCAATAAATATCAGAAATTGTAACAAAAAATTCATATTCCGGCAAATATACTTTTTTTTAGTAACGTACGTCAGGTATGTTTAATTTTAATACATAGAAAGTTAGTTATTCATTTGTAACCGGTTATTTTGGAGATATTATTAAATTTAACTAAACTACGTTCTTGTACAATGCTATTGTTCAAAACTAAACACGATCAAAAGCTTGGCAGTCTTAGGAAGTAAACGTATTGTCTTACTAGAATAGTTCCAGATTAAACCAATGTTATTCTGGGAGATATATGGTTGAAACTTGAAGCAAACAAATATTTATATTAGTTTTAAAGGATCCACAATCTTTTGAAAAGTTTTTGATGTAAAAAAAAATATTATTGATTATTCAGAAAATTTTATTCATTTTTACGCAGAATGTTGAGAATGTTGTGTTATTACAGGTTTATTTTTTTTATTTATTAAGAAAGACCAATGAAATTTGGAGTATTATTTATTAATAGACAAAAATACAGTTTTTTTGACCTGAGTTAATAACAAAAAAATCATTTTATTTTATTGCCTTCGTGATAAAAATTGTAATAAGTAAAGTATGAAAACAAGCAAGTTTCTTTTGATGATTTTTTTGCACTGCTTTTTGGGAAATGCTTAAATTGTCGGGGTCAGTAATCTATAATTGTATAGCTAGATATATTTAATTAGATCTCAAAAATTTAATAATTATTATATGTATAATAATAATTTGTATGACTAAAAATGTCAAAAATTTACTTGCGAAAAGACAGTTAAAATCATAAATTTTAATAAATTAACGTACAAGCCGTTATTTACTGAATAACCAATAAATTAATGAATAAACTTTAGATTGTAAATATTTATACAACGGCAGATTTCCGTTCCTTTTTTTCTTCTTCTGAATCTGACAGAATAAGGACAAACAAATACCAATCACAAAGGTTTGTATTTTTGAAATAGTTTCAAAAACATATTCAATTTACAATTTCTACCTTAAGATGCAGATCATAGTGATAAAGCACACCAGAATTTCCTGTTCTGAAGAAAGCATGCTAAAGCAAATCATTAAACACTTTTTTTTAGACTTTTAAAAACTCTATCATTGAAGAAAAGTGATAAAAAAAGAGTAAATATACATACCAGAATCTGCTATTCATACAAAAGCTAATTTAGCACTTCTAAAACGTTTATTTAAAAAAAGAAAATAAGAAAAAAAGTATAGCGTCTCCAAAAAACTGTTTTAAAAATGAATCTATCCCCAGGTATACGATTTACGAAGGTTTTCAGAATGATTTGAGGTGCACATGAACCTTTTCCATATTCAGGCACACATTTATTAAATATTTGAATCAGCGTAGTCATGTGACTTCAACTTTATTCAAAACCAAAAATCTACCATTGTTTTGACATCTACACTCTAAAGATTATTGATTTTGGAAAATTGTTTAGACTTAATTAGAAAACCCGTTATTGAAATCAATCATTTTCCGCATAGAAAATTAGAATATAATAGAAAAACTTAGATGATAACCAATGAACCAATGAGGAAAGAAATAATTTTAATTTTATCGTTTAGTATCTTTAAAAAAGGTCTTTCTCTAAAATTTGTATTACCTCAAATTCGTCCTCTCTTCATTTCAGGTAAAAGAGACACTTATAGAAGACCGTGCGGCCCTTAAAGCGCTTATAGAACTCGCCAAATCCGGCGATCAATCGGCCCTATACGGCGTCATAACCACACTGGTGAACCTCTGCAACGTCTACGAGAAACAAGAGGTGATGCCGGAAATGGTCGAACTCGCGAGATTCGCAAAACAGCACATCCCGGAGGAGCACGACTTCGACGACCCGGATTTCGTCTCGAAACGCATCCAAATCCTCGGCAGGGAAGGAGTGACCAGCGCCTTAGTCGTCCTATCGAAAACGGAGAGCGAAAACTGCCGAGAATTGATCGCCAGGGTTTTTAACGCTCTTTGCAGCGAACAAGATTTGCGAGGGATCGTAGTACAACAAGGTGGGGTCAAGGTTTTGTTGAATCTAGCTTTGAACGGCACGGATAAGGGGAAGAGACACGCCGCTTCAGCGTTAGCTAGGATTGCGATTACAAATAACCCGGAAACGGCGTTCCCTGGGCAGAGATCGCTAGAAGTTATCCGACCGTTAATAAATTTGCTCCACCCGGATTGCACTGGTCTGGAGAACTTTGAAGCTTTAATGGGATTGTGTAACATCGCCCAGATGAGCGAAGAAGCTCGAGTACGGATCCTAAAAGACGGGGGGTTATCCAAAGTCGAGCATTTCATGTATGAAGACCATCTTATGCTCTGCCGGGCCGCTGTGCAGTGCGTAACGAACCTATGTCTCTCCCCGGACGTCGAAGCCATCTACGAGGGCGAAAACGACCGCATAAAAATGCTCGTCGCGCTTTGCAACGACGAAGATACGGATACTTGTCTAGCGGCTTCCGGCGCTCTTGCAATTTTAACTACGTCCAGTAAGAAGTGTTGCGCGAAGGTTTACGACTTAAATGCATGGTTGGAGGCAATCCGGTGTTTGTTAGCGAATCCTAGTAAGGAAGTTCAGTTTCGAGGAGTTTCTATCGTAAAAAATATGATGTCCAGTACAAAGGAGGTGGCACAAAAGTTGATTGAGACTGACGTCTTGGAGATTTTGATGGCTATCATGAAGTTGGACGATCCCGCAAGGGAGAAGGTTCGAAAAATTGCCGAAGAGGCCTTACGAGCTGCAGAAAAGTGGGGGATTATCAAGAAACCGGAGGCTTTCGATCCGTTTGCTGAAGATACTGTGCAGGAAGAAGAATGAAGTTTTGTCTTTTTGAGTATTTAAGTGCCTAAAGTATTTAATGACCGTTTTTTATATCTAACGTTTGTATTTATTGTTGAAATAAAATTTATATCTTACGTTGTTTTTTTGTTTGTGTATTTAATCTATGGAAATTTTAGTTTAAACTTGGTAAAAAGATGATACGTCAGAAATTTGAAACAAGCTCCAATATTTGAGATTAACCACCATTTACATCCAATAATAAATATATGAAAGTGTTGCGCAATATCAAGCAAACATCCTTTGTTTGCGGTAAAATCAACCACAAAGCAATCTAATCTCAAGGAAAAATTATTAAAAATAATAAAAGCCAATTAGTTCTGAAGAACTTATCAATGTGATAAGCAAAACGTTAATGACGCCTAAAAAACTCTGAAATACATTTTGACAATCCTATAACCTCAAACTTGAACTTGAATAATCGATTGAATTTTGCATTACCTGCATCTATATTATTACAAATTTGAAAATATTATATATGGTGTTCCTATACACCCAAAACGCTGCGAGTGAAACTTAAAAATAGCAGCAATCCAAAGAAAGTAGCTCAATCATTCAGTAGAGCCATAACCTAAAAATAGCAATCCAAAAATACACATCAAGGTCGGTTTACCGCACCAAAACCCAAAATATACAATTCCCTATCGATTTAATCCTTAATTAAGCCGTTAGTATGAAGAAAAACCACGAAACACAAACAATAACAAACTTTTAGGTTATAAAGTATACAATAAACAATTAAATAGCACTTACATGATTAGGATATCTATTTCTTCTACTCATATT
This sequence comes from Melinopterus prodromus, assembly GCA_964023965.1. NCBI lineage: Eukaryota > Metazoa > Arthropoda > Insecta > Coleoptera > Scarabaeidae > Melinopterus > Melinopterus prodromus. The sequence continues at coordinate 4,416,176 of OZ030395.1, read as the reverse complement.
GTCGTCTTCTGAAGGGAAAAACGAACACGAAATATAAAATCAACACGCGGACTAGTAAAAAAATTAACAAATCCAAAAACTAGTTTCCTAAAATATGAATGAGATCATTAGAGGTTATGTCGATATTGCAGGGAACTGCTCAGGAGCTCAGGATTGTCACAACAGATAAAGAAAATCAGTATTTGGCAACCCTGTAGATATCATTTCTAAAGGGCTCGTTCGACAAAAAGATATAAAATAAAATTTTAACTCTAAATAAGAGAATTTAAAAGTAGAATTTATTGTATTATTTCCAGATTATAATTTGATAATAAAATAAATAATGTGAGGGTTCGGTATCTGTTTTATCGGCGGTTAGACCACTTGACATGCTTTGGTACTTTCGTCTTCGAAAGTTTTTCCAACGTAATTTTTGAACGTTTGTTGTAAAGTGAGTTGGTCAGTTCCGCGTTTGAGTTTCTAACACAGTTTCTAACGAGTTAAACGAGCATTGGACAAAAGATTTTGGGAAAGAGCCGCGTTAGCGCTCCGCTGGACGTAAGTACGCGACAAAATATGCAACCCCGAAAAGCGACATGCAAAATTGCGACGATATTTGCCGTGACAGATGTGACACTCGTATGTAGCAGTATGTAGGTTATGAATTTTTTCGCGTTTAGACGTTCATACACGAACGGAATTGATAATTTCGGAATGAATTAAGGTTTATTATGCGTCAAGTTAAGCCGTAATTGGCAAGGAATGCTGACAATGTAATTTTGTGCAGTTGACCAACTTTTCGCTGAGTTTTTTTGTTGGTATACGAAAAAAAAAGTAACAGTTATAGATAATTTTTGAAGGCGATTTGCTTGTTTAGGTTCATGGTTGGGTGAACAGGTGTGTTATTATTTGTTTTGTTTCGTTTTAGAGAGTGTCACAATGGAAACACAGGAAGACTTTCCCTTTTTTTGCAATTTGTTTCCATTTAGCCAATAATTTTTGTTGACCCCTTATCTCAAAACTTTACTAAACATACTAACTCCGTTGATAAGGGGAATTCTTACATGCTTATTGTGTTTTGGCACGCTTGTTGATCAGAAATGTTTGGTGTTTTTCCAGTATCCGAATATGGACTCTCAAAAGGATGACATCGTGAAAAATATTCGAGCTTGCCTCCTTTCGAGGAAGGGGAAATGCACGCTCGGACAGCTCATGGGTTAGTCGTTTTTTCTTATCATACGTTACTTGTCGATTTCTTGTTTATTAATTGTTATTCGTGCGGTTTGCTAGGAGATTACAGGACTTTGATCGGAGGCAATATCCCGTATGGCGGTTTCAATTTTCGGAATTTGGAAGACTTTCTACGAAGCGTCGACAGCTTAATGCTTCACAGCATGTCCGGGCAAATCTTCGTTGAAGCTAAATTGGACGAGAAATCGAAACATGTCGCCGAACTTATACAAAAGCAGAAACCGCCGAAGAAAAAGAGGTAAGTTTGTAAGTTTTTGCTTGTTTAAAACTGATCTGGAGTCGTATTTAGTCTACTTTACGATAATCAAACCAAATAGATCAACTAGAGTCATATTGTTTATTTTACACATAATTCTGAGAGTCTGTTTCATCCTTGATGTTTGTTAAGTTTGTTTGTATAACAACCTCAAGTTCAACACTGACCAACTTATATTTTCTATTTCTCGGTTCTACATTCATATATTTGTCCATTATAGGAATCTTAATTGGTTTTGTGGTTTCTTAAGTGTTTACAAATGGTTTTCTTTGTTAATGCTTATTTAGTTTATTAGCTCTATCATTAATATTGCAATTTATGGAGATTTTATCTTTGGATTCTAACAATGGTCTTCTTTTAGTATTGTTTTTTTTTTAATTTCTGATAAGAGTAGTAAAAATAAACGATGAGTTGTACTTTAGTTAGATTATGAAATTGAAATGAATCAGTTATTGTTATATTCCTATACATAAAAACAAAGTTGACATAAAGAGGGGATTCCCACTATGGAGTATTATCTCATCAATTGTTATTTATAGGTTGACGCCCGACCTTATTCGAAAGCGGGAATGAAACCTTATCTGTCATTTATTATTTACTTTGTCGTAGAATTGATATAACTTGAACTTGGATATTATTGAGTAGCCTTTAGATTTTTAACAACAAGGAAAACAAACAATATTTGAATAGAATATTATTTTAATAATGGAAAAACTATCATGATTATTATATTATTATTATTATATTATATTTTGTTTATTAGATAAGGAGACAAGTTATTTAATTATTTTTCTTTTGTCAAAATTCAGTAAAATGGGAAATGCTAGGATAATGCAATATGCAGTATCTCTAATATTAACATGTTTGTTAGAATATTAGGTATTTTCATTTATTCTATTAAAATTGCTTTTAACATTAATTTTCTTTTCTTTTTTCATTTAAAAAAATTTCTTTCTCTTATAATCCACAGCAGGGACATCCCGATGCATTACATCAAGCGGTACGCTTGCCCGATGCCCCAGACGCAGAACCGTTGGCGCCCGAAGAACATCGTTCCGAACAAATGGCGTACATCTTACGAGGGCACCCGCAGGCCCGACCAAGTAGACCACAGGCAGTATGTCAAGGTAACCCGAGACAATAACAGGTCCGGCTCGAATGTACCCCCTCACCTACAGTACCCTCAAACAACCTATCGCAACGACCGTCCCTTGGCCCCCGTCTCAAACAACGTGCCCCCGAACACCGTCAACCACAGAGGAGGAGGAGGCGCCGAGAAAACGACTGACCTCCGGCAAGTGCTCAACGCGCGGAAGCCCCAAGATGGGGCCCAGTCGGGGCCCCCCGGGGCGCAGCACCCCCACAAGGTGCCGCACTCGGAACGGACGAACCGATCGAATCTCATGCAGGGCATCGTGAAGCGGAACACGGCCAACCTGAGTCCCACGCAGGTGCGGAATCTGAGGAACGCGTCGATTGAGGCTGTCGACATGCAGAGCCCCGTCTGGGACTCGTGGACGAGCAGTAGCGACGAGGAGAATCGGTCGGTAAGGAGGCGAAACGTGAGCGACATTCTATAACCTCAAAAATATTTTGACATTTCTATAACCTCAAATATGTTGACATTTCTATAACCTCAAAAATATTTTGAAATTTCTGTTAACAAATACATATATTTTGAAAATTCTACAACCTCAAAAATATTTGTACACATCTATAACCTCAAAAATATTTTAACGTTTGTATAATTGCAAAAATATTTTATCATTTCTATAACCTCAAAAATATTTTGACATTTCATTTTACCTCAAAAATATTTTATATTTCTGTAGCCTCAAAATAATTTTTAAATTATTATAACCTCAAAAATATTTTGATTTTTCTGTAACCTCAAAACTCTTTTTCAGCAAGAACTCGTTTTCACCGGTGACATGATAGTGGACTTATACAATTTTGCAAAGTACCACAAACTGTCAGAACCGAATTTCAAGGTTGTCCAGAGGGCCCCCAAGCTGCCCCTCAAGCCACGCGCCTCTAAGACTATGTTCGACTGCAAACTAACAGTAAATATACAGTTTCACCAATTAATCCTCACAATAAAATTTTACTTATACAGGGGTAGTTCACGAAGTTTTACTCCATATACAGGGTTCGACCAAAAACTCAATATTTTCTTAATAAATTTTTAACATTCTTAGGTCGGCGAACACACTTATAGAAGTTACCCGACAGAGTTCTACGATGAGAAGACCGTAAGACAGTACGTCGCTGCTCTGGCGCTTAAAGATCTGACTCCGAAGTATAAGAAACGACAGTCGATGCTGATTTCGAACGATCAGGACGTGTTGAATAGGATTCCAGAATTGGTGGAGAAGCATTATCACGGGATTTGGAAGTGGCAACTTGAGGCGGATTATACGGATATCTATAAGGAGGTATTGCCGCTGAATTGGCTGGAAATTGTTGACAGGAGCCAGTCGATATCTGTGGAGCCCTGCTTGGCGGACCAGTACGTTCTGAGGTGTTGTAAGCCGGAAGACGTAAGTGGAATTTTTAGTAATTGCTGATTTGTGTTTTGGTTTTTTGTCTGGTGTGGGCAAAAAGAGCTTCTTGATGATTGAAATTATTGGAGTGAAAACTTTAATATGAGTAGATTTTACTATTAAATAACAGATGTGCCATCTAAAATAAAATAGAAATTAAAAATTATTAATTAACTATAGTACTAAATTTGAATTATAATATACCTAGACACGTTTGTTTAAGCATTTTCTTTAGTAACAAATAAAAAAAGTTAGACTTATTACGCTTTTCTTTATTTACCTATTGGATAGATTTTTACTTCCATATTTCTGTTTTTATAAGATTAAAAGAGAACTGTGTTTTGGAAAAAAAAGCAAATTATATTGAGAAAACATTTTCAAGAAGTTCTTTTGTGTATATGTTTATTGGTTTTTGTTTTGAGTGATTTCACAAAACTTTAATAAGTAAACTTTTATTTTTATACTATTTCTATTAATGGTACTTACCACTGACAGCTGTCATTATTGCGTGGCCCCAACTTTATAATAAAATCACAGCTTACTTAAATGAGATTTTATTTTTCAACAACTGATAAAATTAGTGAAAATTAACAATTGTATCAAATTATTAAATAAATTTTATCCTTATTATTCAGCTATTTTTGTGTATTTACGTCATCTTAGACAATTAGATTAAAAATGCTAGCCTTTTAGCCTTTTGAGTATAATTGCTACCTCATGAGTCTGATGCTCATGACATGTTCAGCCAACATCAAGTATCCCTGTTGAATACAGGTGTCTCTGAAATAAGTTCTAACCTTGAAGCAGCATATGCCCCAAGGCCAAACAAACAACATTTGTCTAATAACGTATGGTCCAACTCTACGCATTTTCGAGAAAATTAATTACGAAAATCAGAGTCCGGCCGTGGTCGAGGGTAGGTATTAAGATGCGTACGGTCAGCCGTCTAGTACCGAACTGTTTTGGCGGTGGGATGGGGACGCGTGATGGACGGATGGTATCCCCCACTTTTGGTTATGGTGACCGTGAAACGCGTTATAGTGACCTACTTTAGTTTTGTTCTTTTCGTGTTATCGTGCGGGTCAACTGTCAAATGTCTTTTAGCAGACGGGAATCATTTCGAACAATTTTTGTAAATCTAACCCCATTACTTCAGTCGGTGAGTACAACTTACATTTATCTAGTATTAATTATTAAATGCTTATCGCGCCGCCTACCTCTGCCTCTCTACCAACTATGCCAGTGTGTGAGTCATGCGTGTCACCAGTTACCAGGACCGTCCTTACTCGATTTGTGTCAATAAATTAAAAAATAAAAAAAGCTTCGAAATAGACTATGCGTTATTTTTACCAAAATTGCTTCTCTAGCCCTGGCGGTTATGCTCCTTCAAGGTTAGAAGTTATTTCAGAGACACCCTGTATATAATATGGTTATACAGGGTGTTAATGGATAATTAATTAATAATAGTATTGAAATTAATCCCCCGTAATTTTTAACCTACTCTCGTACAGTAATTAATAAAAAAATCATTGTATATAATTATCCCCTGTTTTTTTTTGTGTGTGTATATATTTTTGTAATGATATGTGTCGCTTACATCGCTTGTTGAAATGATTGACACGAAAGATCATCCTGTAACATGAATAATAATATTAATACATTACACGGAGCGTGTGCACTTGTATTCTGGTGTTAGTGGTCGCTTGGGCATGAGATATTCTTACGTGAGGCCGTTTCGGAAACTTTAGAATTTCCAGAAAGGCAAGCGTCCGATCGGGGGCCCCGCTTCCGAGGTCTCCGTCCCCACCAACACGATCAATTTCCGCGAGGACGGGACTCTGATCGCCGAGATCACCAGCATTGTCTCCGCCAAGGAGGTGTGGTGTCGACAGATTGGTACAACTGAATCCGTAAGTTTTTTTTCTCTATATTTATTTATATTCAACGGCATATAACTTTTGTAATCTTTTACTGGCAGCAACAGAAAATACTATAATTTATAGTATTCAATGTTATTTATTCTTGTTATTTTCACACTGAAAAGTACCTATTGCCTATTGCACAGAGTACGCTGTTTCCACAGCAATACTAGTAATAGATACAATTATGATTTTATTATTTTCGAAAAGATTGAGAAATTTTCTACGAAATGGCTATCTTAGTTTGAAACGTAAAATTTTGGACTTGTTGCGGTTATTAGGTGTTCTTCTCAGTAATGTAGAATCAACTAAAGACGCGAATGATAGTTAATCCAGGCGAGGATAATTTAAAAAAAAACACCTCCGCCTGGATTTGAACCAGAAACCCTCCAATTTCCGGTTGACAGCTCTCCCAGTTGAGCTACAGAGGCAGTGGAAATTTATAGGTTTTTTTTCTTACAAAACATGAAGTTCTCTCGGTAGAATATCTTTTAGGAATTTAGTTTTACAAAATTCTAAAATCATGCGACAATTTTGATGAATTTCCTCAGAATCTGCTGCAATACTCATCAAAATCGGCAAAAGATTACAGTAGTTATTCATCGTCAAAGTTTGCTAAACGATTTCCGATTAAATTTATATTGGTTTTATGGTTATGTGTAGGACTCTTTCGACCAGATGATAAACGAATTTGCGGAAGTCTACAAGGAGCTGAAACAACGGAAGGCCTTGCGAAAGCCGGCAACCCTGACGCAGGGCGGTTACTACGCCGCTCTGTCGGACGGTTTCTGGCACAGAGTTCGCGTTTTCGAGGTCGGCGAGAATGACGTCAACTGCTTCTTCATTGATTACGGGGACGAGGAGTGGGTCACCAAGGAGGACCTCTACCAGCTCGAACGGGAATTTGCTAAACACCAGGCGCAGGTGATATTTTTTATGACACTTGAGAAATTGAGGTTATGTCTTTATTTTTTATTATGGATTTTATTCAATAACGCATCATAAATTGACTGTATTTTTTGTTGTTAAGAATGCAGGTGTGTTAAACTTTTTTTTCGGGAAAATTTTTGATTTATTACTGATGTTTTTTTTTTCTTCCGAAGGCGTTTATTTGCTGTTTGGCGGGATTGGAGGAACTGTACGAGGTATCGATCAACTCGGTACACCTGCACCAACTGGTTGGGCGTGAGGTGCAACTAGAGACCGATATTGCGGAGCAGGGTAAATATTATTTGTTTTTATCTTTTTTTTATTGGTCTTTCTTTATAGTTTCCCCGTTTTCATTAGTCTTTCTTCTTGCTCTTGTTCGATTGTTGGTTTTTTAAACAAGTTATCGCTCTTTTTCTCTTGTTTCTGTAGTTGTTTTGCCAGTAAGGGAAAATGTTACCAACATACAAATGTTAGAATTCAAAAATACACCTACACCAAGATATTTTTTGTAGTTTTTTATTACGGATTTTCTTTAAAAAATAGATTCAATGCAGAACTTCTGCCTTTAGATTCAGATTCTACTGAAAAAAAACTTGCTAAGGGCCACTTTTGCAATTGTGGTATATAGTTAGAATATCGTAATACTTGGAATATGCACATATTATTATGGAAACCATAATTTTCTTAATTAGTGTTATCCTGTAGCGATTTAAAACGAAATCGAATTGCAAGGAAAAATAAAGAAAAAATCAACTATTAGCGTAACACTCAATTATCAAGAGCAGCCTCACTTTTAGGTTATATTGTGACCGTTAGAATATTGGTAGAATACGAAACGATTATGGGTTGAGAGTGTAATCTCAAATCAACAAACGTAAAAGTTGATTGATTATTTTTTGTCATTACGATACTATGGTATAGGCAAAACTGGGAGAGCTGAAGGTGATTCATCGCTTAAAGTCGTATGAACCAAGTTATGAACGTACCGCTTGAATAGGTTATTTGCTGTGTATATTAAGTTGCCTACTAGGTAGTTCGTTCATGATTAATATTTAATTATTAAAAATACTGTAATTTAATTGTGATAATTGTCCTATCTAATTTATATATCCATCATTAGCATGTTTAACAGAAGCAAAGTGAAAACATACCAACGAAAACATCTTGTTCACATCACACATTCGCGCTCGAATTGGAGGTTAGGTTGCTACCGCTGTCATTCGTTCTTATGGTTCTAAGAACAGACGTACTTTTTTGTCTTGCCCATTTAAATTATACAGCAGACGTATGAAAAGTACGCTATTTCGTTTTAACACGCGTCAATATTTAGAAATATTCTGTAACGTATGTCTAAAATAACAGCTGAAATCTATGAGTAATCTTCAGCTCTCCCAGTTTTGCCTATATGTAAATTATGTGACGGTTTCCGGAATTTTTTGTTTCGTTGTTTTCTTTTTTTTTTTTCAGATCAGTGTATTATGTTTATATTTATTTCTGAATTTCTTCTTACTCACAGTTTCGCACAGCCCGAACACACTCATCTCAGCAGTTCTCTACGATACCGAGAACAACAATAATATATCTATAAACCAGACGCTGATAGCACAAATAACCATCGAGTCTGCGACTCCAACTCTAAACAAGGTAACAATTATTTCCACGATACACTCGGTTATCTTATATAAAAAAAGCAGATAACACAAAAAAAAATCCTATACATAACCAACAAAACAATTTTCTTTTAAAACCACCTTCGATTCTCTCGCGTAGAACACAGTTTCGGAAGCATTCGTGTCACACACAGAAGAGAACGGCGACATATACGTGACGATTCAATCGCCCGGCTACGAGAAAATGCTCGCCCTTCTCGCCGAGGTAAAGGAGAACATCGTGAAGGACCCAACGAAGGTTCCGAAGTCTGCCAGACTGACTCCGGAGCGTGCCGAGGGACAGCTGTTTCTTGCGCGATACAAGAAAAACGACGACGACGTTAACAATTGGCAGAGGGTGAAGATCATCGATTGGGCCCCGACTCATCTGTACGCGCAGCTGTATTTCGTCGACATCGGCGACTGCTCGATTGCGAACCTCTCGACGGAGACCATCTACCCGTTGGATCAGCTGTCGGACGTCTTGAACCAGTTTCCAGCGCAAGCAGTGAAGGTAGGCCTGCACGAAAAAATTTTTTCATGAAATGTTGTTCACTTATGTTTGCGTCAATATCTCCGAAAGTATTAAGCTTAGCAGAAAAAATTATACACAATATTAAAGACGATTATTTGTTGTCTCTTATTATATCTTATTCTTTTGGTATTTTTTCTTTTCCTAGTCGTTTATCATTCGTTTTTATTATTTAATAGATTAGATTCATCAAGTACAATTCTGTGCCATAATTTTCTATAATCTACTTGAAAAAAAATAATTTTTTTTTCCTTGTAGGTTAGGATGGATGTCGACAGAATTCCAACCGATTTTGTCGAGAAAGTCAATGAACTGATGCCGCAGGGTATGCCGGTACTGCTGAAGCTGATCGAGGTGAACGTAGAAGCAGATTGTTCCGTAGTGAAGTTCTTCAAGAGGATCGGCCCAAGCAACGACTTGTGCTCGATAAACGAATCGATCAGCTTCGACGAGGAGTGCAGAACCAGCCAGCGGCCCGAGAAACTTCAGCGGCTCATCTCACTGAGCAAGATAGACGACGCAAGTAAGTATGCTCGTAACTTAGATTAACGGATTAGCAATGTTAATTGTTCGATTAACGGTTTTTATATTTCGATAGTGAAATTGTTAATCAAAAAGTTAAATTTGTTAATCCGTTAGGGATATTAACGGTCCGTTAATCCGTTAATTTTTTGAGTTAACGGATTTTTACTAACGGAAAATATATGTAATGGAAGTCAGTGGCTAAATTTTATGGTGAAAAAATTTGGAACTTTGTTAATTAGCTATTAACGGATTGACACTTTGTAGAGAATATGCCATCTACGGGGATTTTGAGCACGCCCAGGTTGCCGGAGGTCGGAGTCTACTATGACGTGAAAGTTCCGTTTGCGGTGAATCCGTGGAACTTTTTTGTAAGTGTGATGGCACTTTAAAATTATTATAATATTTAATAAGTTTTTTATTGGTGTAGGTCCAGCCTTACGAATCAAACGTCAAACTGGACCAGTTGATGGATGAGATGCAGAGGAGGTACGGAAATGTGACCTTCAGCCCGTTGCAGATTGAAGATATCATCCCGGGGAGGATATACGCTTCAAAACATGAGGATGGAAAATGGTATAGGTTAGTTTTTTTAGTTTTTTCTTCTTTTCCGGTTATATTATGTATTAATTGTATTAAATATTAGGCGAATTAAAAAGAACAGTAAGTTTTGTTGACATCTGTCAAACATACATAACCTCAAACATCAGTTGCTTCGACAGTTATAGGTTATGTTCTTAAGACTTTTTACTTTTTTTTATGTAAACATGTTTTTTGTTTGTTTTTTGTAGAACCAGCGTTATGAAGGTGATCCATTCTGGTTCTATTTCCGTGTTTTATTGCGATTTTGGGTACTATGCGAATCTGACGTTGCAGCAGTTGATCCCGCTAGATCACAAGTTTCTTTCATTGGAGTATCAAGCCATCAAAGCAAAGTTGCACGGTAAGCACAATTATTTAGTTTTTCCAAACTCGACAACTCTAACTGACCAACATAACCGCAAATTTAAAAAATTCTCCTCAATAAAGTAGAGCAGGTAGAACGTTGTAATTTGCAGAAATGTTTACACGATGGGGCCTCGTATATAAAAATTGACCTTTGCGTTCTACCGCAGGTATCGCACCGAAGCAATCGAAATGGACAATGGAAGATTGCAAGTACTTCCAGAAGCTTGTCTGTCGTAAGTCGCTCGTCTCGATCCTTGTCAGCGTGGACAAGGACGAATTGTACAGAGGCGACAGCATCCTGAACCTGAAGCTCATCGACACATCGACCGACATTGACGTGAACATCGACGACGTTCTGGTCCGCAAGGGCATTGCCAAGCGTGTGTCCCAGCCGAACGGACAGTAAACGAATTTTTACCGACTGACCAAAGAACGACAAGAGACATGACCCCTCCCTGACGATACGGGCCCCGCTGCGGGGCCCAACCCGGAGGGCCCCAGAACGGGGCCCCCGGATTAATATTAATATAGCAATATTTAAAGTTTTGTTTTCGAGAGGTTACGCGCCCAAGTTGCCGACTCCGACGAAGACTGAATATAAGAAACAAACGCGGTAGGGTTTTTTTTTGTGTATTTACCGAATCCCGTGGATTCGCTGCATATTTGGGGGTTCGACACTCGAGGGCGCGCTTGTAAAGTTTATATTTGTTATATGGATATATTTGTACGATTAGAATGTTGGCGGTTTATTTTGTTTTTATTTTATATTTCTATGTATAAAAGTTTATCTATATGTAGACATATATAAATTATTCCATTTAACAGTATTTAGAGTTGACATTTTCTATTGTTCCGTGTTTCCGTCGTATTTAGTTTATCGTTTTTATTTTATTTTCCCGAAGGTTTGTTATGCCTTAAATGTTTCTTAAATATTATTATATATTTAACTCAGTGTGTGGTTATTTTCTTTAGTTAGTATTTTTGTACTGAATAAAGATTATTTAGATACCAGTGCTTTATTTTTATTTTTTACAGAATTATATTCGTAAATGATTTTCACAAATAACAATTTATTAGAAATAACTATTAACACGTGTGTCATCAACTCACTAAAACAATGTGCTTGATCTTATAAGAATCATTTTTGTTCTACCTATTACAAAAATCTTGTTAATTAAATATAATAAAAAAGAATTAGGTGTTCTGTTAGTTCGATCAAGTTCATCGAAAAAGATAATCGTCTATTGGGCGTAAGATAAAATAATAAAAAATCTCCACAAAACTAAGAACGCTGGCACCAATAAACAACCCTGTAGTACCTCCCATAGACACTGGAAAAATTTCATTGTAACAAATGTAAATTAGAACTAAATCAAATCAGTACCAACTAAATCCAGCTTTCCTTTAATAACATTTCTCTTATATCGTTCACTAGGCAGCCGATCTAAACTTACTTCAACAATTGCAAATTCATCTGGAATACTAAAAATCAATCTACTAATATTTGTCATCAACAAACTTAATAGAAATAAAATTTACCCGTTCTTTATGTCTTGAACTATTGTCATTTCAAGCTCTGTACAACTTGGCAAACAATCGCAAACTAAACCACTTCTGTTAGACCAAGCAGCCTTCAAAACTGACAAATCATTATAGTTATTATTCAAGCATTCCAAACCTTCAACCTGGCATTGTATGTTATAAGCTAAAACATTATTATTATTATTTAAAATAGTAAATAAAAATGAGGGAAAAACTGTGCTGTTTGACAGCACACAACTGTCAAACAACCTCCCGACTTACGTGTGTTTGGAATTAAATGATGTGCGCATTGACATTTTTCGAGTTGCGCATCTTTTCTACATTGAACACAGCATGTGCTGTAACTATAATGATCGTATACATTAAAATCATCAACTTCGTTAAGAAATCTGCATTTTCGTTGAACAATGCTGACATCTTTGACCTTAAATCGAAATTATATTTTTTATGACTACAAAAAGAATAAGTTTCAGACTAACTTCAGGTTGGTTGTCAATCTCATTGACGGCTATTGATCTGAAAAATCGAATATGCGGAGTGACTTGTATTATATCTGTTTGCAAAGTAGTCAAAGATGGAACCTCTTGCTCACCGACAATATAAACCTGCAAGATCATACAAAAAATATCATATAAAAACCGAAATTTAGTTCATACATTCGCAATTCCATAGATTTCAAGATAGATGGCGCCAGGTCCGGTTTTTGTATTTGACGTCATAGGGAATTTTGGCGCGTTTTTATCCCTAGAAAATTTTAATTATAAAGCGTGCTATTAATTACTTCATTATAAACCTTGATTGTTTTGAGTTTACTGCATAGCAAGTACCGATTTCCGTTTCCATGGGAACAAAGTACTTGCAACAATCAAATTTCTCATTATTCCACTTGCAATTTTGCATAATTTCCGGGCAAGAACTTCTCACCTATACAAAACAAAAACATCAATTACCGTATTATTTATTATTTTGCAAATTTAGCGCGAATTAACCAGATTTGTGTAGACCGTGAAGTTCTTCGTTATACAATCTGAGTTTTCGGGAGTCCCCTGACCGCATAGTTGCAAGGTGTAAAAAGATAATCCCCTATAATAAACTAACTCCTTGATGATTTCATCAATATTATAATCATGCGGGTCTCCATATAACCTATAAAATAAAGCGTGTACTTCTTCACTTCAGCGGCCATTTTGAATAAAAGATTTGACAGCTGTCAAAGTAAATGACTACAAATATATAACCTGTCCGATACTTCGGCGATCTTGAGTGCATTGTCTGTCTCGCAAACAATAATGGAAGGGAATGTTGTATTCCAATCTAGGTAATTCGTTTCCACTACAAAACTGATGGCGTTGTGTTGAAAATCATCCCAACTTGCTCGCATTAATAATCCTGATGCGTACCAACTCGCAACGCAACATATCAACCAGAAAATCCTTCAAAATTAACGTTAAAATAGCAAACCTTCATATAATTTTAATATACTTTTCGGTCCAGTGTACATTTCTCTCCGCTAAAAATCTGAAGCCATGGAAAGAAGTGTTTAACAAGTAATTTCGTAAAATTCCGAACATATTTTTCAGTATGTCTTTAGCGTGGAAATATTTTACGAATTGTGTTGGTTCTGAAGGATTTTTATGTTTTGTGTATCAAAAAGGATCGATAGGGAGTTGAAGTTAAGCTTTTGTTTGGCGAAACAATTGCTTGAGAACGCGGCATTTGTTTCTATTGTGTGGACATATTGACATTATGCTACTGATGCCATTTTGAATAATTTATGAACTTATTCACTAAATATTTGATTATTTCCCTTATGTATTGTTTTGTTTTTAACAATATTTTGTTTTTTTTTTATTCATAGAAGATGGTATTAAATAAAAACCGTTGTAACAATATAAAACTTTATTCATATAAAAAACACGATCATTTCTCATTCATAACTTTAAACACTCCATATAAAATCAAAGCATGGCAGACGTGTAACAAAGCACTAGAATAATCAGTACTCGGATATGCATTCCAACAAAATTCAATTATCGCTAACAATAGGAATATAATCGGTTTCCTGTATGGCGTACAATGAACCAAATACAATAAACTATGGAAGTACCAGCTATAAAATTGATAATGTAACGATCTAGCACAAGCAATACCGATCAAATTTGTAACGAAAAACGGCAACACAAACAATCTTGTGATCGTAGAAAACTCAATTTCAACAGTCTCTTTTGTATTCTCTTCAACCTTTTGCTGTTCTTTCTTGATAATCCTTTGTTTACCCCTGGTCAACTGTTTTTCAAAAGAATCTAAAAACTTTTGCTGTCCTTTTGATATCTCTTCCTCTTTCTTCACCTTTTTCGATTTTCCTTTGGTTTGCGTTTTTAAATCCGATATAGTTTTATTCAACGTGAAATACGAGGTTAAATACCGTCTTATAGCAGGTAAAAATAACAATAATAACGATATGTGGAGAACCAATAAGCCGATATGGAAATATTTATTTTCGAAATAATCCCGAGGTAAAAAACGATAATTTACTGTCCATGTGTGCTCGAAAACGCGCCCCAAATCAAAACTACCTTTGACGTAACTCCAAAAGTTCCCGTATAAAAACGGAAGACCAAATATTAATTGCACTAACGCGCAAACACCCAAATTAATAACGGTGTTCAAATATGTTAAATTCGTCAAATAAGCGATCAGCAAACATGGAGCGTACAACAAAATATTCATTTTTATCGAAACCGCTACAGAATAAAAAATGCTCCCTAAAATCCATTTGTTTTTAATAAATAAACTCAAACTTATATAAAAGAAGAAAACTGCGAACGGGTCATTAAAAAGCCGTAAAACGTATATGGAATGTATTCGATATGAAGTTAAAGTGGTTAAAATTAATGCGTACGGGGGTACTTTTCTCGTCTTGCAGTAGATTTCATACGTAACGTAAATTTGGCAGACGTACAGTACGAGAAATATATACTGCGCTAACCTGATGTTTGTGCCGTACGATGTTATGTAGTATAATAAAGAATATACATAGACGAATCCAGCGGGGTAAACAAGAGGTCCTGTATCACCTACGAACAAAAACGGTAAGTAAAAAACCAAAATACCGTAACCTAACCGTACCTTTTAACTCTTTATAATCCAACGTTCCATTCAAGAATCCTTCCACTTCTTGCATGTACGCTATCCAGTCAATTTCCGTATATTTAATCCTCTGTATTATGAAAATATTCAAGATAACCTCGAAAATGATCAACCCCCAACAGGTTATGTATAAATATTTGGGGTTAAATAGCAATTCTTTGAAAAAAGCCATATTCACGTACTGCTTTATAAACGAGCCCATCTTAAAATTATTCCTGGCCCTGTTCTGGGTCATCTTATTTTTAGTTTGAGCCATTTTTCTCCAGAAAATTGGCCAAATATGAGACTACCGCTTATAGGTTATGTCATATTGATATCGAAGTATAAATAGATTTCAATATTTTCCGTTGTTTGATAGTTAGAGTTCGATGATTTGGAGCTTCTGATTCAAAAATTGATAATTCTGTATAATTAATTATAATTTTTATTGATAAAAATTGGAATTGGTACTTTTGATCTTTAGGATCTTTTTATTATAAGGCCTGTTCACAACTACTGGGGATGTGCTCAATGTGAATGGACCTTAATTAAATAGAATTTAAAAAAATCAAAATATACATAATTTAATTGGTTTTGTTATCTTTTTAAAGTGCCAAACATTGAATAAACGGTTAGATGCATACAAACAGCACCTAGATTTAAAAATTAACTATAACTTTATTGAATAATTCATGCTATTATCTGCAATCATCTCCCACCTATATGTAAATATCGCGTTTATCTCTAATGTATATTGGATTAGTGGCGTTTTAGTTTATTTTAGATAAGGATAATAGTGAAGATGAATTCATACAGATAAAATTCATTTACACGTGTACAACACGAACTTTTGAAAATTGTCGGGAACCTGGTTTCCTCGTAGAATTTAGGTTGGCCACACCTGATCGATCGCGATTGGCAGTATTGGCAATAACAGCAGGTTATGGTAGAAATTTTCGCAGTCAATGAAAATAACGAAAAATGTGCGTTATATCGGCGTTTTAAGTAAGTGTTACGTGTCCGGAACAATCAAAACAAGTTTAGGATGAAGAGCAAATCGTCAAAACGCGTCGCTGGGATAATAATACGGTCGAGGAAGTCCATTGTTAAGGACTCTGTTGTTACAGTAAGTTGACAGATGCCTATATGTATGTAATATTCGTTTGACGTTTCAATTTTTACGTAAATCCGCAAAATTCCAAGGACTGCTCGCTAGTAGGTAACCCAGGCTCGGAATTTTGAAGTATTGGGAAACACACACCGGGATTAATGACTAAAAACTAACGTTAGATGCCCGTATAGATAATTTTTTATCTGAAGAGCTATCATAGATAACTAAGTTAAATAGGTGACGAGCGAAGCCAATAGGGCAATTCGACAGCTTATCTTCCGTATCGTGTCAGGTGCTGTAGAAAAAATATAGTTGGTCTCGTACGTTTATCACGCATTGTTTGTTATCAGGATGAGCAAACGTAAATCCTTCTGCGATGTGCATGTGTATAGCGTACTATTTGTGCAAAAAGTACTTCTGGTACCCGACAACATACAGGCGATTGTATAGAAAATGCGTAATCGTAAGTCATATAATAAGACAATACGTTTGTTGTGTCCCCCCCTTATCTGCCATGTATTTATAACTTAATTATGGAGTTACCGTTTTTGTTTTCGTGACTAATCGATATTTCGTTTATAATTTTTGATTATCCCGAAATTGTTTGATTGCGTTTGTGTTGTGACCTTTAATAGTCCCTGTAGCTAGGGGTGTTTTTTTGGTATGTTTTAAGTGTGAATATATCATTATTATTGGAGAGTTTTGAATTTATTTCAAGAATTGAAGAATATTTCTGGATTAATTGCCCTTCACGACTATTTTTTGATAGTTTTTTGCCTGTAGGTCGGTTATTATTCAAGCTTTAGTTGTGTACTAATGTTTACTAAGGGTTATTATAATATTTTTTACAATTTCTTGTTATAATTTGTTTGTTTGATTTTCTTTTAAATTACGAATGAGTTCATCGCCCAAATTTTACTGTTTGCATTTGGAGATAACAGTCTACTATTTATTTTAAAATATTAATATATTAATATTAATATAATTTTTATTCTTCTATTAATATTTTATAATGTAAGCTTGTTTATTCCTTGTCACAGAATAATGTTTCCTTGGCCACAGAAATAACTTATACCTACTTTAGACGCAAAATCATTGAAAATCATAATTATTTAATAAAAGTTGGCGGTTTATATGAAACCAATATGACAACAGTCAAATATGTAAATTTCAGTACCATATACCAAGCGATTCAGAATATATGAATTTGTGAGAAGAGTTTTTATTTTTTTTATTTTCATCATCATCGATAAACTTTATTTGGAAATGTTGTTTAGAAGTAAAATTTATATTCAAATATGAAGTCATTTTTTTACCTTCCTTGACACACTGTATAACCGCCTGTCACGAAGTTATTTGATTCTGCGTGTATTAAATATTACCCACATAAATAACGGAATATGTATCAAAATATTATCATTCTAAAATCGAAAACTAGAACATCAGCAACAAAACACGTGGCGCGGTGGATTATCTAAATAAACTGACCTTGACAGTCAAGTAATAATTTAAGTGTCGTGTAGTCCATTGGTATTTTTTTAATTGCTTTGGTAATTAAGAACAAAACAACGCAACACTGTGTTGTACTATTTTTGCACACGACTGTTTGTTTTGGACTTTATGAGTGTTTCTGTGTGTGATTCTTCTAATGTTTGTTATAATGACAACATAGAAGCAAATATTCAAAAAATAATAAAAGAGCAGTCTTCGATATATCAGTAAATAAAATAAAAACGTTTAAAATAGCAACATGTCAAGATAATCGCGGTTTGCGGAGTATACGTAAAATGGAATGTCAAAGACGCAATTTACATATTTGTTAATTGTTGTTTCCATATATGTTATCTTTCTAAACGATATTATTCGAACAATAATTTATATTATGCATGAATTTATTACAAATGTCGTTGTATAGGTAACAAAATTTACTTCTGTTTCTTTTTGTTTTTATTAAACTAGGAACGAAGCTTGGTAAGTTTATTGCATAATATGCCTATTTCTTATTAAAAATGATTCATTACCGACTAATTTTATATTACCAAAAGTGATGTGCAAATATAGATCGTTCTGTTTGATTATCGTGTGACAAATAATCTTATTGTGCAACAACAAACATATTTCCTGTATTCTAATGGGTGTGTCTTATTTATGTGTTCATAGTAGTTATTAAACCGTTTTTAAAACATTATCACAATATTGAGAAATTCTGCATAAACTTTATTATCAAATACAATGGTAAAAGTTTGGAAATTATTAAGAAGTAAAAACCTATTTGATTGACAAGCTTATTTAATTCCACCATCCGAAACAATATCACAGTCGATAGAAAAATCCCCACCTTAAATTCTAATGTTTGTTTCTTATCATTTCAATTAAATATATCACCTTTTCAATTACTACTGGCCTTTTCAACTGTTTTCTAGCATTTTCGTATTGCCATTTTGTTTGAATAAGTAGAAAATTCTAGAATATTTATTTCGTGTATGGAAACACTTTTCATATGAATATATTCGTGACCTGAAATATAAGCAATGCAAAAGAAAATTAAATTCACGTAAAACAATGCAAAAACGTTTACCATTACAATAAAAAAGTAATAAATGTAAAGTACTAAAGCAAAACTAGTTTACTAGTTGTGTCGGTACATAACTAAAAAAATCATAAAAATAAAAGGAATTTGTACATAAATTGAGAATATAAATTTAATTCTGAGTAAAAAGCTTTATATTGTTATATTGTTTTTTTTTTATGAAAGCAGTTAAATCACAGTTTTGTTAATATTTTAAACGGCTGTAACTTTCCCGAGAATTGACTACATTTATCAATGTCAATTATTTAAATTTTGTTTCTGAAATGTGAAAAATATTAAGTACGTAATCATTCACAGAACAACTTATGTTTTTTTTTATTATTTTTCGAAATTTAGTTCTTTAAACAGGTATTTTTTTGTGTGTAGTAGATACATGTGCTTGATTTCGATAATGGCAAATGAATAAAGAACAGAAAGGCAAAGACAAGATAATAAATTCACTTGAGAGAATGTTTACAACCGAAAATACAGAGAGAAAGGTTTAACTGCATGTAAAAATGCAAAATTTTTCTTGAAGTTAACCGTGTTCTCCCCAATTCATCACACAAATGTTCTATAGGGCTCATATCGGGCATTCATGTAAGAAATGAAAAGAATAACAAATATTTATTTACAATTAAAACAAAAGAATTAAAATGTTGAACTGGAACTCTAAATCTACCAAGTCTTTTTGAGGAGTTGTCTCACCTATTTATTAAAACTTCTGCCTCGTTGACTTCATATTAAGAGAAAAAAGGACCACACGACAAGTTTAACCAAATGTGTAGGTGGCAAGCCAGTTACCCTAAAGAATACTCGTGTTGAATGTCTGTCACAGTATTATATATTATATTATATTATATATAGTTATGTCACAGTTTGTAACATAATAATACACACTAACGTTTCTTCTCTTATCTCCTTGCAGACGTCCGGCTTCGGACTGCCCAGCCTCTACCACGCGCTGGTCGTCATCTTCCTCGAGTTCTTCGCATGGGGCCTCCTCACGATGCCGGTCATATCCGTCCTGAACACCACCTTCCCGGACCACACGTTCCTCATGAACGGCCTTGTCATGGGCATCAAAGGGATACTGTCGTTCCTGTCGGCGCCGCTCGTCGGGGCGCTGTCGGACGTCTGCGGGAGGAAACTGTTCCTCCTGATCACGGTGTTCTTCACGTGCCTGCCGATACCGCTGATGACGATCAACAGTTTCTGGTTCTTCGCGATGATCAGCATCTCGGGCGTGTTCGCTGTGACGTTCAGTGTGGTGTTCGCGTACGTCGCCGACGTGACCGACGAAAAGGAGAGGTCGCTGGCGTACGGCCTCGTCAGCGCGACGTTTGCGGCTAGTATGGTGATCTCGCCGGCGCTAGGGGCGTACCTGATGGAGAGGTATGGATGAATTTTGTATTTGTTTTATCGGATTGTCTTCTTGTTTTGTGGGTGGCAAAAAGAATAATTTTGTACGTAGGTACTTTTAATGAATACAATTTGATGTTATCGTTGAAAAATATTAAGTATTATGTTTGTAGACATTTCTTGTTTTTAAGACATGAACCCATTTCTGACCCACTATCAAACTTTGGGAATTAACTGAAAACTGTATAAGCTATTATCTGATTAATTATTGTAATTTCTTTTAAGCGCATTTTGAAATAATCAAATGAAACTTTTACTTTTTAATTAAGAAAACAAAACTCCCCTACAAGCCCTATTGTGTTGTATATCAAGCAGCTGCACCCCCATCCCACATACAGGGTTAGCCAAAATTACCGGAACACCCAAATAATTCCCCAACGGTAAGAAATAAAAAGAAAATTCAAACAAAAATTATTTTCTTTAAACAATCCATTATTCAAATATATTTCATTTTATTATAGAAATGTTATAAACTGTTTTTTCAAATGGAGCACCCTGTATCTTTTTACATTTTGTAATTTTATGACTAATTCCAAACATTTTTTATTAAAATATTTTTTTTTTATAAAATGCACCATTTTTTAATTTTAAGCAATGAATTAAAATTAGTCAAAATTACCAGAACACCTACATAACTCTCCATCCGTAAAAAAATTCAACAAGACATTCAAGCAAAAGAGTTTTGACTTCAAACAAGCTATCGTTCAAATCAAATATATTTTTAATATACAAGATGTTCATTTTATTATGGAAATTTCGTATTTTTTTTTTTAAATGGACACCTTGTATGTTTTTACATGTTGTAATTCTAAGACTAATTCAAACCATTATTTATATTTTGAATATAAATAATTTCGCACTTGGACATCGTAATGCGGCGGGGCCATATCTTGTTGAAACCAGATGTTATTTAGTTCTAAAATAGTTTCCAGTAGTTTCCAAAACAGTGTTCTGATAAAAGCAATTTATTGCAAACAGTTTTTGGTAACTTTTAGTTTTCCACGATTGACGATATCGCTTGCAAAATAAGTAAATGTCAAGTAAAAATACATAACCACAATGTGGCTACCAGTAGGCAACTATCGCAGGCAAAAATTGTCTAATACGTGATGTAACATGTCCGAAGTTTCTAAATTTAATAAAAATAATGTACCAAACGAGAAAAAATAGTTTATCCGTTTGATTAAGATAAATTGGTATGTATGTGGGAAAATATTTTTAGTTTGAAGTTCTGGAGTTTTGATTCATTGCTTATAACT
Source organism: Melinopterus prodromus (assembly GCA_964023965.1). Taxonomy (NCBI): domain Eukaryota; kingdom Metazoa; phylum Arthropoda; class Insecta; order Coleoptera; family Scarabaeidae; genus Melinopterus; species Melinopterus prodromus. The sequence continues at coordinate 4,394,615 of OZ030395.1, read as the reverse complement.
AAAAAAATTATAAAACATAAAAAAATGATTTCGATAAAAAATGTTTAGAATTAGTCTTAGAATTATAAATGTAAAAATATACAGGGTATTCCAATTAAAAAAGAAAAACTTACCAAATTTTCATAATAAAATGAACATCCCCTGTATATTAAAAATATATTAATGATAGCTTGTTTTATGTCAACAAATATCATAATTTGCTCAATAATAATTATCTTTAGTTGTGAAAAAAAAATCTGTAAGCTTTTAGTTTACCCAGATCAATCAAAAATACAATAATTGAAACTAAATGACTACATTGGCCACCAAAACGAACCACATGCACCCATTCTGGTATTCTTTTTTTGTAGAATCTCCGTAGAATGAAAAGAAGCAGTTGTTTTAAACAATTTTGCTATAAACAAAGTTGCAAGTGTTGACTTTTATTGTTTTGCTTAGTTTTGTGTCTGTTGCCATGGTTACCAACAATTTTACTAACTATTTTCATATACAAATTTTGAATCAGGATCCAAATAGCTATTAATTAACTTTGTTATTTTTAAGAAACTCATATATCTTGTTTCCACATATCAAAACACATCGACGTTTGTCAAGCTTTCGTATACCTAAATGGCACGATGTTTGAGTTCTTTAGACTTTCCTACTGTTTTGTTGAATTTTGTCGAATTGTTGCAAATCTTGGGTATTATTGAAGCTAAGAGTTTCATATTTGTTAAGAATATACCTTCAATATTGTCGAAATAATTTTTTGGGCACATCATCATTGTAAAACGTCATAGATAATAAATTACAATACCTATGAAAAAGTCAATACTAATACAATATCAAGTGCACTTTAATGGTTTAACAAAAAATTATCAATATCTCAAAAACTATTGAAGATAGGTAAAGGGAACCCCAATGTGAATTGATAGACTGCAAGGTTTTCAAGATTCAAGATTTTTTCTGTGAACGGTTGTGTTCTCATAACTGTGTCTATAACCGGTTGTTATTTACCGCATGCAAAAAGACTAATTCATATTTTGATAACCATTATTTTTAAATTTACGCAAAGATCTCTAATATTTTATTTTTGTTACAGGTGGTCGATGAGTGTAGTTGTAGCACTGGCTACAGCAATCGCAATTTTAGACGTATTTTTTATTTTAGTAGCTGTACCTGAAAGCTTACCCGAAAAGGTAAATCAAACAAATACTTACTCAACTGTCAAACAGCTGTCAAAGTCACACACAATCCTACAGGTTACCTCAAACAATGTCAACTGTCAATATGACAGTTACCATTTTAGGTTATATCACACAACTATCAATGTGACAGATAACCGTTCAGGTTATATTGACCTCTTTAATTTACTTATCTCCATATTTATACCATTTTTTTTTCTAAACTACCAGAAAGTAAATTTTCTCATATTCCAGGTCCGAGTCTCGCCTATAAGCTGGGAACAGGCCGATCCTTTTGCCGCACTCCGTAACGTCGGACAGGATCCAACAATCCTATTACTCTGCATAACAGTATTCCTATCGTACCTGCCCGAGGCAGGCCAATATAGCTGCATCTTCGTCTACCTTAAACTCGTAATGGGATGGCATTCGGCTACGGTCGCCGTATTTGTCGGCCTGGTCGGGCTGCTTGCCGTTTTAGCCCAAGTTTGTCTAGGTAAGGCATCCGTTAATAAGTTAGGTTATGTATAACGAAACATCAAACATAACCTTCAAATTTGTTTCCGTTTTTTCTAATTTTTACGAATTTCAGGAGCATTAATGAAAAACTTGGGCTGCAAACACACGATTATGCTCGGATTGCTGTTCGAGATGTTGCAGCTCCTGTGGTACGGGTTCGGGACGACGACGTGGATGATGTGGGCCGCTGGGGTGCTCGCCTCCATGAGCTCCATAACGTACCCCGCGATATCCGCGTTCGTCTCAATCCACAGTACGCCAGACAGGCAGGGCGTCGTTCAAGGTACGTTCCGTAACGGTTTATTTTTTTGACAGGTCGCATTTTAGGTTAGAATTATTTTATAACCTGTATATGATAGCTGATATATCGGGTTATCTTTGTGGTAAATTTCAATTTTTTAACTGGTTTGATTCAGTTAGGAGAAGTGGTTAAAATTGACGTTAAATTTTGAGTTGTTGGTCAGTTTGATTTGACTTTTGTCGTAGGTGATTTCAGGAAAAGTTAGAATGTTATGATGTTATCTTGTATTCTTAGTCAATTGCTGATGTGTTCAGCTGTATTTCTTATGCAGTTCAATTTTTGATCTAGATCAGATTGTCCAGAAGAAGTTGTTTAATTTAACACTATATTTTAGGCGCTATGTTCGTCTACATACTTGTTCGTCTTTTTTGTTTACTGAGAAACTAAAAGTGTTAGAAATATTTTGTAAACAGCATCTAAATTCTAATAAACGGTGCTAAATTTCTTCTTAAATTTCAATTTTTTATCTGTTGTAATTCAGTCAATAGAATCGTTTGAAACGCTTTACTAAATTTTTAGGAATGGTGACTGGTATGAGGGGCTTATGTAACGGTCTTGGCCCGGCGATGTTTGGGCTTATTTTCTACATATTCCATGTCGATCTAAATGAAGAAAACGATGTGAAGTCGACCAGTCCGACTGACGTGCAAAAGTTTGAATCATATTCGCAGGTAAAATGACGAAAGAAGATGTCGTCGAATTTTCGCTGACCAATTTTGTTTTTTGCAGTTGGTGCCTGGACCTCCGTTCGTCTTTGGTGCGTTCCTAGTCATATGTGCCCTATTCGTAGCATCGTTCATCCCTACGAAGCATACCCCCGAATCAGGTTGGTCCTACAACTATTTGCGTGATATAACAATTTGACATGTACTACATATCTCTTACGCATGCTATATATACATATTTATTTTTTTAGTATCAATAAATTGGTTTCTTTTTGGTTACTAACGAGCTTTTTCTTTGGTGTTATTTAGATTGTAGTGTAGTGGGGTTGTTACGGGTGTTTGAAAGCATGAACTAACTTTGTGTGTGTAATTTTGTTTTGAGCTTGTTTACGAAAAAAGTAGATGTATTAAATTTTTTATTTTCTGGGAAATTATTGATTAATATGGTTGGGTTGTCTTTACAATTTAATTAAAACTTGTTTTAATGTTTTAGATGATTTTGGTTGTGTTATCTTGTATACAGTGATTGACATGCAATGAACTTTTATCTATACAATGTCGCGTTATAAACTTGATCTTTATCCCATCTATCAAAAATACATTATCACTATATCTACACTATAATGTATAAGTCATACACAATAGCAGAAAACGTGTGCCTCTGCGCTAGGTTGAATATATTTAGATAACTGTGTTTATATAGAGATAATGTAAAAAATCAACGATTATAGTTTTATTGGGCACAGGTGGTGAGGTATTTATTAGGGCATTTCAACAGATTTTTTTATCATTTAACCTACTTGGTAGTTAAGTGAATTTTGGAACAAGAGAAAATTTGTAGATAACAAGTTCTGATTACTTGCACATTTTGTACGTGTCGTTATTTTGAGTCAGTTTTCCGAGAAAGTAAAATAGTTAGAAATAATTTTTATCTAGCGTTTAATTACTCGTATATTGTCTTATAATTGTGACTAATCTCAAATTTTTATCTTGCATGAGTTGTTAACAATTTGTATTTTAAAGTTAACGTTGTTTTTTGTGTCCCTGACGCTATATTCGTACTTTTGATATATTTACTGGAAAACCAGAAGCTTTAGAATTATTTTATGTACATCATTTAAAAGTTCACGGACTAAGCTATAATTCTACTTAATGTCAATGTCGATACTTTTCATGTTACAACATTTTACGACTAGGAAAAAATTTTACCGAAAACTTTTCTTTTTCCAGGAATACCCCTTGACACGTTTTACGAGATGGAGAAGGGTCATAAGGTAGCGGGGACTCTCAGCCCCCTCATCCCGAACAGTCGGATAGAACACGCGGCTGTCCTGTAGGGGCCCCACGTACAGAAATAAGCAAACCCAAAGATAGAACGCTAAAAAAAACTAGAATTATACAACTAACTAACAACGGGCAAAGTTACACTTTCTCGATTGTTTCTTTCCTATTCACGGTCACTTGTTTTTGTTTCCGGATACGTACAAAAAAAAACTAACCCATAAGTGTAAGTCCTGACGCAACGTAGCGGCTTCTTTCTACGTTAAAAAACACACAAAAGAAAAACATAAAAAATAAAAGAGCCGATGATGAGACCGACGTGTTTTTTTAATGTTGTGATAAGAGTTGTCTTAGTTTATTTATTTATTCCTAGAGCGCGCCATCTGTAGGTTTAAAGAGCGAATGCCAGAGCTCTGTACGATTGTATCTCTTTTGTTTGCGTTTTTTATTTTTTAGGTTAGACTATCTCTTTTTATTCCTCGTCGTTTTTTTAAATTTTATTTTTTTTTGAGGGAAGTACAAATCAAGCGTGTAACCCGTGTTATTCTTTTTTAAAAAGATATCGGGGTATTGTTCTCGACTACTTACAATAATTAGAAAATTTGTTATAGTAACGGTACTTAATTTTTAATTCGTAAAAAGGAATTTCTCTTCGATCTCTCTTGTCGAAATTTTAGTCTTTGCATTTTTCTCTTCGTTTTATTCTTCTTTTTTTGTTGGAATAAATGTTTTAAAGTGAAATATAGCACATTGTATTATGGAATGATACAATTCGCACTTTTTGTATGATATTAAAATGCTTTTGTTATCGAAAAGAGTATTAATAATTTTTAAGATGTTGTTTGTATATACATATATACAGGATGATCCACGGCATAGGAGAGGTGTTTAACTTTTTGTTGGAAAAATTCGAAAATTGTATTAAACAACCCCTCTATGCCGTGGGTCAACCGGTATATACAGGTGTCCCATAGGTCTATGCCCATACTCATACCTCAATTTCTGACGATTTAATCCAAAAAAATATTTATTTTTAATTTCTGCTTCATCTTTTGTAATTTTTTCTGTGATATGAATATTGACATAACCTAAAACGCTATCGACGACACCTGTTTGTTTCAGTAGTTGATATAAAAACGACCAGTAATACCAAACATTTTGGGATCGTACCTATGCATTTCCGAGCAATTTACGAAAACAGCAACATATCAAATAATTCCAACCGAACCACATTCCAAATGACCCGTAATTAAGTACAATCTAACCTAAACAACGGATACGTACGATACCCGAAGCTAAACGGTCGATTTTATATCAAACAACCCGCCTTGACAGTCGAAACTTCAAAAAAAAAATAGTTGGCCTTGAAAATTTGACAGATGCACTTGTGGGCGTGGCTTCGTGTGGGCGCGATAGGCGTGGCCGAGCAATAGTAGGTGTGTCTTAGCGAGTTTCGACCTTCGAGGCGGTTTTTCTCGTGGCATTACCTCTCCGATGTTTGTAGCTATGACGTGCACAAAACAACGTTTCTGTTGGCGGGTTTTTAGGGTTGGGGGCGTTTCGTTTTTGTTTTTTGTGTGGGGGAGATGCATTGCATTAGTATTAGTGCACGGGTGTACAGTTCTATTTTTGCTTATACTTGTAAAATAAATAAGGAGAGAAACTGTATAGAGATTCTTTGCGAATAAACGGGTAGCCCCGGCTTTGGACGAGACGTCCCGGACCGTAAGAGAGAGAGTGTATATGTAATAACGGCATGTTCATATTACGTAAGTTTAAAGTTAAGCTTAGACGATGTAATGTTAAGAGTTACAAGGAGATATATTAAGAAAATAAATGTTTATTTAAAATATATCCGTGTTTTATTTATTACGGTTCACTTGCAGTACACGTGACAGTTTACTGTTACCGGTAGTATTAGACTGCTTGCTACAAAGTGTTGAATCCTTTAGAAGTGACAGGAAAATCTATCGAGTAATATGGCAATCTCAGATATTGCATTGTAGTTAGAAGTGACTGTTTTATGTTACTTCTAGTATTAGACTGCTTGCTACAAAGTGTTGATTCGTTTAGAAGTGACAAGGAAATTTATTGAGTAACATGGAAATCTGAGATGTTTCATTGTAGTTACAAGTGACTACTGTTACTTACCTCAAGTATTACACTGCTTGCTACAAAGTGTTGAATCTTTTAGAAGTTACTGGAAAATTTTGTAACGTGAAAGTCTCAGTTGTTTAATGTAGTTACCTACCTCTGGTATTAGACTTCTTCCTACAGATTGCCAACAAATAAAAGAACGACATACAAGAGGAACAAATTTTATTCTTTATATTCTTATCTACAAAAATAAACTTTATCATTTCGACCACTATGTACCCACGTATACATAAATTACGCGTATATAAACTATATCAAGTGAAAAAAAAAGGAAACACTACGCTCGATGCGACAGAGCCCCCTTAAAAACAAAAATTCGCTAGGGGGCGCCCGCTGTCAGAACAGCCACACGAAAATACACAACACAATAGTCAATTTCTCTTAAAACCTAAAACGACGCTCCGGGACAAGAAAAACACAACTAGAACAGTCCAGCTCCATCATTGCACAAAAAAAAGGGGCTCGAAACAATTACGGCGCCCCGAAAAATTATTCCTTATCAAAATTCCGTCTAGGGAAGAACGCCGGTTGCGACGGTACAGAAAATACCGCATCCGCCACGTTATTCTCCGGTAATTGCATAAAATCCCGCTCAAAGATATCTCTAGTCGATAATTCCAACCGTTTCGGTTCGATGAAATGGCTAGACGGCGTACTTCGTGGGGGCGTGTTTTCAAAACTGAGACTCTTCGCTTTCAACAAGTGACGCTTCGAAGTTTTCTTTGTCGTTTTCGACGGACGCTGCGTCGCCATTAGCAACTGATGCCGGTAATCGACGGGGGCCCTCTCGTACGGGTCCTCCTCGAAAACGCACTCGTCGGCGTCCTCCTCCATCGGGAGATCGATTAAATGACGAATATCGATACTCTCCTCGGGCAAATTCGAAGCGAAAACGTTATTGGACGGCTCGAAATTAAAATCCGTCGACGTCGACATAGAGAACTGAAATTTCGTGGTTTCCGTGAGCTTAAACACGTTTTCTCTGACGTCGGAGATCTTCTGCCGCTTTTTCGCACCCCCTTCTTCGATGGTGGTCTTGCAGATCGTATTCAAGTATCGCTCGTCGATCGGAATACTCTCGCCGTTGAATTTCGCCAAGTTGACGTTCTTAACGATTTCCGTGTTGATGTCGTACAAAACCTTCTTCTTTTTTGTCGTTTCAATCACGGCTGGTACGATTTTATCGCTGTTTGCGTCCTCGAACACAAATTTCTTAATATTTTGTTTATTCGGGGTGCTGTACACCCATTGCGACTGCGGGACTAACGGGACATCGTCTTGTAAGTTCTGCACTTCTTTGCAAGGGTATCGCTTCGAGAGCATCTCGTCTTCCTGTTCTTCGATCTCCGGTTCCGATTTCCCGTCTAAAATGTCGTTGACGTGCTGGGCGTTGAGCTTAACGCGGACGATAAATTCGTTTTTGTGCGATCGGTAGTTAAATTTTAGTTGCGCTTGAAGGCTTGCGGCAAACCGGAAGTTTTTGGTGCGAAAACGAATGTCTGTGACGTCAACTGCTAGTTTCTGCGAGCTTGAGGGCGCGTACTGTGACTGTCCAAGCTGGAATTTCAAAAAAAAAACTGTTAATTCACAAATTAAAGAAATACTAATGAATTAAAAAGATTGTTTTTGTGAAAAACACAAAAATGAATCAAAGAAAAAGTAAAAAAAAACAAAGAAAACTAGCGCCATCTTTGTGTCAGATTCTCAACTGTCAAAATAAAGCACCACGATTGGACAAATTTTCACAGAAAACTGTAATTTTTGCTTAGTTCTACAATAATTAATAATCTACAACTTTTTCTTGAAGGAAATTATAAAAAAAGAAGGAAAAATTCAAAGAAAAAATTAATAAATTATGTAAGAAAACGTCAAAAATACAGGAATGTGCAACCTGCAACTTCAAACGTTAATAATTCAAAAAATTAATCACGATTACAGAATAATACAAAGCAAAAATAACAACTTATGAATTACCTGTAAATAAACGTAAAAAAAAACAGGACTGCACACCCTGAACGAAAAAATTTGAAACATATCAAATATAGGCGGTAAATTGCAAAGTATGAAACGTAAACAGTAACTTCTAACGTCAATAATTAAAAAAAATTCCATCAAATCCCTAGTCATAAATTTAACTAAACCAAAATAGAATAAGTTCAGTAGTAATTAAAACAAAAAACACTTGAATTAAGCAACGTACAGAAAAGAAAATACTGAAAAACCACAACCACGTAACGGAGGATAAGTCACACCTATTTCTACGGGAAATTTTCACCAACTTCCCCGAAATAAAATCAGCCGAAACATTACCCAGGCAATTCCCGATCCCTGATAAACGATTTAAAACAAATTCGAATCAAATCCGACACCCGGGGCAGATTTTACGACAAAGGAAAGTGCGGAGTGCCCCGTTGGAACACCTTCGGCTTTCCTCGAGTATAAAACCCAAACAAACCGAAAAATACAAATTCTACCTTAACTAAATAATAAAGAAAACTGACCTGTTTATCAAAATTTCCCTCTGAAGTAGCTGCGAGATTATTTTCCTCAAAAAATTCGCTGTTATTGTAGGTTAGGTCAAAATTCGTATTCCTGGACGATCTCCTATCGTTTTCCGCTTGATTTTTCGTCGAAACTTGTAGATAATAACTCGAAACGGTGCTGAAATTGTTCTCGGACGAATTATTGTGAGTTTTCTTCGGTAATTTGCCGCGAAAACTGGCCGTGTTACGGGTTGACCTGGCGATATCTTTCCCGCTTTCTTGCTCGAAATTCTGCAGGAGTGCGTGTAAATCCTCGTTCAAAATTAGCTTGGAGTGTTCGTTGTAGATGTCCTTTTCGCCTGGAAACCACGATTTGTTGTAAAAACGACGATACAATGGTTAAATTTGTTGTTGAAGTCGACGTTGGTCGATTAGTGTGCGTGGACCAACGGTGCGAAACGGAATGAGAAAAAGGCGCGGATATTTTGGTTTTATACGAGGGGTTAGTGCCGAAAAGGTTAGGTTTTGTGGAAGGGATGGTTTCGCCTAAGAATTCCGACGAAAAACCCTTTCAGGGCAAGTGCAAAGGAACAGGTAGGCACGGAAACTATAGCGGTAAGGGAGTTACTGGCGGTTACAAAAACCCGCAGACAAAAACAGTGCTGCCACACACTTACCAGATTTCTTAGCAACAGCAGACTTGATACCGTTCGAAAAAAATCCAATCGGAAGCTGTAAAATCGATAATAAATGTATTAATTCGAAAAAGGTAACCTAAAAATTAGCGTACGGTTAATCTTTTATTGGTGATCTTGTTAGTAGCGAAGGTATTGCTCGTTATTCTTGTGCTCCTCCTCAGAGTCAAATTCCCGTCGCTTTTTTCGAAATTTTTTCGTTTTTTGGTCTTCTCGATGTTCTTCTCGGCCAGACGCTTCGAATTTCTGCAGTTACGCCCCATTGAGGACCTGCAACGGCAAGAGAAAGTCGGGATTTGAATTTGACAGGTATCAGCTGATCGGTGTTTACGTTCCCTTTAAATCGAGCTGGCTTGGGATTTAAATCGATCAGGGGGTTTAAAATCATTTTTAACAGTTTGTATTGGGCTTTTTAACTTTTCAGTCTTTAAAACTTGTTGTCTTCGACCACCCAGACGTGGAAAACCCGTGCAAACCTATATGGGAAGTTTTTGTGCTCAACATAACAAACAATAAATATTTTCTTCGCTACCAAAGCTTTATTTTTGTTATCATTGTGGTCTGGCTTCAAATATCTGGGAATTTGAAGCAACGGCAGTAGATAAGATGCTGTTAAACATTTACAAATAAACTGTCAGTCAGTATTTATTGTTTTACATATACATAAGAAGAAATATACAGGACCAATCATAAATTTTATTCAAAAGAATCTGAATTAACTTTTTAATTAGATTTATTTTTATTATTATATTATATTACTATTTTTATTATATATATTCTTGAACACTTTATTGATAAATTGCCTCAAGTTTGCCGAAATTATGTTTCATATCGAACCTATAGAAATTTGACAGAGATATCAAAGCTTTTATTCAAAAGAATCAAGAATTTGCTTTTTTATTGTTGATTTTTATTATTTTCTTCAGGCATTTATTGATAAAGTGCCTCATGTTTGCCGAAATTCAACTGTTTCATACCGAACCTATAGAAATTTGCCAGAAATATCAAAGCTTTTATTCAAAAGAATCTGTATTTGCTTTTTTATTGTCATTTTTTATCATTTTCTTTATGCATTTATTGACAAATTGCCTTAAGGTTGCCGAAATTCAACTGTTTCATCAACTGTTTCATAGCAAACCTATAGAAATTTTCCATATATATACAGACAAATCACATATTTTATTAAAAAAGATCAGAATTATTTTTATATTTATCGTTTTCTTCAAGCATATATTGATAAAATGCCACAAACTTCTCCGAAATTCAACTGTTTCACATAGAACCTATAGAAATTCGCCAGGCAAGGATCACCTTAGATTGTTTTGACAATACATCTTTGAAATTCTGCCGGCACAAGCTACGTCACAATGCCATTTTACTGTTGGCCCTTTCGAATATAATGTGATCGGTTTGTAGTTATTGTAATATTGGCAAATACGAACTTCTGAATGGAGAACCTGCACAATATGAAGGTGGTGTGTGTCATTCGCGAACACAATGGCTATATAGCACTACCTGCTCTTCAAAATGTACCTGTTGTCTCTTACATGCAAAGAATACATCCAAACAGGAAATTATGGCAAATGTCAACGCCGTGGATTGTGATTTACAAGTATATACAAACGTCTTCTGATAAAACTTGGTATTGCTAATCTAAAGTACAATATGGTTGGGTGTTTTTCTCTAAAATGGTCTAAAAATTGGTTACAAACTTGACCCATAACATTTTCACTTCAAATAAAAAGACAAAACCAGTGGAAAAATACCAAACAAAGACCGAACTAAGAAATATACACATAAAATTATAACACTGTGCAGAAAACTTAAACTTTTTGTTTTTCCTTACTTATTGTCATAATGGTATAATCATGAGTCATGACAAAAACCGCATCCGCACCTATCCGCAGCAGATGTTCCAATGTTGTAATGTCAAATATGTATACTATAATTTGAACCACTTTCAAAAGCTCAACAAAGCTAAACACTAAACTAAAACACTCAAGTTCTGCATAAAACTGTTTTTTATAACAGTGAATGTTCTCGGCCCTGCAATAAACAAAATTGTGGGACCATTTTAATAAAAATAATGTCGAATGAAAGTTCATACTTGGTTCTAAAGAATGTATAACAAAAAAGTCACATTTATCGTTAAAATACAAAATTGCAACCGTTTTTAAGAGCGTCAACTTATGTGCATCCATGTTCAGCCATAGTAAAATATAACTTTTGGCTGACAAGGACACGTGGCTCAGGGCTGAGGTGAAAAAATATTGCCGCCTTTTAATACATCGGTCTTTTACCTATCCCAGAAACTACTTACTTACTTTTTGGAATTTAACAATTTAGAAATTTGATTTATGGCTAGCTTTTTGGGTCTAATACCCCAATGTGCGACAGTGTGTTCTGTTATTACGCGACTCATCCTAGATAAAACTGCCCGTTATAAATACACCTTACAACTTCCTCTGGCATTGATTTCTCTTAGAAACGGCATTAAATCATCTTACCCCGCCCGTTGCGCGTCTAAACAACCCCGCACAGCCCCCGTCTAAAAACTCACACACCCCCAAACCTTGGCACCCCCGTGCATTATTAAAACTCCTCAGAGTCAACAGAATCAAGTTAGCTAACCCCATAAAAAATTCACCCGGGTTACCGACACCCCCTAGAGGTCAAACGCTCAACCCCTAGCGCCCCCACCAACCCCCGGCGACCTAAAATTAACGCAGACAACCCCCGAGGGCAAATTCGCCGGCAAAATCAAGAAACCCCCGCGCCAAATATCCTCAATTTTCGAAATTATCCACCGTCGGGTTACGCGCGTGCGTTCTGGCAACCCCTCGCATCGTTTAGAATCGATATAGCCGCCCCAGACTACAACCGCCACCGAAATAACACCGCCTCCGACTGGGAATGACGAAATAAACAAATCGTGAAGCATGATGACGGTTTTAAAAGTCGAAAATTTGCTTAAATCGCGCACGGTTTCGGGAAATACCTTTAAAAAGAGTGTTAGTTGAGTTGGTTTTATTATGACCATGGAAGGGTTAAATAAATTGGTGATAATTGGTGTAATCTTGGTGGTTGTTAGTGGTGGGAAAAGTCAGAAACCGAATACAGACGCGAGGCGTCATGATGTCTACATAGCTGGGTTCTTTCCTTATGGAAAAGGCGTGGAAAATGCTGATACTGGTAATGCAAATTTTGAGAAAAAATGTTGTGGGGTAATTGTAGTTTGTTTGGTCGTAGGAAGGGGTGTTATGCCGAGTGTCAAGTTGGCCCTGGACCATGTCAACGAGCATTCTTCTGTACTCACGAAGTACAGGTTGCACATGTGGTGGAACGATACTATGGTAAGAAAGTTGTCAAGTGATCGAGTGAGGTGAGATTTGAGGTGGGTTGACGTCATAGGAAAGTGGAACTGTCAAAAGAAAATAACCTCACATTTTTTAACGTAGGAGACTGAATTATTTTCAGAATATTCTTTTAAATAATAGACCAGTAACAATAAAGGCTTAAGCTACATTATACAGGATGCTTGAGTATTCAGTGGCCTTAATTGCTAACCCATTAAGACAATTTTACGTAGACATGGTTCTTAAGTACTTTTTTTATTAATATTAGTTTAGCAAACTGTCTATCGCCCGCTCCGGTAGCAACAGTTATAGGCAGGGTTAGAAAAAATCTGCTAAGCAATGTTTAAATTTGGCCCAATGTTAAGGGAGGTAATGAATTTAAAAACGTCAACTGGACCTTCTGGAAACAAGGTCTATGGACGCAAAATCATTTTAACATCATAATTAATTCGCCCGACTATGAAAATAGTACCAATAATACCATCAAAATGTTTACTGAATGAAGACATTACTGAAATTTATTAAAAATTATCTCCGAAAGTATTAAGCTTAGCAGAACAAAACGTACACCATATTAAAGATGAAAAGAATTACTTAAAAATATTGAAAGATCTAGATTTGGGAGAAGGTTAAAAAAACTGGGTTTCAGAACCGAAATATTATGTCAATATCTACACCATTAAAGTCATATGTCATCAGCAAACTTCTGTCGTTTTTGACAGAATAGATATTGACATAATATCTCCGTGCTTTACATTTCCCCAAATCTAAATCTTTCAATATTTTAAAATAATTCTTTGTTTATCATGTACCCAAATCGTCATCAAAATTTTATCTTTAATATGATGTATAATTTGTTCTGCTAAGAGTAATATTTTCGGAGATATTGATGCAAGCATTTCATGGCGAATTTTTTAATCATTCTGATAGTTCTTAATTAATTTCAATAATGATATCATCAAAGACTACCCAAATAAAAATTAACTAGATTACCATTTCGGCAGCAAATTCTAAACCGTTAAGAAGGAGGAATCGCCAACTTTTAAAACGGTTTTTATATCTTTGGAATGTGTCAGTAATTCATTTTTACTCACAATATTTTCTTTAAGTTTGTGGATATCATATAAAAACTCGAAACGGTTGTCACTACACTACAGTACACTTTCTTATTTTTTTAAATTTTGTTAGCCAACTTTTAGCTTCTATGATAACGTTGTCAAATATATCCGATCTTAATTCTTTATAAAAGTTAATGAGCTATTTTATTTAAGTATGTCTATTATTGGCTGCTATGCATCTTAAAATATAGGAATGGCCTGAAGCCTGTCAATTCCGACTGTATTTGATTGTATTTTACTCATCCTTTATTTTCTAGATTCAGGCAATATTTTAGAGTTTTTTTTATTGTAGTTCAGTTAGTTTTTCGGTAATTTCTACCTTTCAAAATGCTGATTTAGACTATACGTTTTAGAACACGGAAATATAAATTGAAATTTATATATGAAACTCTTTATTCGGAATGAAGATTACTACGTAGAGACAATCAGTAAATCAATTTTTATTTGTTTATTGAATTTATTTTTGTCATTTGTAATATTACGACCCAAAGTTATGTACTTTTTAGTATTACAAGGGGTTCTTTTGTGTTCTTTTTTTTACTTTCGCATTATTTCAAACCCATTTTATTCTTCCTCGTTCTGTTAATATTTCAACGGATGTAACTTCGTCAGGAATTGAAAAAAAGATACCAAAGACATAATTGTGGATCTCCCGGTATAATTCCACATATAATTAATTTTATACAAAATTGCATAAGACCAAATCGGCCAAAGATTAAAAACTTACAAGCACAATATGACGTATTACAACTAAAATCATTCTATTATTATAAAGCCCCACAATGCAATATTGTACGATGACACAAAAGAGTGCAAGTTCACTTTTAGATAGGTATTGGAGAAACAGCAGGATCCCATAGGTACAAAACAAATAAATACTACATCCTGGAAGCTATTCGAACCCCATAGCGGTCGCCTATAGACGAATCGTATACTTTATGGAATACCTTGGTAGACCATCTGACAGAAAGATCCTTGAAACCCCGAAGAAATGCAGGCCCGTCTACGATCATAAAATTTACGGTAACTTATCGTAAACCTTCAAAGAAATACGTTATCAGTTATTATTCACAGTAACCGGTACGCATCCAAGACCTTTCCTTTGTTTGCGTATACAATTGAGTCACCAATTTCTCATTTTATCGAACATTTTTACAGTTTAGTTCTTCTGTGTTTGGCAAAAGGTAATGCTATTTAACTGGAGTAACCGAATGACACTTAACGATTGCAAAATAAAGTTCTGTTGCCTCAAGTGTCTGCATATCGTACTCTGTTTTTGTTTCACACAACCATGTTTTTTTTATTTGACAATTCTCATGGAATTTGACCAGCATGGAGTTTGTTTGGTCGGGAAGACAGTTGCGGCGGATTTTGACCTTGACTTAAGTCCGTTCTCTGAATTCCCAATCAAAAATTCTCCAAAAATCAGCGATATATTCATCAGTAGTTCCACAATACAACCAGCTTTGGAACGCTAGCTTTCAATGTGCCGTTTTATAATAACATTGGATTAGTGGTTGACCCACAAAAGGCTATATTATGCAATGCCAGCAATTCCGTTATTAGAAGAGCTAGAATAATGAAATATAGACTATAGGCTACCCAATAATGCATAGGTTTAAAGTTTATTAAATAATCATTATTTATCTTGCATTTTCCATACAAAAGATCGTGCTGAAACACCGCGTGAATTCCGACGCTCTACGGTCTTTGGTGTGCTGCGGGGAAGGGAGGCGTTAGCGGTGCTGTCATGTCGGAGAGAACCGACACAGCTGAGAGAACCGGGGCAGCTTATTATCAATACACAAAAAGAACAATAACTTGTCAAGGTAGTAATTTTAACTACCGATTAAATTCTTAATTTTTGCATAATTTTGATTATAATATGTTACCCGGTACGAGAGAAATCTCTTCTATCGATTGGCGTTTTTGTTTTTTCAGTTTTTATGCAATAAGGTTGTAAACAAGATGTTGATGGAAGCGGATAGATCTAATAATATGGAGTTAGCAGATTTTCCGATTAGTGGTGAATACTAAATTAAGTTTGCTTGATAAACCCAAAAAATATTTAAAACCCGATTTTGTTATATAAATATTCAAACTATTATAACAGTTTCAACAGTTTATTTATTAATAATATTTAAATACATGCACAAACAATATAAAATAAATACAACTTTGTCGATCCCTTCCCCCGGTCGCCCCAAAGACCGAAGAGCGCCGCGTCAATGGCAGCAATCATGAGATGCTTCAACTCGATCTTTTGTAGGGAAAATGCAAGATAAACAATAATTATATAGTAAATTTTAAACTTATGAATTAGTGGGTAGCCGATAGTCTATATTTCATTATTCTAGCTCTTCTAATAAAGGAATTGCTGGCTTTGCATAATATATATAGTTTAATAAACAGAAATATTTAAGATTTTGTTTATTTGCAGTGCAACGCTGCAGTTGGAGTCAAAGCCTTCTTCGATATGATGCACAGCGGCCCTAACAAACTCATGCTTTTTGGTGCTGCTTGTACCCATGTAACGGACCCAATAGCTAAGGCCTCCAAACATTGGCACCTGACACAGGTAATCTTACCTAAGCATGACGTCACAAAAAGGAAACTATAACAAAACAAACACTTTTTATAATCCAACACTTTGGATAATTGATTTTTTATAATAGAAGTAATCATATCTGTCAAAAAGAAACAGGATAATAACTAAAATTGAGCGATTTTCCATAGCTATCATACGCGGACACCCACCCCATGTTCTCGAAGAAAAACTACCCCAACTTCTTCAGGATAGTACCCTCGGACATGGCTTTTAACCCCCCACGTTTATCCCTTCTTAGGGAATTTAACTGGACAAGGGTGGGCACCATCTACCAAAACGAACCAAGATACTCGTTAGCCCACAACAGGTAACCCGCCGCCAAAAAAAAACAACAAATTCCGATAATTCCCTAATTAATCTTCCTCAGGTTGGTAGCGGAACTCGACAGCTTAGGCTACATAGTAGTGGAAACGCAGAGCTTCACAAACGAGGTGAACGCAGCACTCAGCAAGCTCAAAAAAGAAGACACCCGAGTCATTTTAGGTATATAACTCCTCTACTCGGCGATAGATGGCGTTGTGTTGTTAGTACAGTAGTTAGTATAAACCTCTAGCGCCATCTATTAGGGAATAGTCGAATTAAATTTGACAGATAACGTTAAATTTTGGGATTTCGCAGGGAATTTTAATGAATATTACGCAAGGGAGATATTTTGCGAAGCCTACCGTTTAGAGATGTTTGGACGGAGATACCAGTGGGTGATCATGGGGACATATTCGCAAGAATGGTGGAAATCGAATGATACCAATTGTTCCGTTGCCGAGATGGAGATTGCTTTGGAGCAGACAATCTTGACCGATTTGTTACCACTTTCAACCAGTGGAGAAATAACTATATCGGGAATAGTAAGTTTCTGTTCGATAGTTAAACCAGTGGTTCTTAACCGGTGCTCCGCGAGCTTGTTGCAAGTGCTCCGCAAAATTATGAAAGCCGAAATTGTTGACTCATTTACCGTCTGTGATTCAAATAATAATATTTGTATTTGTATATTATTAACGTACGAAACATTCTAACTTCAACAAAACTAACAATTATATTATATATTATAATACAAGAAGACACCCAAAAGAAACTAATTGTGTAATAAACTTGTACAAAGCTGGATGTTGGAATAAAGATTATTACTAGTACTATAATACAAGTTTTAGAAGACAAAAATTGGCGCACGAGTTGTTTCGTTATATACTATTTTTTCTACCTTGCGACATTAATTTTACATAAATATCGAAAAATGCGGTTGTTATCTTACAATTTAAAGTAATTTTATATTCAACAGTTGGTAGTTAGTGTAAAATTCACAACTACGACTGACGCGAACCAATAGCGATTGAGATGTCAGCCTTATTTGACACTTGACGCCAATATCATAAATCTTGGAAAACCAAAAGTTACTAAAAATTTGTGATCTAGTGTTTTCATAATGACACCGAGAGCGGTTTCGTTATGAGTTTATAACGAACGCAAAGTAGAAAAAAACATTTACAATTTTCAAATAGTAATAAATATGAATAAAATAAATAAAGAATTTAGAACATAATACAATTAAAATAAACATGGGTATAGCTCTGCTACACACGCCACATAAAAAGTTCTGAAAATATGTAAACATTTTGAAATATATTTCCTAAAATAAAGATAATAAATATGATGTATTGATAATATATATTTTTGCCCTCATCTACATATCATCCACATGTTGTGCGGATTTATTAATCCTTAGCTTAGTATAAAGTTGTATTAAAAATGAGCTTATCAAAACTACTTGAGTAGGTGGTACCTAACTGCTAATATAAATAATCTAGCCAAATTACCTAAATACTTGACAAACTAAGAAGGTTTTGAAAGTTTTATTATATTTAGATTTATATTACCGCGAACATGTCAGATGCTTGGAGGAACTATCACAATATACCAAATAGGAGGCGGCATTTATAACCACCAGGTGATAGTTAACGAACAAAATTTTATGGGGCCAGAAAATCAAAACATACACACACATAAAATGTGGAATTATGTGAATACGGGCAAAAAGAAAACTTCGGAAGCAATTCGGTACATCGAGAGTGCTTTTTCCCTCAAACATTCAAGAGTTGGCTTGTAGAAATAAATTCCAAAATTCCCGTTATGTTCTAAATTTATACAGAAATATATCTTTTTCTTTTCTGTATCAGACTAATGATTTTCGCCGCAAATAAACTTCATTCGAGTATTAATTTTTTCAATTCGGTAGAAAGTTAGAGCTGATAAAAATATCAATTAAACCGTATTTTAAACGGCTACAACTTCTTAAGGAATTGAGAAAACCGATAAGTCAATATGAACCTTTTTACTCGGAATGACATTTAGTTTTTAGAAGAAAATCTGTAAAAAGTTTTATGTGGATTTTATTTTATTACTAAAATTTATTTACTTTTTATTGTTGTAATGGGTATTGATTATCTTATTTTTCGTTTTCGCATTGTTTGATATGTATTTTATCTTTTATATTTCTTTGTTTGTTAACATTTCAAACAGTTAGTAAAAGTTATGTCAATGTTTTTGGTGCTCCGCGAATTTTTCGTATGATCAAAACTGATCCCTGGCTTCAAAAAGGTTAAGAACTACTGAGTTAAACAGAGGCTAAAATGGCTAAACTTTTTCAATTCCAAACCGCAGACTGCCGGAGAATACTCAGAGGAGTACGACTCTAGACGAGGGCAGGAATACTCGAGATTTCACGGCTACACCTACGACGGTATATGGGCCGTTGCCTTGGCAATTCAGAACGTAGCCCATGCCATAAAAATGACGAGGAGGAACGAAAGTGTCGTGGATTTTCGATACAGGGACAAAATATGGGAGACGCTGTTCCTTGAGGCCCTCGCAAATACAAGTTTTGAAGGTTAGAATCCACCGCAACTTTTAAGATTAACTCTTACAGTTTGATTTTTAGGAGTTACCGGTCCTGTTCGATTCTATGAAAACGAGAGGAAGGCTAGCATATTACTGAAGCAATTTCAAACGGGCGCTGAAATAAAAGTAGGCGAATACAACGCGGCTACCCAGCATCTAGACCTGACCCTCGGAAAACCTATGAAATGGATAGGAAAGTAAGATCCAACGAATTCTGTTATGATTAATCATTTAGAAACTAAACAAAATATGAATATGTATATAGGCGTCAGCTGAAAATACTTGATTTTAAAACAGTTTTATTGAATGGGCCAAGAAAATTAGACATTACAATACCATCCAAGGACAACAGCACTGTATACTTAAGTCTGAATACACAATATGTCATTAACGGTTGGTTTAAATTTAGATCAGAGATGGTCCGAGTTAAATATCCTTAAGTACGATTAGACAGTAACTTAAATTATGTTGTATTACATAGCGGAGTTACCTTAGTTCTCATATACCGGGTGACTCAATTTCGATCCTCACCATGGGGATCCCGCTTATTACTGGAGATAGAGCCTATGTTTAAATTTGGCAGTTTCGTATTTTTGTGCTAATCAATTATCTGAAAAGAAATTTAAGCTATCATTTTCATTTTGAAGATATCCACAAAAAAAACTGAAATTTTAACAATTTTAACCCCACACAAATCAAACTTTGCAATTGTACGAAATTATTTAAATCAACAATTTACAAATCGCTGGATTGGTAATGGTGGAGTGGTGGATATCCTGGTTTAAGTCCTCTGGACTATTTTCTTTGGGGAACTGTGAACGACAAAATTTATCACGATACTCGCAGAAATATCGACGATCTGCGGGATCGAATAACAAATGCGGTCAATGCTATTCCGGAAAGAACAGTTAGAAGAGCATAACAACATGTGGAAAAGCGGGACGCTTTTATGCCTTCAAGAAAATAGCGGCCAATTTGAACATTTACTTAAAAAATAATCTCTATGTTGTATAAACTTGCTTCTTTTACGTTCTGAATGTTTTAAATCCAAAGCACTCTTGGTGAGTCCGGCGCCGGCGGTCTGTAACCAAGCTGCAGTTGGTTACTTGATAAGCACGACAAACAACAAGAAAAAGAAGAACGTGTTTTCTTTTATTATTAAACCATTGTTTTAAAATATAATGCCAACATGCTATACATTTCGAAAATAAGAAAAACAAAAGTTGGCCATGGTTACGCCGCCATCTTTGATGTAATTTCAAATTAAAAAATGACACTGCATTCCTTGTTAAAAAGTACCTGTAGAACGTTTTTGTTTCAAATGTATAGCTACATTTGGTTTCGAATAAAAAATTAAAAACGAAATGTTAAAATTTCAGTTTTTTGTGGATATCTTCAAAATGAAAAATGATAGCTTAAATTTCTTTTCAGATAATTGATTAGCACAAAAATACGAAACTTTGCCAAATTTAAACATAGGCTCTATCTCCACTAATAAGCGAGATCCCCATGGTGAGGCTCGAATCACCCGGTATAGTATCAGTAAAATACAGTAAAATAGTTTTGCAAACAAGGTAATCTAAATAATGTTTAGATAATATATAGATAACAAACAAACTAATTATTAACGTTTTAGTATAGAAATAAGCGCAGAAAATAAAATCCCCGGCGATGCCACCATTTTGGCAAAGTGCTGAAAAATCATGTTACTGGCTTTTATTTTATGTTCAAATGATGTAGTCTTCACTTCTGTATCACAGTCTGCCAAAAATTATCAAAAAACGCAAATAAGGATACATCAGATCATCAAAGATCAACAATTTCAATTTAAAAAATGATGCAGATTTCTGCAACAACTACCTTAACTGAAACTTAGCCTCAACTTTTTCAAAACTCTTAGATTCTGTTCATATTCGTATCCAACGCAAAAAAATCAACCACCACAAGCCTAAAGTGTCAAAGTAACTCCAAACGATTTCCAATTTCCAGGCATCCGCCAAAAGACAGAACACTGCTGATCATCGAACACACGAGGGTCAACAAGACGGTCTACGCCATCCTGGCGTCGCTAGCAGTCTGCGGGATAATCATGGCCGCGGTATTCCTCGGCTTCAACATCAAACACCGCAACCAGCGCTACATCAAGATGTCCAGCCCGCAACTGAACAACCTGATCATCATTGGCTGTATGCTGACCTACACCAGCATAGTCTTCCTCGGGCTGGACTCGGGACTATCAAGCGTCGGTAAGAAAACCACCCGGAATCTAAGAATAAATCTATTTGCAACATCGTATATCAGACCAACAATTTTCCAGAGGCATTTCCATACATCTGCACCGCGAGAGCTTGGACGTTAATGGCTGGGTTTTCTCTTGCGTTTGGAGCGATGTTCTCGAAGACTTGGAGGGTGCATTCCATCTTCACCGATGTGAAGTTAAACAAGAAGGTTATAAAGGATTATCAGCTCTTCATGGTGGTTGGAGTGTTGCTGTTTATAGATCTGGTGATCATGACGACTTGGCAGGTGGCTGATCCGTTTTTTAGGGAAACAAAAAGGCTGGAACCGTATGTAAGTTAAGAGAGATGAGAATTCTTGATGGAGTTTGTTCGGGATATGATTCTTGTTGGTTTTAGCCACATCCATCAAGTGAGGATATCATCATCATACCGGAGAATGAGTACTGCGCCAGTGAGAAGATGACGATATTTGTCGGGAGTATATACGCTTATAAAGGACTGTTGATGGTAAGGCTAAACTACCTATTGACTATACGGTGTGTCCACGGATGGGCCAAACTATACCAACATTTTTATTTGTCTGTAAAAGTTATTCTATATACATAATGAGTTTTGGATGTCTTAAAAACGCCATAGCCAAAGTCAGAATTTTGATTTAACATACAAGGTGGTAGCGAAACATGAAATTGTTAAATTTACCCAAGACTATAGAGGGTAAGTTAGTAAACTCACAAGAAAGCGTAAGGGAAAAATATTATCGTTTTAATGGAATACTCTGTATATGTATCTTTTCAAATTATGAATTCTAAGGAAGCGTCTAAGTAAATAGTTCCTGAGATATTCAAAAAAGTGGCATCTGCAAACCTATATTTTAACAATTACATACAAAAGTTCATATTTAGAAGTTTTATGACCAAACTTAGACCTGAAAAGCCACTGGTTCAAAATGCTCCAAAGGAACTGGATGTTTCCTCTAAGCATTTTTCAAAATAGTGAAATAATAAATTAAGTTGAAAATTGAGTCAAAATTTAGGGTAATAATGATAACTTTTGTTTGTTTAGCTATGGTTTATTGCCTGACAAAATATTTAGGACAATATCTACCAAAATGTACTGTTTACGTAGTTTTTAAAAAAAGGCATACAGTTGCCAATTTTTTGACAAACAATTGAAAATCTCAAAAACTAGTTTCCTTGCATGGCAAAGACAACTTACATGGTTAGTTTTACAATATGGTATGATATACAGAGTATTCCATTTGACCAAATAACTATTATTTCCTTCACGCCTAAATGCAACATCCTGTATAAAGGAAAATAATTTTCCGCGGCTCTAGTGACTCCTAGTGACCATTACAGATTTGAAATTGAGTTTATAGTTATAGTTAGGAGACAAGCTGCATACCAAAACATCATTCGTTTTTCTTTTTTAAGATTTTTGGAGCGTTTCTGGCATGGGAAACAAGACACGTCTCCATACCAGCTCTCAACGACAGCCGCCACGTTGGCCTGTCAGTTTACAACGTGGCCATCATGTGCATATGCGGCGCTGCAGTCGCTCTGGTTCTGGTCGACCATCAAGACGCCATGTTCTTGATAATAGGTACGTATTCACCGCAAAAAAATATCATTTTCATCAAAATATCAATCCCACAAACAGAAAGATTTCGTTACCAGAGAAAACTAGCCAGAAAATAGCAAAATACCAACGTGTATCTCATATTTTGCTCCACAGGTGTCTTTGTAATCTTTTGCACGACAGCCACCCTGTGGCTGGTGTTCGTTCCAAAGATGGTAGAGCTGAAAAGGAACCCAGGAGGATCGATTGACACGAGATTCAGACCAACGCTTAGGCCAAGTTCGAAGACCAGGAGGGACTCGAGCGTATCAGAACTGGAGGTAAAAATGAAAGATGTTAAATCGCTCAATGCGAAGTTCAGGAAGACTCTGTTGGAGAAGGAAACAGAATTACAGGTAACCCTAGTTGTTTTACGATTTTCTCGAAGTTTATGGTGTTTTTCTTCCTGGTAGATGTTGCTCAAAAGGTTGGGGATAGAAGCTAGGGAATTCCTGGATTCCAGAACTGACTCAATGAGCGACACCAACAGGCTATCTGTGCCACTATTGAGGAAGGAGTTGACATCAGCAACTGAAACAAGCGAGTTGACTTCCTTGGCCAGCTTCAGTTCGCAAGATTTTGCCTCCTTGCATAGATCGGATAGTCAAAAGTGAGTTTTGCAATACCGTGCGCTGAAAAACTCTTACAAATAAGGTGTCCAGACGTAGACTTTTCACATTTTGTCCGGCGGAGTTTCAAAAATTGTCCGCTGTATAGGAAACACTATTTTTTACAGATTTTGTAATCTTGTTATTTGATCCACACAGTCTTTTTCAAATCGTTTATTGAAAGGCAGTGACACTTCTATAATTTTAAAACATTTCATGATCGAGTTCAAAATTAGTACTTTTTCGATCTTTTTCTTTAAAAATTAAACAGATTAAGATGGTCCAGCTGTTTATACTGCGAAATCATATACTGGCCTAAGTTGGAGACAATTGGAGAAATAATAAGTATAAATATAGGACAATTTTGAAATAATACTAAAAATAATAGATTTTATAGTGATAAATATGGTAAAATAGGTTCCTAATTGCCTCTACTATCACGTCTTAAAAGGAATGCATCGAACGGAAAATAGCATGAATAGCGTAAGTACCGTCATACGTCATAAAGGCTTCTTCTTCTTCTGAATCTTCTTTTGTTTGATTCACTAGACTACACTTTTGTCTGAAGTTCTTGATAAAAAACTGGTTTGGCGGTTTTCTGCAGTCAGAGCGCTTGTGCCCCACTATTCCACAGTTGTGACATTTAAATGGGATCTTTTGTAGTTCTTTTTTGAAAACTTCTTTGTGTAGAATGAATTTTCCTCCACAGAGAGAGAATATTTTAAAAATTTCCCAAAAAACTCAGTATACAACCCCAAAATAAAAAACATTCATACAGTACGCTTTGCTACAATAAAATTCTGGCCAGCTAACTTATAAACCATCCTCAATTCTCTTTCAGACGCAGAAAATCCCACTCCAAAGAATCCCTCGACCCGGACAAGACCAGCCACCACAAGCTCGAAGTCGAGGAACCAAAACCATTCCAGAACGGCAACCTATCCTCACAATCCACCCTAGAAGCCAAAAACATCGAAACGATATGCAACGGATCACAGGCGAGCTTCGAACGACGCGAGGAGGAAAAACCGTACAACAGAAGCCCGAAAACAATCGACTACCAGCGAAGGATAGAAGAACGAAAACAAGAGAGCGTCGAGAAAACCCCACAACCGCAACTTCGTCGACGCTGCAGCCTAAAGAGCGACGCTCAGGACTTCGAGGACTCCGTCTGTCACCGAAGAGTCAGCGTGCCTGTCAATAGAACGACGCCGAAGAAAAAAAGCGACTGTGGGACGCACGTCGTCGCTAAGAGCGAGCTCTGGGACACAGGGAACCAACATAGGTGCGCTAAAAGTCACCAGAAGTCCAGTAGAACCAGTATAAGCCAGGAGGACGAGGATACGACTATGCATAGGTCTGTTTCGGAACGGAATAAGCAGCAGAGGCGTGAGAAGTCGCCGAAGAAGGAGAATACCTCGAGTATATGCAACCAGCAGTGCAACAAACTCGGTTATTTCCAATCGACGCCGAACGTCGCAGCTATAAAAGGAGCAAGAACGCTGCCAAGCGCCATCAAGAAGGAAAAGTCGATGTACAACGCGGCCTCCGAAAGCGAGCTACTAGATAGAGAGATACTGCCAATTTTCCAAAAACTCTTAACCGAAAGGAACAAATCCCAGCATAATATAGACTATTCCTTCGGGAGGTCATGTCCGAACATTTCGATAAAATGCGACATCGTCGAATACCTGTAGTTACCGAACACTACGGATTAAAAAAAATAAAGACTTTGAACTTTTGGACCAGCCCATATACAGGTGCATCGGTTAAAAACAGATTAAACACTTGTGTCAAATCAAGAAACCCGTGACAGTGTTTAACCACTTTAAATAAACAATATCCGATTCAAAAATGAACAACAATTCGTCGAGAGGCAGTTTAAATTACTAAATTCCCACTAAAATTTCTGTATATAGGACCCATCTTTCATTTCCTAAAAATTACCATATAAAATATTATCAATGTTAGCATATAAAATCCGCCCTCTAACACAAATGTCTCTCGAATTTCCGTCAAACTCCGCTCGGTGGCTTACTGCGCGACGATTGCCAGAAAAACAACGATCTGATTGGTTTAGAATAGCACGCAAAGCACCACGGGAGCAGTTTAGACCAATCAGAACCCGACCTTACCCACTCCCCGTGCAGTTAACCTCAACTATCTTGACAGTTCTAACCTGTGTCAGTGTGGACTGGGCTTGAAAAGACTTTCTCGCGATAACCGTCAATTCTAAAAAACCCTCTAGGTGTAAAAATAAAACAAACCCGAAGATTTGTTAAGTTTTAATATAAAAAAAAAACAATGTACGCTTACGTTTTTCGTTATTCTAGTGTCTGTTGTAATACAATTCTAAAATTTTAGACTATCATCTGTTATATATCGTAGTTATATTATATGGATAAGAAAAATACACCCATTCTCACCTCTGATCACCGGTACGATGCTTTTTATTCACCCAAGCCAAGCACTCGACATCTTAGCGCAGATTTCGGGACAGCTGTATGTATGGACAAGTCCGAACATAACTTATAAAATTGAAAACTCACCGATTTTTCTGCCTTTTCCTCGACTGCCTTGGTTATAAATCGACTTACTGGAGGTATTCCGGGCGAACAAACTCCTTTTCCTTGAAATTCTATACGGAAAATGAAGATTTGAGGCACTTTTCACTTACACACTTTGAACAGACTGAAACAAAAAGTCAGTGTCACAAAAGGATACTAACTTCAAGCGTATTGAGAATATACCTGATACCGAACGGTAGATTTATTGAAATTTCGGTACGAAATTTCTTTTTGATTAATGTGTTTTTCGGGTTATACGTCAAAAAAGCAATAATTTCTTTGATGGTAAAGTCAAAAATTGAATCATCGCCTGAAGCAGTAGCGCCATACAACTAGATTTGGTGCTAATCGCGGTACCAACCTAAAAATCAGCTGCACTTGACCGGGTGCATTCATTAACTTTCGGAAAAATTGGTCCAATTCGTGCCGATTTCAACTCGCGAATTAATTGGCCAAAGTTGGCGATCCGGTTAATTATTACAATTGAACACCATTAAGGCGAGTCCTTCCGCGATTTACAGTAGAAACCGTGATCGATTGCATTTCAGAACGGTTCCTCGATTACAGTTTCCGATACCGGCTTGGCTGAAGCTTCATCGAAGCGCGCATAGATGTCGCTGCGGTCGCGCGCCGCGACCGGCGCGCCATCTGTACCCGATTTTCGAACGTTGGAACTAAAATCGAACGGGAATTGTCAAAATTGTAACCTACAAAGCCTATAAAGGTTAGATGATTTTGTGTTTTGGCTATTATTTTTCCTTCTCTCGTTCATTATCTATACTGATCTAGCTAAGTACACTGCTTGGCTGTCTGCGAACAAATATATGGTATACGATGTCGAGTCAAGGAGACCGATTTTGCATATAGGGAAAATAGACTAAATCATCTTTGAATACAGAACTAACAGGGTTCAATAAACATTCAGACTGCCTTACAGTACGCAAAACATCAGGTGATAAAAGTTTTGCTAGCATAGTATTGTGTTGTAACTATATTTAATCTATTCTATCGTTTCTCAGGGGTGCAGATTATCGAGTCAACGTTTCTGATTGCGTAATGCTTTGCTGTTGCCCCAAATCGAGATGTATGGTGGATGCCTGGATGCTGTGTTTACTGCTGCAACCTGTATGTACACACTTATATCTATATTTGCATACATAAAATAGAATATAATATATAATCGTTTTTTCCCAACAGCATCACAAATAATAGAATACGAGACGGAAAGACTTGCAGAGAGAGGCTGTGAACAGATTTCCAGAATCACTGCAAGATGCAGCCTCTCTTAAATAAAACAGGAATCACTTGAGTCTGGCTAAACACGACAGGAGCGTACATGCCGATAAAAAGCACGGACAGACATACCCTAAGATTAATAAGAGATTAATCAAGGACATGTTGTTGGGTCATGACGATTTACGAGAATTTCCACGGATAGGAAACGGCTTTGAGAGAACGTATAAACCCACACGGAATGGTACAGGATGGGGCCGATGGAATTGTGGCAGGTGTGTTGGAACTTCTTTCCTTAATATTTCAAAATTTATTATCATGTACACGAACAGGCTGTCTGGTACACAGAATTACGATTTTATAATGTTTTATCTGAATTTTATGCATTTATGTAAAACGCGGGAGGAAAGCTTCAAAATCGGGAGCCACCTGCATATATTGGCAACCATCCTAATAGTACCCCCCCCCCCCAAGTAGCGGGTAGTAGTAGTAGTATGTAAATATTTTCTATGTAAATGTATGTAGTAGTATGTAAATGTTTTCTGTATCTTTTCTCTCCGTTCTAGAACCGGATTGATGTGCTGCAACTTGCTCTGTTACATCAGGATTCTTTCAGGATCACAACTATTCACTGCTGGATTTGTAACTAACCAGATTTGGATTTCCTGGAGTTCAGGTTACTCGTTTTTTATGCGCTCAAACAGAGCGAAACCGATCCGAGAATCTACACGAAAGCAGACAAAGCACCTCTTAACAGCAAGGCCGATTCTCCAAGGCCCAGGTCGTTTCAGCTGAATGACCAGATTTACGATGATTTTCGGAACGTGTCGGCCGAGGTTCAGTTGAAAATTAACGAATTAATATCGTAAGTCCTTTTTATTTTTTGAAATTTAGTAAAATAGAATAGAATAGAATAAGTTTTATTGTGCCAGCGACAAGTAGTTTTACAGTCGTCAAAAAAATACATAATACGTTCAGTTCCAAAAGAGTGACCAAACTTTAATGTCTTAAGCCTCATTTACATCCACTTAACTTAACGTACGAAAACATAAACATTAGAGAAAGTTGAACTCGATTGAATTATATGTGTTTGTTTACATTCACTTAACGTAGAAAAACTTAATGTAACATACGGATTTGTTCCCTCAACTTCAACTTAACAGAACCCGTGCGCTAAGTGCACCAATCAGAAACTCTCAATTTTGACAATTTTGTTGACGGTGACGGCGTGTGTCAGTAACATAAACTAAAAATTAACTGTGTTGTTTTGCATTATTTTTAGCTCGATTAACACATTATTAATGAATGATGATGAAACCTTGATCCAACTTGCTTGTACATAAACATATTTGTGTGATAAAAGCGATAGATTTAATATGGATCTCATATTGTGTAAATGGAACGGATCCAAATTTTGTACGTTAAGTTAAGTGGATGTAAACGATACTTTATGGTCCAGTCATTTTTGACATTTTTTATTACAGTCTTCATTATTATATCAAAAACCTTTAGAAATTAATAAAAACCTTTATTACTTAGGTCTAAAAATTAACAAAGAAAAAATTGATAACAAAACACTATTGCATTTTCTACTGCAAGTGTTCTAGTTGGTTCTCAATCATTGACAAGAACACATTGTTTTAAATTTGATCAATTTATTTGTTGTTGTTGTTATTTTATGTTATCAATTTTTCCTTTGTTAATTTTTAGACCTAAGTAATAAAGGTTTGTGTTAATTTCCAGATGTTTTTGATATAGGCTGCCCACAGACCAGAGCGGAATACGTAGTCACGCAGCGGCAGCTAATCTTTCGCCTAGTATTTTGTATGAGCCGGTTTCAATATCTCGCAAAGAACTTACCACCCTGGTAAGTAATTGTCAACTTTAGCTCTTATAATATTCTATAAAATGACGATAAAAAATTTCTTATCTATAGCTAAAAAAATAAGCAAGCATACATCCAAATAAAGAAAATAAGCAATTTTCACTATTTCTATTGCAAAAATTTTATAATTTATCAAGTTACATTATCAAAAAACATTTTTCTAACAAAATTAAAAGACAAAAAAAAGGGAAAGTTCATCATTACTTCATGCATCCCTTACAGAAAAAATTTCATCTAATGCATGTCCAAGTCCAGTAGTATGATAACTTTTACCACTCACTTTGTTAGTAATATAGTTTTACTAGAAAAAGTTTTGTTCAGTAGTACTTCGAAATTATCTTCATTCGCAAACTTGTTCTTTAATTTTATCACTTATCGTCAGATTATTATGTTATTCCTTATGTCAATTAAGTTTAATATTATTCAATATTAACAGATGGAGGAATCGTTCTACAAGCAGAAAGAGAAAGTGGCAAAGGAACAACAGGCAGAACAAGAGCGGTTAGAGCACGAGAGACGAGCGTTTGCATAGAATTGGACAGATTGACGGACCTGAGGCGGAAGGAGCAGCAGCGGAACGAGCCCGGCGCCGAGGAGAAATACTACGGCAGGAAGCCTCAGCAGTACGAAGAACAACCTCAGCCGCAGTAGGAACCTGATAGGCAGGGCACGAGCTTGACGAAATGGACTTCCGTCGCTCACATCTTTGGAGGCCGCAGACACTTTTCCGACTTATTTCAGTAACTAGATGAGTTACGAGAAAAATTATTTGAAAGATGTAATACGAAAAGTACTTTATTATGGTATATTATTTATTAGCAGATAGATTAAGTAATTTATCCTGAAAATTACAGCTGTCTATCTGCTCAATTTTCTTCAGGGAAACTATTTAAAAAATTTATTTGTGTTATGTTAGCGGGTGAAATGTAACAAATTTGTTTCATTGTCGATTACGAGCATAGTAGTCCAAATAATATTTATTATTGTATATTATTAATTAGCAGATAGATTAGGTAATTTATCCTGAAAATTACAGCTGTCTATCTGCTTAACTTTTTTTCAGCAGACATATTTAAAAAATTTATTTGTGTGGTGTTTGCAGACTGAATGTAACAAATTTGTTTCATGGTTGATTACGCGGAAAGTAGTTGCGATAATATTTATTATTCATTAGCAGATAGATTAAGCAATTAATCCTGAAAATTACAGAGCTCTATCTGCTCAACTTTTTTTAGGAGAATTGGTGTTTCCAGACTGAATGTAACAAATTTGTTTCTAGGTCGATTACGCGGAAAGTAGTAGTGATAATATTTATTATTGTATATTATTTATTAGCAGATAGATTAAGTAATTAATCCTGAATATTACAGATCTCTATCTGCTCAACTTTTTTTAGAGGAGTTATTTCAAACATTTATTTGTGTGGTGTTTGCAGACTGAATGTAACAAATTTGTTTCTTGGTCGATTACGCGGAAAGTAGTTGCGATAATATTTATTATTGTTAATTATTCATTAGCAGATAGATTAAGTAATTAATCCTGAAAATTACAGAGCTCTATCTGCTCAAATTTTTTTGGAGGAGTTATTTCAAAAATTTATTTGTGTGGTGTTTGCAGACTGAATGTAACAAATTTGTTTCTAGGTTGATTACGCGGAAAGTAGTTGCGATAATATTTATTATTGTTAATTATTCATTAGCAGATAGATTAAGTAATTAATCCTGAAAATTACAGAGCTCTATCTGCTCAACTTTTTTTAGGAGAATTATTTCAAAAATTTATTTGTGTGGTGTTTCCAGACTGAATGTAACAAATTTGTTTCTAGGTCGATTACGCGGAAACTAGTTGCGATAATATTTATTATTGTTAATTATTCATTAGCAGATAGATTAAGTAATTAATCCTGAAAATTACAGAGCTCTATCTGCTCAACTTTTGTTAGGAGAATTATTTCAAAAATTTATTTCCATCGTGTTATCGGGTGAAATGTAGCAAATTTGTTTCTAGGTCGATTACGCGGAAAGTAGTTGCGATAATATTTATTATTGTTAATTATTCATTAGCAGATAGATTAAGTAATTAATCCTGAAAATTACAGAGCTCTATCTGCTCAACTTTTTTTAGGAGAATTATTTCAAACATTTATTTGTGGTGTTTCCAGTAACAAATTTGTTTCTAGGTCGATTACGCGAAAAGTAGTTGCGATAATATTTATTATTGTTAATTATTCATTAGCAGATAGATTAAGTAATTAATCCTGAAAATTACAGAGCTCTATCTGCTCAACTTTTTTTAGGAGAATTATTTCAAAAATTTATTTGTATGGTGTTTCCAGACTGAATGTAACAAATTTGTTTCTAGGTCGATTACGCGGAAACTAGTAGTGATAATATTTATTATTGTTAATTATTCATTAGCAGATAGATTAAGTAATTAATCCTGAAAATTACAGAGCTCTATCTGCTCAACTTTTTTTAGAGGAGTTATTTCAAAAATTTATTTGTGTGGTGTTTGCAGACTGAATGTAACAAATTTGTTTCATGGTCGATTACGCGGAAAGTAGTTGCGATAATATTTATTATTGTTAATTATTCATTAGCAGATAGATTAAGTAATTAATCCTGAATATTACAGAGCTCTATCTGCTCAACTTTTTTTAGGAGAATTATTTCAAACATTTATTTGTGTGGTGTTTGCAGACTGAATGTAACAAATTTGTTTCTTGGTCGATTACGCGGAAAGTAGTTGCGATAATATTTATTATTGTTAATTATTCATTAGCAGATAGATTAAGTAATTAATCCTGAAAATTACAGAGCTCTATCTGCTCAACTTTTTTTAGAGGAGTTATTTCAAAAATTTATTTGTGTGGTGTTTGCAGACTGAATGTAACAAATTTGTTTCATGGTCGATTATGCGGAAAGTAGTAGCGATAATATTTATTATTGTATATTATTTATTAGCAGATAGATTAAGTAATTAATCCTGAAAATTACAGAGCTCTATCTGCTCAACTATTTTTAGAGGAGTTATTTCAAAAATTTATTTGTGTGGTGTTTCCAGACTGAATGTAACAAATTTGTTTCATGGTCGATTACGCGGAAAGTAGTAGCGATAATATTTATTATTGTTAATTATTCATTAGCAGATAGATTAAGTAATTAATCCTGAAAATTACAGAGCTCTATCTGCTCAACTATTCTTAGAGGAGTTATTTAAAAAATTTATTTGTGTGGTGTTTCCAGACTGAATGTAACAAATTTGTTTCTAGGTCGATTACGCGGAAAGTAGTTGTGATAATATTTATTATTGTTAATTATTCATTAGCAGATAGATTAAGTAATTAATCCTGAAAATTACAGAGCTCTATCTGCTCAACTATTCTTAGAGGAGTTATTTCAAAAATTTATTTGTGTGGTGTTTCCAGACTGAATGTAACAAATTTGTTTCTAGGTCGATTACGCGGAAACTAGTTGTGATAATATTTATTATTGTTAATTGTTCATTACCAGATAGATTAAGTAATTAATCCTGAAAATTACAGAGCTCTATCTGCAGAAGTTATTGTACACTATGCGTAGTCGCGCTGACTCAATTTGATCGCGAATTTTAAACAACACTGTTACAACCTAATTTACGCATCTGCGTTGGGCACGTTGTTATTGTAGAAAGAAATTCGAATATCTGTCATAATTTTAGGCCGCAACAGTGTTGTTTAAAATTCAAGCTCAAATTGAGTCATCGTGTCTGTGCATAGCTTACAAAAACATCCTTTTTCATAGGCGTAAAAATATAAGCAGTTTTCGGTTAGATCTTGTGGTTAGGCAACCGACTTAGCTCGGTTAGCCCCCTGGGGTATAGGCAATCAAATTAACAGTGACATGTTAATTTGGTTGCCTAAGTTCTAGCAGTCAGCCCCTGGGTTATAGGCAATCAAATTAACAGTCATGAGTTAATTTGGTTGCCTAACTTCTAGGTCAAATGAAAATGAATGTTGTATTATTTTATTATTTATTTATATTGATTTTAATAAAATGATTTTTACAATACCTGCTTTTTTTTAAGTTCTTCCTTACTTTAATTTTTATCTTTAAAAATAAAAATCACTCACTTACCTTGACTTGCATGTAAAATTTGGTTGCACCAAAATTAAAAAAAGGCCAAGAAATCTAAGAATTTACTTTCATTTTTATATTTAAAAATAAAAATCGCTCACTTACCTTGACTTGCATGTGAAATTTGGTTGCATCAAAATTAAAAAAAGGTCCAGAAGTCTAAGCCGCCTTAAAATTTGTTGAAAATATCCCCGGCTCCGCCGCCAAAATTGAAAAGATTTCGACTTTAGTTCCCCGGCTCCTCCACCAAAATTGCCGAAAATAAACCGAAATTTTCATCGTTGATTTTGGTGGCGGAGCCGGGAGAAATTCTCGGCTCCGCCGCCAAAATCGAAAAAATTTCGGCGTGGTTTTCCCGGCTCCTCCACCAAAATTGACGAAAAATAAACCGAAATTTTTTACATCAATTTTGGTGGCGGCGCCGGGAAAAATTCCCGACACCGCAACCAAAATTGAAAAAATTACGAGGAGTTAGAGGAATCCCCCTCAAAATTTTTCCCATTTTGGCGGATGAGACAGAGGAATTCCCTGTAATTTTGCGTTTCGATAATTTTTAATAATTAATTTTTTAAATAAAACATTAAAATATCAAATAACCACTTTTATTATACATAAAATTATTTACAAACATGCCATAACTGATTTGTACAATTTATTTTCATTCATATATTAAATTTTAATTCGATTTTTCCTAATTTCAATCCTGGTGGCGCCATCTATTGGTGAAGTGCCGAACTACGCTTACCGGCCGAGCAGGTCCTACCTCGCGCGCCATCTATCGGCGAGCGGCCGAACTACGTTACCGGCATTGCAGATTCCCCTTTAGCGCCATCTACCGGCGAAGTATCGAACTACGTACCGACACGGAGTAGATCGCTGTTTCCAACCTTAGAAATAAACAAATTTTTAGGTTAAAATTGTATTTCTTACGGAAAATTAGGGTAATACAAGTAGATTATGCTAAAATAACTATTGAAATTTACTAAATACGTTATAACTGATTGAAACAAAGCTATAAATTATCGAAAATAAATCTGGTAAGTGCTAAAATCGCAAAACAAACCGGCGAATTTTAGGTTATCTTCCCTAATTGTGGTATTACTTACTTTTCCTCCGTAGTACTGCTTGAGTAACGATCCTAACAAGCCATGCCATATTCTAACCTTCAAGGAGATCACATGATGTTAGATTGCGGGCTTTCTATGCAATCTGTGCTCCGTTACCTACCGTTGTCGTTCGTCCCGCTGAATCGGCTGCAGAACTTACCGAATTGGATGCCAGCGGATGCTTCGGAACCAGATTTAGAAGGAGTACGATTCTAACATCTACCTTACGAGACTGTATTAACCACTAACTCAACGTTTTTCTGTTAAGGAATTAAAAGAGAATTGCGATCGCGTTTTTGTGGAATCGGCACCTGAATTTCGCCCCCCGTTGGATAAACTGATAAATTTTTCGCAGGTTCTATAACTTCTACTGCAAAATTACAGTATCTTTCCTAGGATACTGCAATAATATACAGTGATACCTCGAGATACGAGTTTAATTCGTTCCGTAACCTTGCTCGTATGTCAATTTGCTCGTATTTCAAATAATTATAATGCACGAGGCGCAGGTGCATGCGCATACGCAGGAGCAGGCCGTTCCTCGTATCTCAAATATCGCTCGTATTTCCAAACAAAACTTCGCTCGCTCGACAGCTCGTATCTCAAATAACTCGTATGTTAGGGCACTCGTATCTCGAGGTATCACTGTACTGTAAAATTACCGTGATAACGCTATAAAATCACAGGAATATCTCGATATCAAAACTATTAATCCGTTAGGTCTTTAAAGTTAGTAAACACGCTACTTTTTGTTTCATCGAAAATCGATAAAACGGTGATATTGCAAATGGAAAATTGAACTCAAATGTTTTTTTGTTTTTATTTAATATCTCCAAAACTATAACAATTACGGCCAAAGTACATTATAAAAATTGTTCGGGATGATGTAAGGAACGTTTTAACACGGATTTCACACATTCTTTTTTCCAAATTTTCATATTTTATAATTCCGATAATTTGAAAATTATTTGTCGTAGAGACGCAACCGACCGCATTTCTTGGTAGAGAATTACAAGACGATTCGAAAAAGGTATTGTTTAAGGGGGTAGCTCAAAAGGTTTTTTTCAGTAAAAAAAAAACACTAAATCTAACCTTAGATTTTTATCAAGTTTGGCCAAAATTCAACTATCCCATTTTATGACGGAAATCAATAGAGGGGGCCGTGCTGATTCCAAAACTGAAAGCCGTTTTTTGATATCGCACTTCGCTTTTGAGATATAATTTCCGAAGCCGAGAGAAAATTGTATGAAAGACACATGAAAAAATTTCATAAGTGCCAAAATTATTAGTTGATAATCATGAAACTAACAATAATTATTCTTGACCATGTAATGAGTAACATAAAAGCAATAAAAGTGGTTAAAACAACCTCATATTTCAGAGAAAAATTATGATGCTTCAAAGTTACGATAAATATACTTTTTCTATTTTTTATTTTCTAGTCTTGTGTTGTATTCTGCGGGCACCCCAGTCCAAGATTTGGCGACATTGTTCAATTCATCAAGATGTGAGGAACAACCCCAGAAAGTGCGTAATATTCACAGGTAAATTTTTGTTCCGCAAAAAAAAAACTCAAATTAATTTTTCTTAAATTTCCAGAACCTGATTTTGACTACATAGAAGCCCTAGCACCCTACCAACCGTTACAGATGAAAGTAGCACATTGCGCTATCGACACATCTCTAAATTTTACGCAAGCGAACAACGGGCGTTAGGTTATCGACTGTGATAGGAAATTTGACGGTTAAGGATAACATTCATCAAGTAGGCGTAAGTGTTGAATATTTTTCCTTGTATTGCCGATTGTTATAGTTGGTTTGTTATTTTAGGAGATTGTTAACGCTGATTTTAAGAACCAGAGTAAGGTGAAATATGAGTTTGGTGACGTTAATATTACGGATTTTATTCAAAAATTGGCTAAAGAGGGCATTACTGATGTGAAAGTTGAATCTAGTATCGGAGGTGTTATGATTCACTTGGTACGTAGATTCCTGCAATTTATAAATAGGAAAATTGACCATATTTTTTTTTCAGATGGATGAAGATGCTCTAATACAAATAGATGATAACTCTATCCCATATTTTGTGCAGCAGGGATGAGACCCTACGTGTCAAACTTCGGCAAATAATAATGCAATGCCTGAAGAAGTTTTAATTCCATATATTGTAGTTATAGAATTCATTTGTTAAAAATAAGTCATTGTTGACAATAAAAGAACCGTTTTTTATTTTTAAATTTGTGTATAATTTAGTGAATTTATGGAAACACTCACATATTTCAGAGAAAAAATTATGAAGCTGAGAGAAAATAGTATGAAGGAGATCGCCACCAAAAAAATTTCATACTTTATAATGCAAATAATTTGAAAATTATGTGTCGTAGAGAGGAACTGAAAGCATTTTTTGGTAGAGAATTACAAAACGATTCCAAAAAGGTATTGTTTATGGGGGTAGCTCCAAAAAGCTGTTTTCAGTCCAAAAAAACACTAAGGGGTAACACCTTAGATTTTTATCAATTTTGGCCGAAATTCAACGTTCCCGTTTTATGACGGAAATCAATAGAGGGGGCCGTGCTGATTCCAGAACTGGAAGCCGTTTTTTGATATGGCACTTTGTTTTTGAGATATAATTACGAAGCCGAGAGAAAATTGTATGAAGGACATCGACACATGAAAAAATTTCATAGGCACCAAAATAATTATTTGATAATCATGAAACTAACAATAATTAATCTTGACAGTCTAATGAATAATATAAAGGCAACAGTAGTAGTTGAAACCTCCACATACCACAGAAAAAAATTATGAAGTCGAGAGAAAATGTATGAATAATATCGACAAGCCAAGAAATTTCATAAGTGCCAAAATAACTATGGTATAATCATGAAACTAACAATATTTATTCTTGGCAGTCTAACGATAAATGTAAAAGAAACAGTAGTGGTTTAAACCACCACATATTTCAGATAAAAAATTACAAAGCCGAGAGAAAATCGTATGAATGATATCAACAAACCGAAATATTTCATAAGCACCAAAACAATTATTTGATAATCATGAAACTAACAATAATTAATCTTGACAGTCTAATAAATAATATAAAGGCAACAGTAGTGGTTGAAACCTCCACATACTACAGAAAAAAATTATGAAGCCAAGAGAAAATCATATGAATAATATCGACAAGCCAAGAAATTTCATAAGTACCTAACTAACTATGGTATAATCATGAAACTAACAATATTTATTCTTGGTAGTCTAACGATAAATATAAGAAACAGTAGGGGTTAAAACCACCACATATTTTAGACAAGAAATTCTGAAGCCGAGAGAAAATAGACAAACCAAAAAAATTCATAACTACCACAATAATTAATCGATATTTATGAAAGTAAGAATAAATTCTTCTAAACAGTCTAGTAAATAATATAAAACTAACAGTAGTTGTTTAAACAACAAAAAATTTCAAAAAAAAAAACAATGAAGCCGAACATATTTATTAACTAGTATTACTTTCCTTGATATGACAATTTTTCCTAACAGATGTCATAGGCCTCAATAGCTCAGTTGGTAGAGTATTGTGCTAGTGACACAAAGGTCCCTGGTTCAAATCCTGGTTATGGCTGTAATTTTTAATTTATTTTAAAATTACATCACACCTGTATATCACCATTTACTATATATACATTAATCATTACGGTAAGTCCGTCATATCTAGTTAGTAATAAAAAACCGCAACTCCTATAAAACAAAAACCAGTGGACGTAGTACACATATTTCTTTATTAATTTCCTCGTAGAACTCAAAAGCAACTCTAATAATAAACAAAAATCAACCCAACTAGACACTTTAAGCTTAATCTAATAACGTAAAAAGCATTATTTAACACTATCCAAAGTTTAAGTGTTACATGTAATTACTATATGAAAAAATACACTACTTTTAAGGCTGAGCAGAAACATTAATAAACAGAAAGCATCATAAACTTACCAAAGACGCAATAGAGCTGTTACGATTTTCTGCTACATTCTGTATCGGCTTCTGATGACAAAAACGAGTAACCTGAACTCCAGAAAATCCAAATCTGGTTTGTTACAAATCCAGCAGTGAAGAGTTGTGATGCTATGCAACAGAGCAAGTTGCAGCACCTCAATTAAGCTGGTTCTAGAACGGACAGAGATACCTATATCAAACAGAAAAAAGATACAGAAAACATGAAAATATTTACATACTGTATCCCCGCTACTTGGGGGGTACTATTGGGGTTGCTAGACCTCCCAATATATGCAGGTGGCTTCTGATTTTGAAGATTTCCTCCCGCTTTTTACATAAATGCATAATGTCTAATACCAAATCAATACTACATGTACACACAGCTTCTTATTGACGTATTATAAACAAACAAACAGAAACTGTTTTATGTGACTGTGCATGTGATATGCAATCTTGTTAAGCAATCTTACTTATTATTTAAAGGAACAATGTCGTATAAAATGCTGGAGTCACACATGATTGAAAATCTGCTGGTTATAGGGTTAATTTTAAAAACGTATAAAATAAATCTCACATTTTGAAATTAAATAGGTAAAAATGTGGAAAAATTAGATATTAAGAAACCAGGCAGCCCGTTTCCACGTGTTACAGAGCGTTGACAATCCGAACTAATTTGGACCGAAGGTGATTTGGATTATCATATTGTACTTTTTTGTCGAACATAACCCAGAAAATGATATTCACGCCTACAAAGTGCACTTCAATTGATTAAATATACTTATATTAAAAGGATTATGCATTAGTTATGTATTTAAACTCTTTTAAAACGTGTTTGTTTTTTTACGTCCTACTGTGTATCGACCCATGCAACGAAGACTATCGTAACTCAAGTGCAATCGCTGTCTTCGTTCCATGGGTCGAAATATAATATAATGCTTTTATTATATAACTTACTTATGGTAAATCTTCTTGCTGCCCTTTGTCAACATCGTGCTCTGATCTCGTGTATACGATACCTGACGATACCGATCCACATCTAGTTTTATCTATGCTTTGTAGGTTACAATTTTGACAATTCCCGTTCGATTTTAGTTCCAACGTTCGAAAATCGGGCACAGATGGCGCTCCGGTCGCAGCGCGCGACCGTAGCGACGTCTATGCGCGGTTCAATAAAGCTTCAGCCAAACCGTTATCGGAAACTGTAATCGAGGAACCGTTCTGAAATGCAATCGATCACGGTTTCTACTGTAAATCGCGGAAGGACTCGCCTAAATAGTCTTCAATTGTAATGATTAACCGGATCGCCAACTTTGGCCAATTAATTCGCGAGTTGAAATCGGCACGAATTGGACCAATTTTTCAGAAAGTTAATGAACGCACCCGGCTGATTTTTAGGTTGGCACCGCGATTATCACCAAATCTAGTTGTATATTGCGAACATAACCAATAAAAATGTCATCGGAAAACTGATTGGTATGGAAATACCCTAATTTCCTCTTTAGTACTGTGCACAATCTGTAGTATGATGAACGGTTGTATTCCCTCAATCATGGAAACCGACGAAAACAGCACAAACACGATAGTCCAACCGCTTCTCACCGACTTATACCAAATAACAATGGCATACGCCTACTGGAAATCCGGAAAATCGAAGGACCACGCAGTTTTCGACCTCTATTTCCGGAAAAACCCCTTCCACGGCGAGTTTACAATCTTCGCGGGTCTTGAGGACGCGCTGAAATTCATCAAACGCTTCAGGTATTCCCACAGCGACATCGATTACTTAAAAAACACGCTACCAAGTACGATCGAACATGAATTTTACGATTACCTAGGAGAGATAACAGCGACCGACGTGACGATCTACGCCATGGACGAAGGCTCCGTATGCTTCCCACGAGTCCCCTTGCTGAGAGTCGAAGGCCCCCTTATCGTCGTACAACTTCTAGAGACAACTCTGTTAACGCTAGTGAATTTCGCGAGTCTCATGGCAACAAACGCTGCTAGGTATCGCATCGTCGCCGGGGATAAGAAATTATACGAGTTCGGGTTGCGGAGGGCGCAAGGCCCCGACGGGGGGCTCTCCGCGTCGAAGTACGCCTATATCGGGGGATTTGACGGGACTAGTAACGTCTTAGCAGGGAAGCTATTTAATATTCCGGTTAAGGGAACGCACGCGCACGCTTATATCACAAGTTTTAATGATTTATCGGATGTTAAGGACCCGTTTTTGGTGTCAAGACATACCGGGGAGCAAAAGAACTTATTGGAGATTAGTTTACGTTTTAGGTTAGAATTGGAGGGTTTTATGACGGTTTTTGATTCGCAGGGGAGTGATGGGGAGTTGGGTGCGTTTGTTTCTTTTGCGATTGCGTTCCCCGATGGTTTTGTCGCGTTAGTTGATACTTACGATGTTAAACGTAGCGGGTTATTGAATTTTTCTGCTGTTGCGCTAGCGTTGCATGAACTAGGTTATTCCGCGTTGGGGGTTCGAATAGATTCCGGGGATTTAGCGTATTTATCGAACGTAGCGCGTCAAGTTTTTATCGATGTCTCGAATAAATATAAAATTCCGGAATTCGCAAACTTATTGATTATGGTTTCCAATGATTTAAACGATGAGACGATCGTGAGTCTTAACGAGCAAGGTAACCAAATCGATTGTTTTGCTATAGGGACTCATCTCGTCACCTGTCAAAAACAACCGGCTCTCGGCGGGGTGTACAAATTGGTAGAACTAAACGGACAAGCGCGTATGAAACTTACTCAAGATGTCGTAAAAATCACAATACCCGGAAAAAAGGATATTTATCGATTATTCAGCGCGACTGGTGATGCTTTAATAGACTTATTACAGAACTCTAATGAAAAGGCGCCTGTGGAAAACAATCGCGTTCTCTGTCGTCATCCGTTTGAAGAGTCAAAACGTGCGTACGTCATACCGTCAAAAGTAGAGAAGCTCTTGAAGGTTTATTGGAAAAATGGGGCCATTACACAGCCTTTGCCTACGCTACAAGATATCAGAAGTAAAGTACAAGCGTCGTTGATGACAATACGGCCCGATATCAAAAGGAATTTAAACCCCACTCCGTTTAAGGTTGCTATCTCAGATCATTTGTATACGTTCTTGCACGAGTTGTGGTTGGAGAATGCCCCCATAGGGGAGCTGATGTAAATGCTAGCTTTAAGAAGAAATGTATTGTAACTCAGCAGTATTTAAAAAATTTACGCTTTTGTTGATTCTACTTTTTATTTATAGATTATTGAATAAATTTAAGAATAAATTTTTGAGTTTTATTTAGTAAGGGTTCTGAAAATCTGGCATAAGAAGTTGCCAGAAGAAGAACATCAAAAATATCAATACTTTTAGCAGATTAATCCTTTACATTTTTCTGTAAACAAAAATGTAGACTTTATTTACAGCCGAATAAATTGGCAATGAATAATTAATCTGCGATCCTCGGAAGATAGAATAAAAGGTAAGGTAAAAACAATTTTCTCTTTTGATTTTATATAGGTATATTTCAATAATTCAATATTATAAAAATATTGACAAAAAATACATTGTTTCAGCACATATAAAATATATAAAAATTAAGCTATATATTATAGTATATAATCCATGTATATTTTTCAAAATGAGGTATATAGTAGAAGGCATTTGTTTCTGTAAGCGAGCAAAAACAATCGAAGAAATACTATGCAATAAACCCTAATAAAGAAGAAAGGAAACAATTATCCTAAACTCAAACCGCGTGGTCACGTAACTAGAAATATAAACTAATAAATAAATATATAAAATTATACAAAAACCAACAATAAAAATAGTAAATATTTAAATTTAACTTTCATCAACTAAAAAGACAAATTTGAACTAAAAATAATATATACTGACCAAAAGATTGTACGTAATAAAATTGCACCTACAATCTAAAGACACGCTTACTATAAAAATTATAAAATGGCACGGAACACTATCTATAGGCACTATATTCAGTCGACATCATTTGTTTACGCATTAAATATAAATACTCAATCACATCCCTACCTTGTTCAGTTTTCGTTGTCATTAGAAAAATATAAAAA
The DNA here is from genome assembly GCA_964023965.1 of Melinopterus prodromus. Taxonomy (NCBI): domain Eukaryota; kingdom Metazoa; phylum Arthropoda; class Insecta; order Coleoptera; family Scarabaeidae; genus Melinopterus; species Melinopterus prodromus. Next base: position 4,351,928 of record OZ030395.1, on the reverse strand, counting down.
CCATCGATAACTGTAAAAAGTTGCCAACTTATAACCACGTCTAATCAACGCATAAAAACCGCTGACAAATATGACTATTATTGATCTTGATTAAAACAGATACCAGAGCAGTACAACTTCTCGTTCCTAAGCAGCAACTTTGCCCCCAAGAGGGGCTTCCTACATTTCCGGCAACAAAAACATTCATCGGTCACGTGGAAGTGCAAATTCTGCAACTGGGCCCCCTTCTGGTCTGGCTGGATAACCTGCCCGCAGGCGACGCATTTCGAAGCCCTAACACTCTCGTAACAACTCAAACAAATCGGTTGCGACTCCTCCATAACGTAATTTTGCCCCGCCAGAGGCATATCGCACTCGTAACAACAAAAATGCTTAACGTGGAAAGTCGTATTTTCAGCTAAGCAGTATTCTTTCACGAAGATTAATTCATCGCAAGCCACGCAACGGGGGATCCCCCTGATTTTAGCATAGTCCCTCCCGCAGTATATTTGATCGGAATCTTTATCGTAGAAATACAATAAATCCGCTAAATTTTGGTTACAACCGAAACAACGGAAGCATTCCGCGTGGTATTTCGCGTTGGCACGATCGATTTGAACAGCTATAGAACTATCCTCGAATAATTTCTTACAACCATGACATTTCTCCGTTCCCAATTTTTCTAGGTTAGGAACGCCTAACGACTCTTTTCCGTACTTTTCCTCGTGTTTCGGGGTTATAACATCCGCGTCGATATCCCGAATACCCCCGATATTAACAACCGATGGTTCTAAATTAATCTCGGAGATTCGGGAATTTTCAGGGACGTACCGTCGTGGGGCCCTGTCTGCGGTTGTTCCTGGGGGTAACCGTTTACCTGGTGGGTTATTCTTAAGTGCGGTGATTGGGTCGTAATCCGAAGTGGGATTTTTGGTGAAGGGGGCCCCGGTGGGGGGCACCTTGAGCTGTTGTTTTTGGCCGGTGGTGTCAGCGATGTAGTTGCCATTGTTTGGAGGGAGCATGTAGGTTTTGCCGTCGGGGCCGGTGACGAAGTTTTCGTCTTCCGTGTTGACGGGGTATTTTATGCCACTGAGCGTCTCAACGTAATCGTTGCCTTGTGGATCGGTGAAGAATCGGGGGTCTTTCTTGTTGTGTAGCTGCTTTGTCGGCGATCTGGAAGTAATGAATTTGCTTTTTAATGTGCAACGGTTCTAATAGAATAATGATCAAAAATATAAACAGTATTTGTATTAAATCTGCTGAATATAAAGGTAAGATCAAAATGAATATGAAAGATCAAATTTTGCAGGTACACTTATCATTAAACAAAGTATTACTATAACAAACTTCGCAAACAATGCAGTGGTGTACAATTCACAAAAAAAAAATACAAACACGCAGTTTAGAGCCTGCTAAAAAGAAAATTTTTCCGGAAGAAAAGAAAAACAGACGAACTCACCGTAAACCAGAAGCCCTGAGGCCAACGTAATCCTCCTCAGCAACAGCGTATCGCTCCCCATCAGGCCCAATAACATACCCGGGGTTCCCAGGTTCCTCGTAATACTTCTCGTAGTTTGGCCCCATGATAAACCTGTTCCCTTCTGGAGCAATTGCATACCGATTATCCCTCTTATCTACAGGATACAACGTACCATCTTCCCCAACAAGATACCTCGCACCGTCAGGGGAAGTACAGAACCTCCCATCTTCCGGATCCAACGTATATATCTCACGATTCGGCCCGTAAATAAACCTATCGTAATTATCCTGCGGATACATATCTTCGACTATCGGTTTTATAGAATCCAACGGTACGAGTTCCCGGTTTTTATCGACAAATAACCTAGAACCGTCAGGTGCGATTGCTAGATTTTGAATTTGTGGGTCCGGAAGGTATTTTTTCCCGTCGGGGCCTTGCAGGTATCGTTCCCCGGTCGGAGAGGTAATAAATTTATCCTTCGGCAAGAAATATTTTTGCTTATTCGGCCCGATAACGTATTTCTCGTCGAACGGATCTGGATAGTATAAATTACCGTCGGAATCCAGCAGAAATCGTTCCCCGTTGGGCCCCCTTGCAAATCGACCGTCCTCGGTATCGACTGGATACAAATTTCCGTCGTTAGCCACTAAATAACGATCTCCGTTTTCACCTATCGCGTAATTATCGTCAATAACATCGGGAACGTATTTCTCCCCGTGCGGGCCTTGAATGTATCTCTCGCCATTCGCAGCTGTCTTATATCTGTCCTTCGGAATCACGTATTCTTTCCCGTTAACATCCAAGGTACCGTTCGGTTTTTCTCTGAGATGTTTTCCGTCGTTTAAAATAAATCTGTTGCCGTTATCGTCTTCGAAAAATCGACCGTCTTCGGGTGATATTTTGTGTAAGTTTCCGTGCTCGTCCATGTATCGCTTTTCACCGTTCGGACCGATTAGGATGTTGTCGTCTTTCGAAGGGTAGTATTTCTGGCCGTACGGGTTTTCTAAGAATCGTTCGCCGTTGTTTGCCGTGTGGTATTTGTCTGCAGGTATGGGGATGCGTTGATTCTCAGGTCCTGAAAATTACGGAAAAGTTACAATTCTCTATCTATTTTAGTTTGGTCAGGAGAAATTTTTAAACGTTGAATGTTATCGTCTTGTTTCATGTACAATTACGAGCAAAGTAGTTGCGATATAACTTATTATCATACACACCATTGTCACAGATAAATTGGGTAATTAATCCTAAAAATTACAGCTCTCTATCTATTTTAGTTTGTTCAGGAGAAATTTGTAAAAGTTGAGTTTACGTTGTATGTGGTAGAATGTTATTGTCTTGTTTCATGTGCAATTACAAGCAAACTAATTGCGATAAAAATTATTATTAAACACGCCTTAATCATAGATAAATTGGGGAATTAATCTTCACAATTACAGCTTTTCATCTATTCTAGTTTGTTCAAGAGAAATTTTAAAATGTGGAGATTATGTTGGTTTTAGGTGGTAGAATGTTATCGTCTTGTTTCATGTACAATTACGAGCAAAGTAGTTGCGATATAACTTATTATCTTACACACCTTTGTCACAGATAAATTGGGTAATTAATCCTGAATATTACAGCTTTCTACCTATTCTAGTTTGCTCAGGAGAATTTTCATAACATCGAATAACATCGAAAAGTTATTATCGTACAAATCACTAACGTAACTTACCTTTTAGGTAATTCGGATCCCTATCCTGATAATACTTCTCCCCGTTAGCCCCCAAAATAAACTTCCTTCCACTGGGATCCTCCAAAAACCTTCCATCCTCGTTCGAAACCGGGAAAATCTCATTCTTAGTAACGCGGTACTTCCTCCCCTTCGGATTTACCGCAATAGCATCGTTATCCTGGCTCGGAATGCAACGTTCATTCTTATCGTTCAAAATATACCGTTCCCCATTCGGCCCAGTCTTATACCGATCATTCGGCAGATAAAATTTATCCCCGTTTGGCGCAATAACGCAATTTTCGTCTTCCGGATCCCTACGATACACTTTTCCGTCAGGACCGAAAAATACCCGTTCGTTTTTCGGGTCGATACAAAATCTCCCATCGTTTTTATCCAACGGGTACACTCTACCATCGGGGCCAATTAAAAATCGGTCCTTCGAAGGCCCAGCCAATGCGTAACGATCGTCTTTCGGGTCAACTTTGTAAACTTGTCCGTTGGCGTCTCGGATAACTTTCTCACCATCGGGTGTGGTTGTCGTAAAATTTTTGGGGACGAAATATTTGAGACCGTCAGGGGCTATGACGAATCTGTCATCCGCTGGGTCGGAATAAAAGATTTCTCCGTTCGGCCCAAGACAGATTTTGTTTCCCGAAGAGTCACGGCCGTATCTTTTGTCCAATGGGTCGACTGGGAATAGTTCGTTGTCTGGGCCAACTAAATACTTTTCGCCATCGGGGCCGACGGCTCTGCGTTCTTGAAGAGGGTCTGCAAAGTATTTCATGCCGTTGGGGCCTTCGATGTATCTAGGGTTAAAATTGTTGTTAGTAAGCTGATTTGATCAATTTAGTTTATTTTTTGGGTTTGTTTGCTTAGTCTATCGTTACAAGTTTGTAAAATATACTGGATAATATATATATAATATATATAATATATATATAATGGAACAACCTGTGGCTTTTCTGTGGTTTTTCTGATATTTGGAATATAATAAAATGTCTTGTTATCCAATAGTACTTTTTTTATTCATTTTATTCCAATTTTGAATTGCCTCGTCATAACAATTGGACATTTATGAACTATGAAAGTGAGAAATATTTTGGTTGTTTTCTTTTTGTGTGCTGACAGCAAATACATTCTCAAACAGGCAACGTTGAGCTTAAGTTTTTGGATTTTTTATTGTTTTTGTGACTACATGTTTTTATAACTACAAAAAATGTAGTACGTATGAAAAAGATTTGTATTGAAATATAAAATTAAAAACTATAATTTTCAACAATTAAAAGAGAAATAGAAATTCCAAATATAGGTATATAAAATAAAACCATGAAACACAAAAACCATAAAAACAACAACAAAAATCAACCTACCGGACACCATTAGGTTCACTCCGGAAGATATCCTCCCCGACAAGATGTCTATCGCCTTTTTCCCCGACGACATAATCCGGATTACTGGGGTCCCGCTCGAAGAGCCCCCCTCGGGGGCCCATCATGAAATTCCTCCCGGTCTTCGGATTCACCAGATACCTACCATCCTTATCATCGACCCTGAACAGGGCCCCACCGGGGGCCACCCGGTACCTCTCCCCCCGGGGGCCCAAGCAGTACCGATCGTCGTTCGGATCCGCAAAGTACTTCTGATTATTAGGGCCCATCAAAAACCGTTCCCCATACGGAGACGTCTGGTACTTGTCTTTCGGAAAGATGTACCGCTCTCCGTTGGGCCCCACTAAGATGTTTTTATCGTTGGGGTCTTGGATGTATTTCTCGTTTTTCGGGCCAACGAGGAATTTTTGGTTTTTAGTTGGGTCTGTTGCTAAGCGACCATCTTCGGTGTCAACGGGAAAACGGTTACCGTTTGGGGCCACGATGTAACGCCTGCCTTTGTCGTCGGTTACATAGCGATCGTTGTCAGGTTCGGCAAAATATACTTTGCCGTCAGGGTCTTGTTGATAGCGTTCGCCTTTCGAGTTTACGTTGAATTTTTCTTTCGGGACGAAACATTTGTCACCGTTTTGGTCAAGAACAAAACTGAAATTATTGGAAATAAATGAAATAAACTAAATATATATTTCCAGAGCAGATTCTAAGGATTTTGTGGATCATCTTTATAGTAACCAGCTTAAAATGGTCGAGGATCTACACAAATTAGGAAAAAATAAATTATTTGGCCAAGTTTTTATTTTGCTTTTTTTCCCTATTTTAGCATTTTTTGGGTACTTCGAGAGGTTTTTACCACTTTTTAGCTGACAACAGTGATACGTTTCTATGACTGTTGGGAATGAACTTGAGAAAAACATAAAATCTATTAAAAAAAGAACAAAATCCAAAAATTAACAAATTTAATTTAATTTTTGCGTTCAAACTATAGAAAGTTATACGAAAGTTATACTATATTTAGTAGAATATCCTGTTTAATCCCACTTTAAGACTAGTTAATTTCTATTAAAAAATTGTCCTGTATTATGTAATTTTTTTCTCAGAACGTTGTAGAATATGAACCTAAAACTAAAAAAAATTTTAACTCACCGTGGATCTTGCGGATCTTCATAATACTTCTCCCCGTTCGCCCCAATCATGAACTTCTCGCCCCGGGGGCCCAAAGCGTACCTCCCATCGTCCGGATTGACGTAAAATCTCTCCCCATTCGGCGACTGCACCAATTTCTCACCGTTAGGCCCATCGTAATACTTATTATTCGTACAAACGGCTAATCTCTCCCCATCTGGCGAAATCACACAAAACTGTTCGCGGAAACCCAAAGGCAGCCGATTAACATCCTCGATACTACGATTATTCGGACTCAAAACCGTCGCGAACTTCGGCTGCGGCCCCCCAACGGGAAAACTATTCTCCAGCTTCGCGTTTGGCGTAAACGGGAGCTTTGTAAACGGAGTTGGGGCCTCGAATTTCTCGTTAAACGCCCGGGAAGCAAACGGGAAAGTTTTGTCATGAATTTTCGGGAATACCGGGAATACTTCGTCGTCTTTTCGATTGATAGTGTTCGGGATGAATACCGGTAAGTTTTTAGTGTTTTCTGGGTGTTTGTCTTCTAAATTTAGCCTGTTTAAGTCCGGGATGCTTAAGGGGCCCCCTGGTATTTTTTGACCGAAGTTTTTATTGGGACGTTTGGGGCTTCTATCCCGTAAAATGCCCCTTCCTGTGTTCAATTGAACGATCTGGCCCACGCCGACTATGTTTTCTTTGATATTTGAGATGTAGTCGTTCATTTGTTTGACTTCGTCTTCTGTTAAGGCGTCGCATAGCGTTGGGTCAATATCGTGTAGCGGGATTTGCTTTTGGAGTAGTTGTTTCCGTTCTTGAGCTGCGGTTGAACCTTTTACAGGCAGTAATTCTGGTGGGAGTGTTTTGAGATATTTATCGATAGCCTCTTTTTGCCCTTTCGGAGTCCATTCAAGCTCGATTTCTTCCTTTTTGCCAGGTAGGACTGGAAAAATTAGATGAAATAATTATTCATGACCTTGATTTTAAAGTTTTTTTGATGCTTTTTAATATTTTTTGATGTTATTTGGTATATGAACGACCATCAAGGCATTTGGAAACTGTTTGAAAACATATTTTAAAATATTTTTTGTTTTTTTCCTCAAAGGCACAGATGGAAGATAAGGATACCATGTTTTTGTTATTGTAATTTTTTGTATTATACGCATTTATTGGCTTTCTTTATCAACAGACTTATGACTTAGGTCATAAATTGTATAATTTATTATTGCGTGAGTCGTTGTCAATGCGTGTGGCTTACCAAAATGCAAAATTCAACTACTTTTCTACAAAGTTGTACTAAACTAACGTAATCAAATCATTATAAATACAAATCATAAAGTATTTATTAAATTTTTTAACGTATGTGGACTCATAACTTAATATTCTTGTATTTGTACGGTCGTGGTTTATTTACTTTATCAGAGCAAACGAGGATATAGATTAGGAAAATATGACATAATAACCACATAAACGGCAGGAATTTTAAGAGTTTCCTGATAACAAAATCACCTATGTCGTCGCTTACCGATTTTATTCGACTTATTAGGCTTGCTACCCAATAACTGGAACTGAGCGTACCCATTGATGTCATCATCTTGGACGTCGTGGCTTTCCTTTCCGCACTTGCAGTTCTTACAAATTTTTCTCCAAAAGTGTAAATCTAAACCTAAAAATAGAAAAAACAAAATTTATAAACATCTTCCAATGAAATTTGTAGAATTTGTAACAACCACTATTCTTCAACCTCTTTTTTTTTTTTTTTAATATACCCACAGACTAAAATAAACTTTTGTACTTACACTTTTAACTATAGAAATTTAACTCTTATTTAAAATTACCTGGGCAATCATCTTTGCAATTTAAACAAGGTGACCCGGCTCCTGTCTCATGCCCCAACTTTGCTTTCACTCTTCTTTCCCTTTTGGCTTCCAATTCCCTCAACCAGTTAGGGGCATCCGGGTTTTCTTCGGTAGTCATTCTTCACAACCGTACTATTACACTACCTATTTATTAATAACTACTATTAATTTAAAAAGTGCTGTTTTCCGGTGCCATTCATATAAAACCAAACCGAGATAAAGAAATTGTAAGTACTATATCAACAGTCTTTGATCAACAGGTTGTTGATTGAGTCATGTTTTCGCCGAATGCGCGAGTAGTTTGAGTCATAGCCACGCCCAAAAACAAAGATAGAAGATCTAACTGTCAAATTTCTGAATGGTTCCCAATCAATTTATTTCTTATAATTCATCAAATTATTATCTAAATAACATTCAAAACGTTAAATACTCCTACAAAACATCTTTCACTATATAATTTTAACTGAATACTCAAGGCAATCCAACAATAACAACTCCATTGGGAACCATTCTAAAGTCCAACCATACGATCCATACATGCTTTCTAATAGTTTAAACAATTCAAAATTAAATTAAACCCACTAAACCATGGAAACAGCTTTAAAAGAACTCCTGCAATTTCTCCAATTGGGCGCTAGGACTGACATAAAGGAATACGCCCTACAACAAACTTTCAGTAAGTCCAATTTAGGTTATGTCCCCAAAAACCCGAATTTCCCATTTTTATAGAGTTTACGGCTGCTGACGAATCCGCAAAGCTCATTATAGGATGCCCCGAGGCCCTAAGGTCCCTATTAACCCTTCTAAGCGATAATAACAAGTGGATATCGACGACTGCAGCGAAAAGTTTGGTTAACATAACCGCAATTGACGAAGGCATACCAGCTCTCTTAGATTTGAAGTTACAAGAAGACGATAAGAAGTCGGGTCTACAAGTGGCTCCGGAGAATATTATAAAGACTACGTTGACGTATGTTTTGGACCCAAATAGTCATATCGCGGATGAGTGTTGTATGATTTTATCGAATTTGACGAGACTATCGAGATATGTCGATAAAATAGTGGATTTGATAGAGGAGTCCGGGGTTAACTTTGACAAATTGATCAACGTATTTACTAAGAATAAGTATAACACGAAAGGGGCTGGTTTGCACCATTTGGGGTCTGTTTTGTCGAATTTAACGCAGAATGTGAGAATTCGTAAGTATGTTTTGGACAGGGAGAACGGCGTTGTGCATAGGTTGATCTCGTTTATCGAGTATAAGGATTCGGAAACCAGGAGACGTGGTGTTATAGGTAATTTTGTAAATTTTATTGGTTATGTTTGCAGAAACTTGCAGAAAAAATGTGAGATGGCGCTGTGTGTTACTGTCATTAGTTTGACATATCAAGCTTAGAGGTTATGTACGTTTCGTAATACTGTCATTTTACTTATTTTTCTTAGGTACGTTAAAAAATTGTTGTTTCGATACTGATCACCACACTTGGTTATTGAAAGAAGTAGAAATTTTGCCACGGCTTCTTCTGCCATTAGCTGGTAACGCAGAGTACGATGCCGAAGATAATGAGAAACTGCCGTTGGATTTGCAATATTTGCCTGAAGATAAAGTACGTGAAGAAGTAGCGGAAATCAGGTAAAAATAACAAATATTTACTTTGAAATTATCGTTTTTAATTTAATTTTTTTAGGTGTATGTTGTTAGAAGCCATCACGCAACTTTGCGCGATAAAGGATAATCGTGAATTTGTTCGCGATATGAACACTTACGTTATTCTGCGGGAATTACATAAATGGGAGAAGGATAGAGCAGCGCTTGTCGCTTGCGAAAATCTAGTTGATTTAATGATAAGGTGAGTTTATAATTTTAGAACAATTTTAAATAATTTTTTATTGTGACTTCTTAGGACTGAGGAAGAAATTAATGCTGATAATTTGAAAGAGCTGCACATTCCTGAGGACGTAATGGAAAAAGTTGAAAAAATGCAATTGGAAGATGTTTCTGGTTAAATTCTTATTTAGTAAATGTTTTATAAACGTGTTTTGAAGTTTTATTTGTCATTAGATTTGACACTTATTGTATGGGGAGTATTTTTTTGTATTGATCTTTTCGTACCACATTACCATATTTTATTTACTTTGAAACTCCGAAGGAAATTTCAACCGATTCTGTGAAATAAATAAAATTAGACCTGGTATTTATTGATATAATATAATTCTTAATGACAGTAAAAGCTACATAGTAAAATAGTAATAAGAATAACAAAACGAACACGACAATATAAATAAAAATAGTTTAAGTTTAAATTATAGCATCAACCGTCACGAACAAATTTTGCTATCCAGGGATGATGCTTTACAGCAGATAACTGCATTCGGTCAGCTGGTTTTATTACCAACAGCTGAAAAAAAAGATGTCCATAGTCAATAAAATGTCTTAAAAACTCTGACGGCTCCCGTATCCCCCGTTCAAACGCGAGTTGCCGCTCTTTTCTCCAGAGCTTCCAAACAAAAGTGTTACTAGATGTAGATGGCGACACAATTACCAAATCTCTATTACCCGGTATATTTTTATTTGCGGCAAGAATCATGACGACCACAAAAAATACCAAGAAGAGCTTACTTACTTCTCAATATAAGGTTATGTTCGTGATTGTATGTGTGTATCTCTCACAATAAATATTGATCGATTACTTGTTTATAGGGAATTTGGTAATTGATAGTTACGTACACAATTTCAGTGGTATTCATATTTTCTAAATAGATATTGTTATTGTTTAAGGTGCTCCATTTCCATGTAAAACTTTACATTACTATCCAAGGACAACAGCACTGTATACTTAAGTCTGAATACACGATATGTCATTAGCGGCTGATTTAAATTTAGATCAGAGATGGTCCGTGTTAAATCTTGACACACGGCATAACCCGGAAGCAGTTTATTTTCTAAATATATAGTATCAGCTTAGCTGTTTTCTTTTTTAACACTAAAATTTATGAGTATAGTTTGCATAAATATTGAAATTCTTTGTGGACGCAGTTGCGTATGGACCCATTCAATCGAATAGTTGCTATAATAGTTTCACAATTTAAACAATTATTACTGAGTGGTGTATAGGCGCGTCTTCGACGTAGAATACGGGAGCCTTAAAGTAGGTTCCAATGAAATCTATACAAAACTGTCCTATGATTAGTTTTCCTAATAGATATTAAACCAAAAATATACCTTCTTAATCAGATTGATTGCCCCGGTTGGCATATAGTCGGGAAACGTCATGTCAAGGTTACAAATCTTCTTGTAGGTGTCTTCGGAGCGCTTTGTTTCGAACGGCGGTGAGCCAACACAGAACTCGTAGCATAACACTCCTGCAAATTTCAAAATATCAGTATTTCAAACGAAACGTCAGCTAAAGATCTGTGCAAGATACAAACCTAAACACCAATTATCAACTTCTGCGCCGTGTGCACTTCTGCGCACCATTTCCGGCGCCAGATAATCCAAAGTTCCGCACATCGTCTTCCGTCTCATCGAAGGGGCGTGGACTGACCAACCAAAATCCGCTAACTTGATGTCGCCTTGGATACTGAGGAGTAAATTCTCGGGTTTTATGTCGCGGTGGATCACATCGTTTTTGTGGCAATAGTCCAGTGCATCTGCCACTTGATATGTGTACTTTGCAGATCTACGAATGTAGTTGGAAATGTTATGAGAAAAACATGCACTACTGAGTGTTAAAGATATAGTCACAATTCGCGATAACATAAAGTTAAATAGCGAATTAGACAGCAAAGAAACAGTTCGTCTGGAAATTATCGCTCGTAAAGTTTTCTATTTAAAATTGTGTCGGTAGTTTGTATATTTGAATGTTCCTTTCATTATATATTTGTACACTTAAATAAATAAATGTGCAATACAATCGTTACCACAATCGTAAACTATTTATTTTAGTGGTACAAAAAAAGACAAAAGTATGACAAATTTTACCTAAAAGTTTGGTAAGCATCATCTTGTCCAAAAATTTATAGTTCCCGAGATAATTATTGCAAACATTCTCCAAGTAACTATTCAAATGGTAACATTTTGCTGATTGTAGAAGTACCTGTATATCGTAACGACAAATTCCTGTACCAATTCTGATTAACTTACAAGTTTTCCGGAAATCTACCGCCAGGAGTATTGCGAAGGTGATTATACAACTCCCCTTGCCCAGCATATTCCAATACTAAATAAATTCTAAAATCGTCATGAAACCACGCTAGCAACTGCAAAATATTTGGATGCCTAAAAGCAAATATTATAAAACCCGTGAAACGTGCAACTAGTTTTTCGTTAATACTTCAAATGCGTTTGAATTTCGATTTCTCTCATGACTTGTCGTTCAACTTCGCCTTTCACCACCTCGGCCTTCAGTATCGTCTTCAACGCAACAACATAACGAGTTTTCTTCTCCCGCGCAAGGTAAACACGCCCAAACTTTCCTCTGCCTAGTCGATCACCTAACTCAAAATCTTCCAGAGACCAGTTGTAGCTAAAAAAGAACATTGATTAAAAAAAAGTTGAGCTTGACGAAACATGAATACATAGGAAACACCTAGTTCAATTTGAACGTACCCAATACGACAATGAAAAGAACCAATAGAATGGTATGATTATGATAGTAATCAACAGAATTTACCTAGCATTGCCATAGGCCTCATGTTTCATCATCGCAGTCATAAGTTTCTTGGTACCATCCCTATATCTCTCCGGAACTTTGTTTGTCTCAAGATGATTTTGAACGTATGCTTCAATAGACTCTGATTTGGACATTCCTGCTTATTTCTGCTATACCACGGGTATTAAAAGATGTAATAAAATTATAATAAATTGTTCCTAAAAAAACGCTTATTCTTCGACAAACGTTTGCTAAAATGACCGTTGAAAATTCAAAAAGTATTGTGAACAGAGCGAGTAACTTCTACCAACAGCACCAACAATAAACAAAAAGTCACTAACAAATAAAGTAAAAGACATATAGTTTATTTAGGTTATGTTCTCAAGTTTTAAGCAACATTTACTTTAGTCTGTAGCAACAATAGTTAGTTTTTAACGTTATTACATGTTGCAAGTCTATATAATAAGCAAACATTATTAAATATAGTGTATTACTTTGGTCTATCATCGATAAACAAAGAAATCATGGCTGAAGCATCCACAAAATCATCGCAGCAACAACCTGTTTGTTTGATCGTACTAGGAATGGCAGGGGCTGGCAAGACCTCTCTAGTTACGAGGCTAAGCACAGCAGATCAAAAACCTTACGTTATCAATTTAGACCCGGCATGTTTTAAAACCCCATTCAACGCCAATATCGGTTAGTATTTTAAGGTTATAATTTCCAATATACTTAACATTCTCTCAACTTTAGATATAAAAGACACCGTCAACTACAAAGAAGTCATGAAACAATACAAGCTCGGCCCAAACGGAGGAATAGTAACGTCCCTAAATTTATTCTCGACAAAATTCCCAGAAGTTATTAAATATATCGAAAAGAGCGGTAGGGAGTTGTGTGTTATTGACACCCCCGGACAGATAGAAGTATTCACTTGGTCAGCGTCCGGTGAGTTAACCTCAAACCAACGTAACCTCAAAAAATATTTTTTTTTAATTCTAGGCGCGATAATCACGGAATCTTTAGCATCTACATTCCCAACAGTTATTCTATTCGTTATGGATACAGTACGGAACACAAACCCAACAACGTTTATGTCAAACATGCTGTACGCTTGCTCAATTTTGTACAAATCGCGGTTACCGTTTATAGTGGCAATGAATAAAATCGACGTGGTTCAGCACGAATACGCGTTAGACTGGATGAGGGATTTCGAAACGTTTCACGAAGCTTTAGAAGCCGGAGATTCGTATATCTCAAGCTTAACGAGGTCCATGGCGTTAGTTCTCGACGAGTTTTATTCAAGTTTGAAAGTCTGCGGCGTGTCTGCCGCGACAGGGGAAGGTTTGGATGATTTATTCAAGCTTGTCGAGGAGGCTAGACTGGAATATGAAAAGTACGTTTTAGGTTGTGAGAAATTTTTAGGTTAGGTGTGTTTTCAAGTTAGGTAATTTTTTGTTTGTCGTTTGCAGTGATTATCGGGCGGAATATGAGAAACTGCGACAGGAGAGTAAGGAGAAGAAAGTTTCGGAAGAGAATATTGAAGTGAAAGAACCGTTGATAACTAGCGCACCGATAGCTAGTGAGTTATCGGAGGTCAGTTTGAGGCCAGCTGGTGACGATAGCAGTACAGATTCCGAAGGGGATGAAATGCCTTATGAAGGTATGGTGTTGAAGGTTTTATTTCTTATTTCCTTGTGACAGTTTTTAGAGTTTTAATATTAAATGACAGTATATTGTTATATTTAACACCCATTGTTGGAGTACCGCAAGGTAACGTTTTAGGGCCAGTCCTTTATCTACTTACATTTCATCATATTTTGTGTACTAAAATTTGTAACTTCTTTCTTGCAGAAGCTGAAGAACAGGCAGAAACATTCAGGAAAACTATGGAACAGCAGAGGGCTATGATGGTAAAGCGACGTCAACAAGCAGAGGACCGACAGAAAGAAGCCGACGCGATGAAAAGCAAGTCGACGGCAAGGGCATCGACAAGCAAAGGCGGTTGAAGGAAAAGCAAAATTTTTTGTAATTCATCTTTATTATTTATAAATAAAAAAACAATCTGGTATACTGTCAATGTTTTGATTGTAAGTAACAAAATTGTTAGAAATCTGAAATGTTCTCTTCGAAATAAATTATTGAAAAATCTAACCTGCAAATAAATCGAAGGCTAAACAACGCGTAACTGAACAAGAAAAAAACAAGTTTCAAGAGATCTTATAAATATATATGTATATAGATATATATATTATATAAGGATATATATATACCGATACAAATATGAAAATTAACACTGTACACTTTTGTGTTCGCTTATTGCGGCAACATGGCCGTTCCCGGGCGGTCGGACTAAATAAAACTTAACCTGAAAAAGCCGTCGGAAACAGACACGCGACCAACAACAGGACGAGCTACTCTCTTCTATGTACTTATTATTTTACAAAAAACATATTGCTCTATATAACTTATCCGAAAGAATACATATCTACACAAAAAAACTTTTTTTTTGTTTTTTAGGGGTGAAGTAGGGTGTAGGGCTGCCTCAAACCAAATGTGACGACGAAATTTATAATCCATAGCAACAAAACAGAGCGGGTTTTTTTCCGTTTAAAAAAAAAACAACCTCAAAAATTTCTTCCTTTGTGTATTACGGTGGTGACGTTCCCTTTCTCCCGCGATGTTTAGACGTGAGAGTATCACAACAAAACAAAAAAAACAACAAACGAAAAGAACGAAAATAAATAAAAATTATTATATTATTCGAAAACGGGAAACAAATCACATCAAAAAGGGTAACCAAATTTCAAAATATCCTACTTGCGGTACTCATATATATGCATATATATAGTATTTATACGCGTATACAGGACGTCCCACGTAACGCACACGAAGATTTTGAAAACGGTAATAAATTCGGATCGTAAAACGTTGTAACTAAACAATTTTGTACGGTTTCCGATTTCCCTGTTCGTCACGTAATCTGGGACGCCCTGTACGTATAATCTAAGTAATAGTAGTTCATGTATACACGAAAATATCTTTTTTTATTTATTCATGCTGTACCGGAAGCCATCGGCATAGCTTAAGCGTGTTTTTTTCTCGTATAATTTAAATCCACGAAAAGGATAGTATCATTCGCATCGTAATATTAATACCCTAAGATTACCATCCATTCCGCATTTATAACAACAATTTCATTTGTTTTTTTTTTGTTTATTTGAATTTTATTTATTTCAAGAAGTTTTACACGCAAACGTTTGCGTCTGATCCTGCAGATTCCGAAATAAAAGACGATCCTATCGATAGATTGAATGCTTGGGGTGAGGGGGGGGGTTATACATAACATATACGGAAACTAAAAAAAACTTTTTTAAGCTTAATTAGTAACGGAGTGGGGGGGCGTTCCGCTAAAAAATAAAGAAATCTGCAATACCGACACGGAAACGGACGGTCCGCACGCACACACAAACTTACTGAAAACTGACGCTTATATCGAATAACAACGATAACGGAAACGAAAACAAACGCAATCTATATATCGAGAAGAAACGTAAGCGCGTACTATTCTTGTTGTTCCCGTGTGTATCTTTATACATGTCGCGGCGGCATTACGCGCACTTTATTTTTTTTCTGTTTCGGTTTTGTGTTTTTTTTTTTATAGTAAATTCACCTAGGTTGTCCGGGGGCGCACTGTCGAGGTTCCTTGTTTTTGTGCACAATCGTCTCACAATCTCACTTGATAACTTTGACTAGGTCACTCTTATTTCTGTCTATTTTTAAAGTTCGATAGGTCTGTTAGGTTTTTTTAGTTAGTTTAGATCACAAGTCAAACTGGTATAGGTCCGAGTGCTGTCTGTCGTCGTAGACAAAACAATGTACGAGGGTTCTGGGGACGCTCCCTGCTGAATCCTGTATTATGAGCTGTCGGAGAAGAACTGTACGTCCGGGTCTCGCATGGTGTCCTCCCAAGCTGTTAAAACAAAGACAAAAACGAACATCAGAGCAGGTAATCCACACAGGTATTGTTATTTAGAGCAATACCGTACGACTTTAATTATAAATGTCACCATTTGCCAATAGCATATTGAGGTTATGTGCTTGAGTGACTGTGCTTCTTTTGGCCTGGACGACGCTCATGACATGTTCAGCCAAGTCAAGGCCAAGTCTAGTTTCCATGTGTGTAAAGAAGTTGTTCACAGTGCATCTAAAGTAGCAATTAGATTCATGAATCTTTTTGGAAGCAAAGAAACTAGTGATACTTCAATACTCTCTTTTTCATTTGTCAAAAACTGGCTATTTTACTTTGGCGATTGCAACTAATTTTGGACTACTTTTTTCCCCATAAAATACTACAAACTACGTTCTACAAAAAAAAGCACACTAGAATAAGTTGTCACTAGTTCAATTTATTTAGTTGTACGCCAGGGTAATAATTTATTGTCAATTACCGTATTTTTTTTATAAATTAAGACATTGGAAATCTGTGAAATGTTCTGATATCTACACTTAGAAGTCTATAGATTTTTTTGAATGTTTTATTTTTTATTAAATGTAAAATCAATTAAAGAAGCGAATGATAATTAACCCAGGTGAGGATAATTTTTGGAAAAAACACCTCCGCCTGGATTTGAACCGGGAACCCTCCAATTTCCGGTTGACAGCTCTCCCAGTTGAGCTACAGAGGCCGTGGAAATTTATAGGTTTTATTTGTTACTTCAGGACTTGCAATCCGAGTTTCGAATTAAACAAACCCGTCGTGACACCTATTGGGGCTAGATGAAAGTTTGGTAACTAGCAATTGTCATCAGGTCATATAACATTATGAAATAAAAAAACATTTTTTTTAATTGGTACAATAAATATCACCCTGCACCACAAATTTTGTTTTGAACTATTTTCAGTATAGTTACATAAAAAACAATTTCAGACAAAATTTTCTTCATCTTTTGTACTTTTTATGCTGTATTTACTATCTTCCCGTTCTCTCACAACTGTATCAGTAGTCAAAAAAACTTATAGTTATATATTTGCACGCTGTATTTTTTAAAGCAAAGTTCAGCTTACAGGCAATTTATTCAAATATAAAAATTTATATTTATAATACTGTTTATAATACCGAGTAATACTCCTTTTTTAAAAATATTTTATTGACCAACTGCCTTCAAAGAAGGAGGAGGTTATCAGTTTGACACAAATATTAGTACGTGTGTCAGTACGTCTGCAAAAAATTAGAAAGTTTTTGTAATGGATATTTCAGAAAATGTTATTCTTTATAAAAGACAAGTTATGTACGTTAATTATGTAGTTTTGTAGTTAAGATTAAAGTACTTCCATTTTAAATATCATTGAGGAAGTTTATTTAGAAAAGTTGTTTAGAAGTAAGAATTATGCTAGAGACGCAATAATAATAATTTCAAAGATGTTTCCATAAAATCAAAATTACAAAAACAAAGAAAAAATAATTTTTAAAGATAGGTGGCTGCTATTTTAAATTTGAATGTAATTCTTATATCTAAACAGCATTTCCAAATAACATTTTGCGGTAATATTAAAAATAGAAGTACTTTTCTCTTAACGCAAATTCATTCTTTCTGGACTACGCTGTATACGGTGCATAAATTATCAAATTTGATGGATGCAGTATCTGTTTTAGCGCATTTCCCATCTTTTATAAAGAATAAAATTTTCTGAGAAATCAATAACACAAAAATTATCCGTTTTATCGACTTGAAAAAAAAAATCCCGCAAAAAGCAAACAACTTACCGCTTCCGATAAAATTAACGATCCGATCGAAGTTGAAGCACCTCCTCGCGTCCTCGCCGTCGGCCGGCTGCGCGAACCTCGTCGCGAAATCCGCGCACACGTCGTCCGACAGCAGCTGCTCGTTAATATCGAACCCGAACGTGATGCCCGACACCTCCTTCCCCCCACTCCCGCTAAGAATAACCACCGCCGGCCTGCCGTCCTCGCAACACCCCCCGTCCGCCCCCGCGCTAGTCCTATCCGCCGCCCTGTCGTCCGCGCACCTAACCGCACTCTTCTCTGCCGCGCCGGCGTCCTTATTAATCCTAGCAAACCACCTATTCGCGGCCTCCGGATCGAAAACGTGCCCGCTCTTCAACTGTTTCTCGATCTGCTGCACGTCCGGGATGTTCAACGGTATGCTATAGATAATCGTCTCCGAGCCGGAATTGATCGGGAACGTATTATTGTTGTTATTATTGATAAGCGGTTTATCCGCGCCTTTTAGAGCGTTATTCCTGCCGTTTTTATTGACGTGATTCTTCTGAACTCTCACGTTGTTATTGTTATTGTTCTTGACGATGTTCGGGCGATTGTTTGGTATCGCTGGCCAGGTTTGGATCTCGGCGATCGGCGATCTGGTGTGTTTCGCTTCCGGGTGGTGCTTGTCCTTCGACGGGATTGATGGGAAGTTTGTCGGGTTCAGGTCGGGAACGACGTTTTTCTTCGTCTTCTTGGCCTCTTCGGTTTTTCTGAGCTCCTCGAGTTTACGGAGTTCGTCGATCTTCTTGAGCTCCTCGAGTCGCTTGGTGTCCTCGAGGCGCTTAAGCTCTTCGGTTCTCTTGAGGTCTTCGAGTTTCTTGAGGTCCTCGAGTCTCTTGGTTTCTTCTAGTTTCTTTAGTTCGTCCGTTCGTTTCTTCTCTTCGACGATCTGTAGATGAAATAACAATAACAATTAATTTATTTCAAAAAGACATTTCGAAAATTACACCACATCTCAGTAGTGATTCAAAGTTGGCAAAGTACAAAGTTCTAATGGAGTCTGGTTCCAGATAGATATTTCTTTCGATATTTCGTGACTCTCATAGCATAACAGACTCTGTTCAGTTTTTTGCTTAAGTATTCAACATGACCATCCCATTTTAAGCAATCGTCTATTACTCCGCCAAGAAACTTGGGTTTTTTTACCACCTCCAGCTCTTTACCTCCTAGAGTAATGTTAGCTATCGTTTCCTTTCTATTGCTGGTTTTAAAAATTAAAACATTTGTTTTATCATTGTTTATTATTAAGTTGTTATTTTTAAACCAAGTCTCAGCCCTGTTGTTAAGTATCTTGGCAGTTTCTTATTAACTCGTTTAAATCATTTATGAAGATGAGGAAAAAGTATGGACCCAAAACAATCCCCTGCGGAATTCCCACACTATTTTCGGTTGCTAAAGAAATGCCCCTCATACCGTTTTTATTAATTGTGACCTGCTGCTTTCTACCCGATAAATAAGACTCAATCCATCAGAAATATAATAAGAATATAATGAGAAAAGTGACAAATAAATTGTAGAAGCCAATTAAATATTGTAACTTTCAAAGTATACCTAATAAACGCGTTTATTTTTTTTTTCTCGTAGAATTGAAGCGTGAAGTTGCGAATTGACTTTAGTTAAAAAGAACACAAATTCTAGCAAATTGTGTATTGTGCGTTTTTGACACAGATTTTCTTAAAAACTAGCCATAATTCCGGATTTCTCTACGTCCCGATTCTTTTATATCTATTTATTTATTGTATTATATTAAAAAACTTGTAACCATTCTGAGAATTGTTTGAAAAAGAACAATAACATAACTGTTGATGATATGATTTGTTTCATTAAATCATCTAATCCAATTTGTTTCTATCAAAATAAATGTTTGATTGGCCAGGTAAAATCACACTGTATATTCTGTCGGTCATTAATGTCCCAACATTGCCACTATAAAATATGGCAAGCTTAGACATAACTTGAAAAATAATTGTAGAATATTAATGGAAGTAAAAAAATTGTTTAATATGCTTCAATAAACAAAATAAAACCCATGCACTTAGGCTAAACACTCAAAAAAACTGATATAAACAGACTGGAGTTGTTGAGAAACAAAACTAAAATGTACCTACGTTTGCTAGAAAACTATTTTTACTGGAATATTTTTACAATTTTATTTTTGTACTAAACAAATATGCAATATTTTGATAATTCTTATTACTTTTTTTTCTGGAAAGTCAGGTAAATACAGCCGGCAATACAAATTTCAGAATTCTATTGTTGAAGAAATTATAAACACCAAACATTATCGATAAAAACTTGAAAGTACAAAATCTTACACACTTTTCTTGCGTTTTTTCTTATTCATAGAATCCAAATAGCAAAACTCTCCAACTAAATATTTAAATACACACAAAAAAACAGTAAAAACAAAAGAAATACCTTCATCGTCTCCTCGACAGACAACTGCTTCTCGGGCGTCCTCGCCTTCGGCCTCTCCGATTTCCCCTTGCCGGGACGGTCCAAGGTCGCCGCGGCCGAATGCCTCGCGATGTCCGCATAGGAGATCGGCACGTCCTCGGCGGGGTGCCCCGAGGCCCCCCTACGGTCGACGGCGTCAATCGGCAGAGAGTGCACAGAATCAACATCGGAAGAGTCGTTGGACCTCTCGCTGTGCGGCACGGAGACCGCGGGTTTCCTACGTCGCTCCAGACTCGGAACGCGGTTAAAATCACAAGCGGGATCGTCGTCCAGGACGCGGTACTGCTGTCGCCTGCCGCTCAGCGAGTTGCGTCGCTGCTGCTTCTTGCTCTTCTTCTTCTTCGTGACGACGCGGAAGTCGGCCGACGACTCGAGGTTTTCCGCGGAGGCGTTCGTGTAGAGGTTCTGGACCTGTATCGGCTGGAATCGAAAAAGATTCAGTTTTTCAGTACAAATTATTTGCGCAATATATAAAATGAAACGTGCGTTTATTGTAAGCATTCGATAAAATATTTGACCGATACGAAAAACATTTGACCAATACAAAAAATATTTGAGCAATGCAAAAAATGCCTTGAGCATTTAAAAAAATAAATGTGCAATATATTTATAATATGTGCATCAGCATAAATAATTGTACGCTTATATATTTGAATGCTCCCTTCATAATGTATTTGTGCACTTAAATAAATAAATGTGCAATACAATTGTTACCTCTATAACATGCATCTCAAAAAATAATTGTTAATTTAAAAAAATATATGTTCAATAGTTTAAATAAATCAGCATTTGAAAATTTGGCAAGAGCATTCAATAATCTAAATTGTGCCATGAGAAAATTATAATGCGCCCTGGAGAGATTATAGTGTGCATTAAGTTCTGCAAGCCGTAGCGCATTTATGTGTATCGTACAGCTTAGTCCTGTCGTTGCTGTGGTTTTGCTGTCAGCTAAATAAAATTTTATAACTTGAGTCATAAAAATTGGTTTGACAGGGAAGTGAACTGTTTTATTCTCTTTGAATAAATCAGTACATAGTGTAAATATAATTCTAGTTACAATCATAATCTCAAATATACCAAATCGCGCACGTTTGAGGAAAGGCGATTTTAGTAATAGTTTAAACCCTTATAATATGTATAAGAATGTTTGTGTTGTATCATATGTATCCTACGTCTTGTCTACTGCTTGTTGTTATACTTGTTTATTTTTTATTGTTTAAGAAACTGTCGTAATTAGACATATAATAAAAATTCTTTTTGCGCACGTATTTAGTAGAATTAGATGCTGTACAATTTTGTCAATATTTTTTTTCCTTTTGGTTGCTATGACAATCAACATTGTTTAATAGTAGTACCATTTCAGCTGTATTTCAGTAGATAAGTACCAATACGCCGTATGTTTCGTTTCAAATACGGTTATTCGGTGTACAATTTTAACTTGCTATCTAATAATTATTAGTTTTATAAAATGAAACATACATAACACCTGTGTGGGGTTTTTATACATACATAACAACCCAAAAATAATGTAATATTTTTAAAATAAACATCTACAATTCTTTTCTAAATTACATAAAGATTGGTTGGGATTTCTTGTAAAGTGGAGGTTTACTCTTAGCATTTTTTTCAACGATTTTGCAAATGAGCCACCATTTCAGTAATTTTGTCAAGATGTAGACGTTAAATTCAACGACGTTAAAAATCAAAGTTAGTTTCGAGATTTTTTCTCCTGATTGTGTAAGTAATGATTTAAGTTAATTTTTACCAATTTTATGGAAACATGACAGATGAAAATATTTCTCATTGTAATATTTTTTTTATGTAACATATTGATATTTATTTAATGCTCAGTATGTATTATTGTAATGCACAAATCAGCCATTCTAGGGCACAATATGAATTAAATATTGCTCATTATTAAATTTTTTATGTAATATATTCATATTTATTTAATGCTCAGTATGTATTATATTATTTTAATGCACAAGTCAGCCATTCTAGGGCACAAAATGAATTAAATATTGCTCATTATAAAATTTGTTATGTAACATATTCATATTTATTTAATGCACATTATTTCATTTTTAATGCACAAAGTATCTATTTTATTGCACTTATATATTTAAATAATGCACGCTTAAATCACACAAAAAAAAACAAAAAACAAAGCTAACCTCCGAGGTACCCCAAGATCTCCGCTCCCTGGGCCTCTCCGTACTGCTCTTCGACTGCCTCAGGTGGACCCCGCCGCTCTCCGAAGATGAAGCGAACGAAAACTCGTCCATCTTCGTTGTGGACATCTCCTCCAAGGAGCTGCTCTTCTGCAGCGAAGGGCTGCCCTTCGGCTTCGTAGAGGCGGAAGCGCTCGACGACGTCCTCGTAGCCTCTTGCTTCTTCTTCTTGCCGTCCTTGGCGCCGCCGTTGTTGCTCTTGTCGCCGTCGACAAACGACGACGATGAGTTCCTCTGCACGTTCTTCTGCGGCTTCGGAAGGTTATTCTTCGTCTTCTCCTTCTGCATGTTGTTGCCGTCTATGTAGTCGGTGAGCTTGTCGACATCGTCGATAATGTCGCCGCGATGGCCGCTTATCTGTTAAAAAAAAAAAATTAGGTTAAGTTTTTTTTTGTTAAGTTGTAGGTTCGTTAACGTGGTTGAACTGCAACACGATATATTATGGTGAGAGATATTGGTTTCCGAACACAGTTATGTGCAAAGTTTGACGCTTATTAATATATAATGTAACCTATAACAATTTCGTGAAATTTGTTGGTTAACTTCAGATGAACACAGTGAACTGTACATACTACGTATAACTGGAACGGACCCCCACTTTATATTGGCTGGCGAGAAGTGTTGCAGGCGCAAGCAAAAGAGACAGAGCGATAGCGTGGGCAATGTGTCACTGTCTGACAACCGTAGGTAGATAGCGGAAGGCAGTAGTGTTTCGCTTTTTTATTTTATTCCAGCTGAACCCATTGTCCAAGAAACCTCAAAATGGTCTCATAGTAAACCTAAATCTCTGTATTTTTACGTGAAATTGCAAAAATTTGTTCCCTAATGTTTTTTACGCATTTACAGCGATTCTTTAAGTGGGGTGCGGACGGCTTGATGTAAATATGTAAACTTTGATAATTAAAATCGACGAAATTTTTCAAATAACAAACCATTTCAGACATTGTGTCATGTTTCCTTACTTTACGTGCTCAATATATTTAGAACGAATAAAATTTTAAAATGTGAAAATTAATTTATAAGTATTAATATTATCGAATAAATATAATCAGCATCATGTGGACTACTTTTAATGTCAGAATGCGTTTCCTTAATTCAATAATACAAAGAGCATTTAGTTATTGAACTGCAAATGTTTCAAATTAACGAATAACTACTAATATATGATTTGAGAGTACCATCGCGAGCATAAAAAACGGGGACAGCAAAGTGATATTGGGCACTTATATTCTCAACAATTTTACTTGTGTAACTTTTACTTTGACAGTATTTGTTAACCTATGATGCTAAACTCTGACAGTATTTGTCAACCTACATATTTGTTCCGGTTCCATCAATTTTATTCTTCGCGGTATTCTTGCCTTCACTTAATTCAGTAACAAATTCTCGAATGCTGATTTTATCATGTAGTCGAGTTTCAATTTGCCTTCTAAAATTCATTCAATTGCGAAATTTTTTTTTTATTACGTCAAAATTCAAGATGACATTAATGTGACATGACAAGCGTACTGACATGGCATTACGAAGCCCAGTTTAATCAGTGCAAATCAGAGTGTCCCTGTTTTTTAGGCTTGCGATAGTACCCTAGTCTGTAAATTTTAATTAGGCGGAATATATGAATAAAATATAACTTTTATTAAATCTGCGATTATTATCCCATGTATTTAAGTCTCTGCAAGAGTTAAGGGGTGATTAATTTGTTCCAATTAAATTGAAAAAGATATTACAAATAAAAAAGTTTAATTCAAACCGCATACGGTGATAGTACCGTATGAGATAGAAAGAGATAGCTGAACCACTGCACTGCGGGTTGCATACCAAATGCATTTGCATCACGTATTTACCATTACGGGTCCTTTCCAGTTATACGTAGTATGTACAGTTTTCAGTGGATGGACAGAATAGAACAATGCTCGGTATACTTATTTGTAGAGAGTAGAATCAAGATGGTGGGAAGTGACAACACCATTGAATTTCAAGTGAACCAAAATACAAAATACTGTGGCTACTGTAAGAGTTCAGTTTCATCAGAGGCATCATGCACAAACTGTGACATGATATTCCATCCAAGCTGCCTGGTGCGACACTCCAAGCAGTGCAGCGGTCAGAAGGACCAAGGAAAAGTTGCACCTCAGGAAAGTGAGGTTAAAAGCAGAGACGTGGAACAAGAACTGGAGCTCCTGAAAGTGGAAGTTACCCTTTTAAGAAAATTAACAAAAGAGCAAGCGGAAAAAAACAGTATCCTTATTGAAAACAACAATTTACTAAAGGAAAAGATTATTTATCTTGAAAAGCCTAGAGCAAGTTCTGGCAGAGACATCTCTATGTCGCTAAAAGAACCACTGAAGCCAACTGCTACTATCGCCACCTATGGTCAAATAGCGGAAAATCAATTGAATACCTCACAAAACCAAGGAACATACAGAAGAGCTCTGCAAAATAACAATCTGCAAGATATGAAAATAAACCAACAAAAGACTATGACCAAGGTTATTCACATGAACAAAACACCAAACCAATCGAACAAAATCACTCCGATTCCAAAAGAGGGAGATGAAGAGGAATTTAAATTGGTGCAATATAAGAAGCGGCGAAGTATCAAAACAATCCACGGCGCAGCAACTGATGTCAATAACGCATTAAAAGCGGTCCCAAGCTACGGGTATCTACATGTTTACAGACTACACCCAGATACTACAGAAGAAAACTTAAAGTCATATATAACGTCAAAAAATATCCAAAATCCAATTTGTACAAAGATGTCATCGAAATATCCAGAGGAATATTCATCATTCAAAGTCGCATTCAATATAAAGAATCTAGACGTGCTACAAGATCCAAGTTTTTGGCCTGAGGGGACACGTCTAAACCGTTTTTTCCACCAGCTTGGTCTAAAGAAGAGAGGCGGGTAAATATCTCACAGCACATTACCTGCTCAAAAACTAGTAATAAAAATCCAAACAGCAAACAATTAAATATAATGCACTTGAACGCACAGTGTATCACTAATAAAATAGATGCTATCGAAATTCTGGCTCATGAATACGATCTTGATGTGTTGTGCATTGTCGAACATTGGTTGAATATAAATAACCAGAACATCTACAATATGAGTTCCTATGAGTTAGGTAGCACTTTTACTCGATCTACCTTCAAACATGGTGGGGTATGTATTTTTGTACATTCACATACAAAATTTGCAGACATTCCCATGATATCGGCAAGGTCAGTAGAAAAAGAATGTGAAATGGCAGGACTCTACATAGGAAGCAAAAATATTGTTATCATTACAACTTATAGATCGCCAGATGGAAATGTATCGCTCTTCTTGGAAACAATATCAGCAATGCTCTCTGATCTGTTGGATCAGTATAACCCACAAACAAAAATCATACTCTCTGGAGACTTCAACATAGATACTTCCAAGTCAACTGCAGATTCCCAGGAGCTGGTAAATACTATGAGAAGCTTTGGGCTTGAGAAAACAACTACCCAATATACAAGAGTCACTGCAACATCAAAAACAACAATTGATAACATATTTACAAACATCACCGAATATTCAACAGGTGTGATAATGCACAACTTATCAGACCATTATGGAATTAAATTAACAGTTCATTCTGAACACCAAAGACAACATACTAAACAGAAAACGAGAATACTCTCCAGCCAAGGAAAAGCATCTCTACAAAACCTTCTATATCAAGAAGATTGGGAAGTATTATCAGAAGTCCAGGGTGTGGAGAACAAGTACAATAAATTTCTATCTAAATACATAGCTGTAATAAACACTGCACTCCCCCTGAAGCAAATAAAACCAAGACGAAAGAATAACCCTGCTATGTCCCACGAGGCACGGCAAATCAAAGAGACCCTGGGATTAATACAGGAGTCATACAACCGTATGGGGGGTGAAGACCTGAAGGAAATCCTCAAAAGCTATAAAAGCTTTTACTTGAACTTTGTGATGGACGAGAAGAAAAGCCGGTATAAAAACAGCCTTCAAGGCACTGAAAATAGACCAAAAAAGTTGTGGAACATAATAAACACAGAAACAGCAAGAAACGCAAAATCAAGCCCATCCATGCCATCTAGCAATGATCTAAATTCGTTCTTTGCCACTGTGGGAGATTGTGACAATGGTATAACTGCAGATACAAACAAATTACCTTCCATATCCGAGACCTTTTTCTTGACCCCAGTATCACCAGCAGAAGTACTAAGCACGATAAAAGGACTAAAAACAAAAACAACAATGGATATCCACTTCCTAAACACAAAAATACTGCAATGGAGCGCCAAATACATTGCAAAACCTTTGTCAGATGTTATAAACGAGTGCTTCTTGCATGCAGTGGTACCTGACCAAATGAAAATTGCAAAAATAGTGCCAATATATAAAAAGGACGACCACCAAAATTGCTCAAACTATCGCCCTATTGCAATACTGCCAGTACTATCTAAGGTACTGGAGGCTGCACTCCTAGGCAGACTCTCCAACTTTCTTCAGGCGCAGAAGGTGTTGAGCTCAAACCAATTTGGCTTCAGAAAGGGCAGAAATACCATTGACGCTGTTCGCTCCCTGCTGGACTTTGTGTGGGATGCCATGGAGAACGGAGAGGAATCTCAAGCAGTCTTGTGCGATCTGTCCAAAGCATTTGATTGTATACAACATAAGCAACTTCTTAGAAAGTTGGAATGGTATGGAATAAGAGGTCAACCCTTGTCTCTAATTGAATCATACCTGAGCAATAGGAGACAAGGAGTTTACACTGAGGGAGAGATGAGCTCACTACTGACTGTCAAGAATGGAGTAGCTCAGGGATCACTGATGGGTCCAGTGCTGTTCTGTCTGTTTATTAACGACCTTCCAGAGAACATGTCTGCCACAGCTGTTCTATTTGCAGATGACACGACACTCCTTACCAGGGACGCAGATATCAACACCCTCCAGTCAAAAACTGTCTCAGCATTATCTGAAGCTAAGGACTGGTTTGGTGCAAATGCTTTACAGATGAACGACACCAAAACATCAACAATAAGCTTCACAAGCAAGCGGAATACAACTATCCAGGCTTCTTCAACAAAGCTGCTTGGTGTCACCCTTGACTCACGTCTCACCTGGTCGGATCACACAAATGCTCTTACATCAGCTCTTTGTACAGCAACATATGCTATTAGAAGAGTGAGACAGATTGTCGGGAGAGATGCGGCTGTAATAACGTATCATGCACTATTCCACTCAAGACTAAGTTATGGGTTAGAATTGTGGGGAGAATCAGCCCACTCTGGTAAGATATTCATCTTGCAAAAGAAAGCTGTCCGTTCTATAGAACAAGCCAGCTGGTCTACCCACTGCAAACCACTATTCCGAAAATTCAAGATAATGCCACTGCCATCTGCATATATTTTTAAACAAATACTACATGCAAAGAGTGTTATATCAGACCACCAAGATAGAAGTGAAACAACAAGCCGAATGCTACGGAATGCAAGAGACATTACCATACCCTTCCATCGTATAAATACAACTGCCAGCCAGCATCGACATTTGGAGCTATTTAATATGTTACCTGCCCTTTGGAGGAGTAAAACGCCAAGGAAACTAAAAGCAGATCTCAGAAACCTGCTGACCGACAAAATCTTCTACGATGTTGAAGAATTCAGGAACTACATGCAAAATGAGATAGACTAAACTTTTATTGTATCTTAAATTGATATATGCGTTATGTGCATTTTTCTTTTCTTTTGACCATTTCCCTGTTACAAATGTATTTTGGTGAAATAAAGTTTATTTATTTATTGTTTATTTATACTACAGCTATATCATGAAATTAAAAGTATTAAAAGTGACTATTCTGTCACAGATAGCAACAATCAGAATGTTTGGAAAAGTGTTATAATAAAACAACACACATTATTTTCATTACAAAAGATGGACGAATTTATCCAACACAGCATCAATCAGATTTTTTGCCTATAACGAACATCGGCTATAACAAACCAATTTTGCTGGTCCCTTAAGGTTTGTTATAACCGAAGTTGACTGTATACAAAACTAATACAATGTAGACGAATTCTTAAAACGCTTTTTTGTGTAACACAGTTGTCGAGATAGTGGATAAATTTAAATACCTAAGTGTCATATCAGACAATAAAACTCCTTAAAAATTGTGAAATGCGATGTAATACCGTTTTAAACTTTCCATCTCTATAACTGTGAGTGTGAAATTCTCTAACAGTATGTTTAACATATAATAAGATTATGCAAAACAAAAAACAATACAATGATTCAAAACAATACATAACCTTGAAACCCGACATCTGTCAAAAGCGAAATTACGAAAAACAATCGAAAAACAAAAGACTCACCTCGGAGGGATCCCAAACGGTGACGTTTTTCTCCTCCTTCTTTTTCTTGGTCTTCGACTTCTTGCCGTCTGTTGCATGCTGAGGCACGGCGTTGCAATTCTCGTCAACCCTCTGCGTGTAGAGTAACGGCAAGAGATTAGTAAAGTTCAGGTTGAATAGGCGCATGGCGATCAAAAGAAAAGCGGAACAAGAGACGGCACGAAATAAAACACTTCATTTGTTCGCTTGTCTCGCAAAATCGAAAATAGCGAATTAGATTCGGTCAAGTCACTGGAATTTTAGGAAACGACCGCACGCAAGTCGAGATAACGTTCGAGTGCGGACGCCAATAACAAAACTAAGCATTTGAAGTCCGTTTGATAAAATTGTTGATAAAATTTCTCTACAGCTGATAAGGTGTTGTGACTCAGTGCTATTAGAAATATTCAAATAAGGTGGGTATGTGTACTAGAACTCGTGACTATATTATTTAGCAATTTAAGTTTTGATAGAAGTTACGTCGGGATTGAAATTGCTACAAAAACAGTTGCAAATTAGAAATTACGGAATGACGATACCGATTGTTAAATCAAACAAAGTTTATTTTAGTAACTAAAATGTTTTGTATTGTTTCAAATCAGCTAGAAATTAAAATTTATAGGTTATAACTTATTGAGGTTCAAATGTATACATGAATTTTGCAAATTTTTTGTAATATTCAGATTCGTTTTACCGACCGTTCCTGTATCACGACATAGTGTAATGTTCACTTCTCTGATTCACACGCATAATAAAGAGAAGTGAACAATAATCTGATATATGTTCTAAAATCCATAACATAGTACTATTTTATTACCAAATGAACTGTAAACATTAGATTGTAAAATTTTATTTAACAAACTATTGTTTGTTATTTACAAATAATCGCTGTTATAGCTGTTAATCAGTTGTTTTTGGTGTCGTATTTCATGTAAACTTATTTATATCTTCAATACTTTAAAATTTATCAAATCCATATTTTAAACAAATTAATAGGTTCTTAAGAATAACAATAGTTCTATATCAAAACTTTTACTCAGAATGAATATTTATCAATTTTTGTATTCATTGTATTTTTAATGTTGTCATTTTTTGATTTAAATTAATTGAAACAATGTCAGTTCCATATGAATTTTTTTGCATTTATTTTGTTAATATTAGAAACAACTAAAACTTTAGAAGGAAGAATTGAAACAAAAACTATTCACATAGAAAAATAACTGCAGTTACAGAAAATAAATCGAATAAACAACAGCAAATATGCTGTAAAAGAAGAATTTGCAGTTAATTACGTTATCTTTTTCTACTGCAACGTTGCTGGTTATTCGATTACAAGCTCCTGTGAAATTACAGCATTACCACAGTAATTTTACAGAATATTTAGCTAATTCACAGGAAAAATACTGTAATTCTACAGTAAACTGATTTTTAACAATTGAACTGCGTTTTTTGCAGACATATAGCAGGTTAGTTGATACAGCAAAATTGCTGTACTCATTTCTCTTTGTGTATTAAAGTTTTTGCTCAGAATGACATTTGGTGTATATATGGCATTATGTGGATCTGGAATTGATGAACTCAAAAGATTGTAAGAAAACTAAAATGGTAAGTACAAAATTAAAATAACACTAAACAATTATTATTTAATTTAATGTCAAAAACTAGTAAGAAATGTGTCAGAACCTTTGGCTGTTCACCTACTATTAAATAAAACAAAATTCAAATGAATCGATTGTGAACCTACCCAAAAAAGTGACATTGACATAACACCATAACCCTACTAATTTCCGGAAAAAAAAAATTCTACATACAAAAACAATAAAAATAAGATCTAAAAACAAGAAATAGACAGAAAGATCAATCATACAACAAAGTATCTAAAATATGTACTAACCCTCTCCGCATTTCGGGCGCTGACATTCGCAAATTGCAAGTTCGGAACGTTGACTGGCAAAAGTCCGGGGGCCTTGCTCGGCTCAATCCTACAATTCTCGATGTCGACGAAGGGCATTTGTTCTAAACTAGGAACCACAATTCCATCATCAACACCTACAAAAAAAAATAAGAGAAAATTAATTTTAATTCCGTACAGGTCCCACGCAAACTACATTATTAGCATTAAGAAATTGAAGTATACGTTTACTTTCATATAGAAAAATTATAGGTAATCATTCGCTCTACAGTCGGATGTATACAGGGATGTTCTACAATAACGCACCAATATAAAGAAAGTGGAATATCTGTATAACAAAAGTTTTATAATCTCTTTTCTTGCAAAAAATATCGATACAATAACATGTGCATGTTTCTACAATTATGATGTCTATTGTTAATTTTAGCATATTTAAAAATTCTCTGTTCTTGTCGATGGTAAATTTTATTATATATACCCGATCTTTTTTTTATTTTTTTCATTTTGAAAACAAAAACCAGGTGAAATATATTGGAAGGAAATAGACATATTTTACTGGGTACGAACTTATTTGAAACATAATACAAAATGTATAGAATATGGTGAGCTACCTATATTTTCAGATAAAGAAAATGTTTCATTAGAAAAAAAAAATTGTGTAGTTTTTGAAGTATGAAAATGCAATACTTAAGTTGCAAGTTTTTAACCATCCTGTAGAAGATATAATGATCAAGAGTTATTTCGAAATACGAAGAATTTCCGACGTCATTTGCAACCGTCATTTGCTCAGGAGTTAAATTATTTGTTTTCTATTTCATCATTAACTTTTATTTATTCCAATGAATTATTTTACGTAATCTGTTTTATAAGTTTATACGTTTTATAATTATTTTTAGTGATGGCAATCGAATTAGTCGATTATTGAAATATCTCGAGTTAATCGATTATTTATATTATTATTATTATGAATTTCAGTAGTAGGCTTATTTTGCATCATCTGCCTTGGCGCAACTTATTTACCACTAACATTTCGCGCATTAAAGCCTGCCTGAAGTCGCCAGTAAACTGACGGCGCGCAATCGAGTATTCGATCTGGACATTTTTACGTGTTTGATTGCTTAGTTAAGAGCCTACTACAGCTATTTAATTTCTGTTTCAGTTTTTTAATTTTTGCTATTCAAGAATTGATTTTATTAATTACGTTTTGGTGCTGTCACATTACATGGTGCTGTCGATGTACAAAGCGTCAATGGCGAAATAACAAACACACAATCCAATCGAGCATATTCCCAAGAAAGACATAAAAAGTTCCGATTGCACACAATAACTACCTAAAAGAACTTAACAAAAAAATATCACCGACACCCTATAATATTAATAAACGAAAGCGCCAATGTCGGCAATGTCTTTGCATCTTTGTCGGCATTCAGTGCCGGCGTCAGTGTTGTTTGCCCCCATAGCACACGTAGTACATTGCAACTTAACCGCAAAAGTAATCGAACCAATTAGTACTACTGATTTTAACTACTATATTAGTACTACTAATTTTAACAGCTATATTTAGTACTACTAATTTTAACAACTATATTAGTACTACTAATTGTAACTATTAAATTAGTACTACTAATTTTAACTACTAATATAATCAATATATGTCGTTATCAATATATGTCGACTACTAATAATGGATTATTAAAATATCTCGATTATGCCCATCACAAATTATTTTGTTCTTAATAAATTTACACGATAATCAAAAACCTATTGGAACATCCGGCATGCATGATTTAAAAGATGGGGTATCCTCTTCTTAAATTGAAACGTCCCCACTACACATCATTTTGTTTGGCTTTAAATAAATAATATACATGAAACTGTTCACCTCAATAATAACCAAATTATTACATTTTACGCATTAACAGAAAAACTAACGTAGAAGTAATCAAATCAAAATATCTTACCAAATTTTCCTGTTTTCTTGATTTTCTCGTCGACGGACCTCAACGCCTCCATGACGGAGGTCTCGTCCTGCTTGGTATGCGGTTTGGGTTTCATCGTGCCGACAGGGTCGTCCGACACGGTTGACACAAACCGTTTGATATCCTTGATCTCCTTTATGTTCTGGAAGTCTTCGATGTACTTACGATCGAAGCAGGCACCCGCGTTAACGTTACACGGCAGGCTGCCTAAAAATTCCAAAAAGAAATACCATGAAGTATAAAAATGCAAAAAATTAACCTCCAAAATGCAATTTACATGATAGCTAATCTATACAGACACTAGAATAGCAGTTGCGCTGCTCATTGTGAAGTGACTTGGACGTTACGAAATGAAGTACGTTGTATATCTATATCGGATATCTACTCGAAGATTGCGTGGCAAAAACGGCAAAAGTAGTAAAAGGGGAACTCGATATCCAGTGTGATATGATATCTGCGCGACAGTGGGTATATTTGAATCAATGTTTGCTTTGCTCACTTTTAAACCAACAAATCTGATAAGAATTATCAGGGGAAATCGTATAAGGAAGCAATCGAGAAACCACAGAATTTATTTACAAGAGGATATGTGCGTATTGTGTTATTTTTTAGTTGGTAAACAAAATACAATCAACAAATAATATGTCGGCTTTTTTGGTTATTTGTTATCCGTGATTCATTGATTATTATATCAAGATTTTTCCAATAATAAGTAAACATGTTATCCTTAAAAACTATTTGATTAAATTTCAGAAAAAAATCTTATCTACTATTTGCTATATACAGTATGTCTAAAATTTTCCCTTTGAAGAAGGGCGTTACAAATAGAAATTAGTAAATCTCATTAATCCAGAATTTACAAATAAAATTAAAACTTTTTGAACACAATTTAGACAGAGTTTGGATGTCAGCGATAATGCTAAAGTTATATGTTTTTTAGGGTGCTGGATGCGAATTTCAACTTTGCTACTTCCCACGGATATATCTTCACAACGAAAATGGCAAAGAACCTCAACATTTTCGACTTTTCTTCAGTTTTTGCCAAAAAGTCGAAGGAATTCGTATATGTGGTTGACATACACCATTGTTATTTAAGAGTTATTTGCATTTTGTTTCAATAATAATAATATCATCAAAGATTCAGTAAACAGTTTGATATGATGTACCGGATATTTTTCTGAATCTATTGGTGTTATTTTTCATGAACGGGCAAATTATTTGTCTACGCAAATCTAAAATGACTAAGACTAATTATCTGGACTTATTTATTCAAAATCCTGTCAAACAACTTGTTGACTTTGCTTGGAACTAATTATTTTGACACATTTTATACTATAGGTGCCAAAAACTGAAATTTCTGACAACAAATTGTTACAGATTTTATAAAAAAAAGTATCAAAAGTATCGAAATAGTTCAACATTTCGCATCTATATTCGAACTAAAACCGAATTTCCAAATTGTAAAGTATTTAATGAAATTAAAATGCTAAAACCCCTAAATAGATAAAAAGTGTGATAATAAGTGTGTATTGTACACAAAAAATAAAACCTTTGACATAATAACCAGACATAGAAGAAAATTGTCGGACAATCATAACTTTATTGATTGCAGAAATAAAACGCACATAATAGTATATTATTTGACAAGCACATAATAAAAGATATAAATCACGAGTACGAAGTTTACACGCGAGCCGTAGGCGAGCGTGTAATCATGCGAGCGATTTATATGCGTTATGTGCGAGTCAAATACGACGTTTTATCTACGACTCATAAATTCCATTTTATGCAAAATATTTTAAATGTATTTGTCAATGATGGCGAGGCGAACTGTCAAATAACTGTCATCCACGTAGGTTTTCACAGACTTTGACACTAGCATTGTATAATGATGACAGTTCGTTCAAATAATGACGTCATTATTGGAACTAACTGTCATTATTATACAACGGTAGTATCATTATATTTACTGGCACGTATAATGATAGGGATTATACAGTCATAGATACGTACGCAATGAACTTATTATATGCGAGTCGTAGATAAAAATATTAACAGAAACATGACAAAGAACAAACTACAACAACCTTACACAGAAAATACCCTAATTTGTAATGAATAACAAACTTACCTCCTTCTTTCTGTCGAGCGCTGACGGACTTTTTCGGCAACTGCCTTTTGGTACCTTCGTACAGCGCCTCCTTATTAAGATCGTCCAGACTCCCGCTCAACGTATAATTCTCCGAGATGGAATTCGACTTACGACCCTTCCCTTGTCTCTTCGGGGCGCGCTTGTTATAATGACGCACCGTTTCCGGCCCGCTGGCGCTTGTCGCTCTCAGATTCCTCAATTCGTTCTCGGCATTAGTCAGCAAATTCTGGAAAGATAACCAATGATAAAACTAGGCCCACACAGACCAACTTTCAAGACCCACCTTAAACAATTCACTCTTGCCTTCTCGATCTTTGGGACACTTGTAAGAATACGCCTCATCCAAAAGATGCTTTAAACCATTCTCATCCATTTTCTCTAAATCAGTTTCCTAAAAAACCGGTAAGAATACATAAGCGGTGTGTCTACGACAAAAGACGCACATGTATCCGTCTTTTGTTTCACATGTGCGAATATAACAAAAGGCGATAGTTGAGAAGAGTTTTCGAAGTTTTTGGTTATGTTCTTCGCGGTTTCGGTCGGATTTATAACGAGAAAACCGGTTGTGAGAGATTTTTGAATCGCTCGAAGATCAAATTTCGCGTGAATACGGTCGTATTTGTGCTAAAAACATCGGCCGAACCGACGTCAACACATTTCGGCCGCCATTTTAGCATGCAACAAATGCTACAAGAACCATGCAAAAATTGATCGATTATCTCTAACTTCGCAAATAAGCTAAACAGGAATAAAATAGCGAAAACGAACAGCTGTTCGCGCGGACCATAGTCAACAAGGTGGTAATAACCGTCGAAATATCTTCGAAATTAGCGTTTTGGGGTACCTTGTTATCCGATTTTGTGTCGGTCGGTTTGTGGTCCGAGGAGGGGCCGTTCGAGGCGCCGCTCTTATCCTCTTTATCGGGTGCTTTGGGGGGACTGTCATTTTCGGGTGACGGTGCCATTTTTGCAGACGGTACGCTCCGCAGGTGAATCTTTAGAACGCCCTAGCCTGGTAGCGATCAAGTGGACGAGCCCATTTCACGCGCACCACTTCATACACGGGCTTTTTGGGCCGGATTCCGCACGAACGCACGTTTTTCGCTGTTTGTGGGGCCTCGTTTTACGGTCGGAACACATTTTCAGCGGCCGCCATTACGTTACATTTGTACGGGAAAAAAAAAACGGAACACGTCTGCAACGACATCTTTTGACCGATACCTGTCATCCGCGAGATAGAGCGAGCGCTACCAACCTAAAGCTACCATAAATCAAATAC
Organism: Melinopterus prodromus; assembly: GCA_964023965.1. Classification (NCBI taxonomy): domain Eukaryota; kingdom Metazoa; phylum Arthropoda; class Insecta; order Coleoptera; family Scarabaeidae; genus Melinopterus; species Melinopterus prodromus. The sequence continues at coordinate 4,315,549 of OZ030395.1, read as the reverse complement.
TTTTTTTAATTATTCCGCGAATTGATCAAATGATAATTAAATAATTAGCTTGTAAACCTTGAGAATGTTACCCATTTTACCTAAATTACGCAATATAACGTATTAAATCATAAATATTTGCGTCAGGACTCGATTTATTGAGCACGTAATTTTTATTAAAACTGGTAATTTCTTATCGCAAAATTCCTAAATAAAAAGCCTAAATAATAAACACGATAATCCAAAAGCAAATAAAACCATTTTTATCTTTCGTCGTGCTTTAGTCCATTTTTCTCTTTTAAAGTTGGCAATGTCATTTATCAGTATGGGAATAATTCAATAAAAATTTTATTCATGAGCAGACGTAATTGTTTAGATTTCATCGTTTACGCATTCCGAATAAATTGATTTCTTGCCATTAGAAGATTTATAAGGGCGTTTTGTATTACTATTTTTACATACCACATATAATCCAAACAAATCGTTATTTTCCAAGAATAAGAAGAAGTACTAGAACGATTTTCACCGTTTAATTCAATAAAGAAAAGCCGGAAAAGCCGCAGAAATGGCTGAGAATGAAGAAAATATTTTCTTGTTTTACCCAAACCTTATCGGTAACTTTCTGCGTTACAAAAAAAAGGTACGGCCTCATATTTTTCATGTTTTAGGTTATTTACGTATCATCCTTGCTGTTATTTCGTTTTACTACATGCCCACGAACTACGTTTTAGCGACTTCGTGTTACGTAACCTCAGCGTTACTCGACGCTATCGATGGACATGCCGCTAGGTTCGTTTACTTAACCTAACACTTAAAAACATCTACTATTATCCTTAAATTTTAGGCATTTCAACCAATCAACTAAATTCGGTGCTATACTCGATCAATTAACAGACCGTTGCGGCACTATGTGCTTAGTAGCAGTCTTAGCACATTTCTACCCGAAGTACATGTTTCTCTTTTTATTATCGATGAGCATTGACGTTGCTTGTCACTGGATTTACTTACACACGTACGCTTTTAATCCCAACGTAAAAAACAGCACTAAGATCGTTCATTTTAGCTCCCTTTTACAAGGAAAAACAAGCCACAAGTTTGTGGATATGTCCGAAAATCCGATAATGAGGTTATATTACACAAACCGTAACTTTTTATTCTTTATGTGCGCTGGAAATGAGGCCTTTTACGCCCTTTTATATCTTTTGTATTTCACCGAAGGACCAATATGTAAGTTTTTTTGGATTCTAACCTGAAATTGAGGTTATAATCGTTTTTATACAGTTTTAGGTATGTCGCTGATCAGGATTGGGATTTATTTGTCGGCACCTGTTGCTTTTGCTAAGATGGCAATTTCTTTGTTGCATTGTGGAGTTGCTGCTATGAATATGTCTATTATTGACGTAAATGAGCGTAAAGCTCTTCGCGCTAAAGCAAACTAAGCATTACTCCCTAAACAGGGGACTATATACCAAAAATAAACAAGAAAACCGAGATTATTATCGTATCCACCCTGTGTCAATACGTATAGGCAAACTTTAACAATGTACTTATTGTTATAGAGCATTTATATTTGTTTTTATTTTTTTAATTGCATATTAATTTTAATTAGTTTATAGTAAGTTTGTAACGCGGCGAATTGTTCTGCGTGATTTGTTTGATATTCCGTATGGGTAGCGCCATCTATCGCTGTCTAGGGCAACTTGGTGGAGCTCGGCAGGAACTCGGCAGGGTGTGAAACGCTGCTAGCATCGGGTTTCCGCGCGCAAAATTGCCGAGGCCACGCCCCCGTCATTTACATTTAATTAGATCCCACGGTTTTTACTGTTTGGATTCACGGAATTTTGTCTTGCAAAATCGTTGTTCACTTTGTACTATGGTTCGCCGCTGTTGCTTGGTTTAACTTTCCCTTGGTTTCCCTATTCCGACAGAAATTCTAGGTTTCCGTTTTTTCTGCGTTTCCGGCCGTTATTTTTCGTGGCCGTAGTGCGGCTTGCAGCGTGCTTTTCCGGCGTCTTGTCTTGTCAATCATCTTGGAGTGTACACGTGTGATAGATTTTTGGAAGCCCGTTGAGAATTATAGGAGAGGATTTTGGTAGTTTGGAGGTCCCCCTTATCGCCGTAGTGCGGATTAATCTCGACCAGGCTTCAACAGGTGTCCAGGTTGTTGATTTAGTGGAAACCTGGCCACCACGCCATTGTGCGGATTTAAACGAAATTCTATCACGTTCACGTAGGCCCAGTGTCCATCTATTTTTGGGTAAGCTCTCTTTAGATTCGATGAGATTGTCTGGTGGCAATTGGTGGGTCGATTCTACGACTATTTCCTCTTTTTAGGCACCTAATACGAGGCCGGAGACCCCTCGAACGTTCGTAGTCACCTAGCACGAAGCGAGAGACCCTTCGTAAGTCAGTAGTCACCTGGTACGAGGCAAGAGACCCTGCGTAGGTCCTTCGACATCTAGTACGAGACCTTTTCGAAGTATATCGAGTCGGAGTTGGTGGCACCGTGACGGGACCGGCACGTGCGGTGATTATTATCCGTCGTGGAGGATCCAACGCTAGCATCGGAGCGTCTGTAGGTGGCAAACAGTGTCTCGAAGCTCCGGATAAAGGTCAGAGGTCCTATATTTTTCCGATCAGCTGTGGCGGACGCTCGTTGTCCCTCGAAGGAGCAGGCAGCTCGTATATCTTTTTTTTGGTTGTGCCTTTTGTTGATTAGTAGTTACTATCGCTACGATTGTGTAATCGTTACCCGTCAAGGAGCCTTCCGCTCGCACACCGGTTTATGGTGGCGCATTTGATTAATATTAGATTAGTGTGGCTACGATTTAGTAATCGTTGTCCATTCCGGAGCCTTCAGCTCAGTGTTATTAATTGTTAAGTGTTTAATTATCCGAAGATATCGCTCGGACCATCGGTGCTCAACCCGTATGTGTTATTAATTACCTTTTTTTCTTTAATTTCGAGTTTGGTTTACGTACTCGTAATTTTGATTACCCGTTACCGTATTTATCTTTGTGGATTCTGAATTTAATTCGGATAAATGGTATCCTCTGGTATAATTTCCTTTGATCGTTCAAGATTTTTTAACGGACGCCGTTTGTTAGCCAAGTTGAGTGCCGATGGGAATTTAATTTCCTTTTGGGACGGGTTGCCGTCTTGGCTATTGATTGCCTTTTATATTAATGTTGTTTGTTATCAACTTTTCAACATAGACGTTTGTTGCGGTAATTTTCTGGGGATTTTACCCAGATCTACAGCGAGTCGCGGCGCGGTTTGGCCAAGCTTCGTGTCGGTCGCTACTATTTTTACGAGTTGCGGTTTGGGCTCGAAGCCCTTAAGCGTGTTGAATTGTTTGACCTTTTTATTGTTTTGTTTGTGTGCATTCCCAATTATAAGCAAGCCTTCGGCGTATCGTATAGTGGTACTTTTGGCTGTACCAAGAATTATTGTGTACCTGTACCTGTAGAGGAATAGTTCGAATACCGACGCAAATTATATTATTGGTGATTTCTTCGTTACCGTGTGGAGGCTAATAAATTGGTTGAAGATACATTTGCTTTGCTTGTTCCCTGTGTTGCCTTTATTTCAGCTGCACTTTCGTAGTCAAGTGCTGTTTCTCCAACGGATTAAGACTGACGTGGCGCCCTAGAACATCGTATTAAGGAACCGTTTGGTTACTGTCCCACGACCACCTCCCTGGTTGGCCGGAGCATCCGGGAGAAACGCATGAGCAGCACAGGTTTGGTAGAAGTCGACGTATTTTGGTGTTTCTTCGGCAACTTTAGGTCTTTGGTATTTTTGCGAAAAAAAAGGCGTTACATTGGCGCCCAACGTGGGGCCATTAATCATTAATTAGGAGGAGCTAATTAGGTCTTGGACTTTGCCGGTTGGGTCTAGTTTCTTTTTTTTTGGTCTTGGCTTTGCTTCTTTGATTGGGACTGGCGAAATTTTGTTGTTATAGGATTTCGTTCTCGGGTGTTGTAGGTTTTGTTATATCTTTGTTTTGCAGGAGTTCCAGTGGATTCCCGTGTTGGTGCGTGTACCCTTTTCGGATCTGGAGGAGATGATCGGTTTGTCGCTCTGCGGATTTTATGCATGCCTTTTGCCTTCTTCCGTGACGGAACGGGGAGCTCGTGGTTGTTATTTAGTTTGTAGGACCCTTCTTCGTGTCTGGATTGGCGAGGTTGGCGTCTGCCGTGATGGCGTATTTGTGGCATGGTGCCGGATTGTTCGCTCCCTGTTGAGCGTGGCCTTGTGGGTCGTTGTTGATGCGTTTCCCAGCGCTTGGTAATTTTGGGGTTTGCTGTGTTTCGTTTTGTTTTGTAGGTGCTGTTGTTTCAGTGTTGTGCACCAGCGCTCTGTGTTCCGGGGCTTACAGAATACGGACACGGCGAACCTGCCACCAGTAAGAGTCTGGTAAAAGGCCACGGAAGACTTCCACCTACCATCATCTCTTGTAGGGATCGGGAAAGGGAGCGTCTCACAATGCGTGAGGACTCCTCATCGTTGCAAAACGATTTCGGCTAGGTTGTTAGCGTTGTCGTCATTTTGACGTTATACTTCGGTTGGCGGTATTTCGGTTGATTGGCCGTCTTCCTTAGTTTTGGGATTTCTCTGTTTGTTAGTACCACCACCCCAGGGGTTTGTTCTGGTGTTCCCTGGGTTTTTGTCTTGCTTATCGTAGTTTCTTTTTGTTGTTGGGTGGTACCCTTTTTGTTGAGAGCTGTGGTCAGCTCTATTTTTTGTTTTCGGGGCGCGAGTCGTCGGTGCCTGGTGTTGGGGTTGTGCGGTGGCAGCAGTGGTGAGTTCCTTGGTTCCTGTCCCTATGTGTTATTGCTGGTTTCCAGTGCTGTCGATGGGTACGAACGAGGTTTGATGCACTTTTCCGCATCTTACGCAACTGCCCGTCCCTTCCTTCTTTTGTGTTGTCCTCTCCCCATACCTTTTCCCCTCCCTACTGTTGTCGTTGCACCGCCTTGGCATCTGGTGCTGGCCCCTCAAGCTTTTTTATTGCTTGGTAGTTGAGTTGTTGGTGTGGAGGCATCGTTGGACACACGGGTTTGCAGTTTGATGCGTTCGGTTCGCTCCTTTGGATCTGGGTCGGAAACTTTCGTGGAAATTTTCCTCTGTGAGAGGAGAGGGGGAGTGTAACGCGGCGAATTGTTCTGCGTGATTTGTTTGATATTCCGTATGGGTAGCGCCATCTATCGCTGTCTAGGGCAACTTGGTGGAGCTCGGCAGGAACTCGGCAGGGTGTGAAACGCTGCTAGCATCGGGTTTCCGCGCGCAAAATTGCCGAGGCCACGCCCCCGTCATTTACATTTAATTAGATCCCACGGTTTTTACTGTTTGGATTCACGGAATTTTGTCTTGCAAAATCGTTGTTCACTTTGTACTATGGTTCGCCGCTGTTGCTTGGTTTAACTTTCCCTTGGTTTCCCTATTCCGACAGAAATTCTAGGTTTCCGTTTTTTCTGCGTTTCCGGCCGTTATTTTTCGTGGCCGTAGTGCGGCTTGCAGCGTGCTTTTCCGGCGTCTTGTCTTGTCAATCATCTTGGAGTGTACACGTGTGATAGATTTTTGGAAGCCCGTTGAGAATTATAGGAGAGGATTTTGGTAGTTTGGAGGTCCCCCTTATCGCCGTAGTGCGGATTAATCTCGACCAGGCTTCAACAGGTGTCCAGGTTGTTGATTTAGTGGAAACCTGGCCACCACGCCATTGTGCGGATTTAAACGAAATTCTATCACGTTCACGTAGGCCCAGTGTCCATCTATTTTTGGGTAAGCTCTCTTTAGATTCGATGAGATTGTCTGGTGGCAATTGGTGGGTCGATTCTACGACTATTTCCTCTTTTTAGGCACCTAATACGAGGCCGGAGACCCCTCGAACGTTCGTAGTCACCTAGCACGAAGCGAGAGACCCTTCGTAAGTCAGTAGTCACCTGGTACGAGGCAAGAGACCCTGCGTAGGTCCTTCGACATCTAGTACGAGACCTTTTCGAAGTATATCGAGTCGGAGTTGGTGGCACCGTGACGGGACCGGCACGTGCGGTGATTATTATCCGTCGTGGAGGATCCAACGCTAGCATCGGAGCGTCTGTAGGTGGCAAACAGTGTCTCGAAGCTCCGGATAAAGGTCAGAGGTCCTATATTTTTCCGATCAGCTGTGGCGGACGCTCGTTGTCCCTCGAAGGAGCAGGCAGCTCGTATATCTTTTTTTTGGTTGTGCCTTTTGTTGATTAGTAGTTACTATCGCTACGATTGTGTAATCGTTACCCGTCAAGGAGCCTTCCGCTCGCACACCGGTTTATGGTGGCGCATTTGATTAATATTAGATTAGTGTGGCTACGATTTAGTAATCGTTGTCCATTCCGGAGCCTTCAGCTCAGTGTTATTAATTGTTAAGTGTTTAATTATCCGAAGATATCGCTCGGACCATCGGTGCTCAACCCGTATGTGTTATTAATTACCTTTTTTTCTTTAATTTCGAGTTTGGTTTACGTACTCGTAATTTTGATTACCCGTTACCGTATTTATCTTTGTGGATTCTGAATTTAATTCGGATAAATGGTATCCTCTGGTATAATTTCCTTTGATCGTTCAAGATTTTTTAACGGACGCCGTTTGTTAGCCAAGTTGAGTGCCGATGGGAATTTAATTTCCTTTTGGGACGGGTTGCCGTCTTGGCTATTGATTGCCTTTTATATTAATGTTGTTTGTTATCAACTTTTCAACATAGACGTTTGTTGCGGTAATTTTCTGGGGATTTTACCCAGATCTACAGCGAGTCGCGGCGCGGTTTGGCCAAGCTTCGTGTCGGTCGCTACTATTTTTACGAGTTGCGGTTTGGGCTCGAAGCCCTTAAGCGTGTTGAATTGTTTGACCTTTTTATTGTTTTGTTTGTGTGCATTCCCAATTATAAGCAAGCCTTCGGCGTATCGTATAGTGGTACTTTTGGCTGTACCAAGAATTATTGTGTACCTGTACCTGTAGAGGAATAGTTCGAATACCGACGCAAATTATATTATTGGTGATTTCTTCGTTACCGTGTGGAGGCTAATAAATTGGTTGAAGATACATTTGCTTTGCTTGTTCCCTGTGTTGCCTTTATTTCAGCTGCACTTTCGTAGTCAAGTGCTGTTTCTCCAACGGATTAAGACTGACGTGGCGCCCTAGAACATCGTATTAAGGAACCGTTTGGTTACTGTCCCACGACCACCTCCCTGGTTGGCCGGAGCATCCGGGAGAAACGCATGAGCAGCACAGGTTTGGTAGAAGTCGACGTATTTTGGTGTTTCTTCGGCAACTTTAGGTCTTTGGTATTTTTGCGAAAAAAAAGGCGTTACAAGTTTCAGATTTGTATTAATTTTTATCTATTATCATGCTGATGCAGATTTATACATATATTTTTTTATTTATTATACAATGCACCTTTTTAATTTAAATTTTATTGCATTTTATGCGTGTACCAATCGTTTTGGGTTGATCTGAAATGTTGCTTGTATCTATGAAATATGAAAAGGAATGAAAAAATTGTATTGATTATTTTAATTGAACAATTATATTTTTATTTCTTACCTCAATAGAATTATGTACCAAAAGCTTTTTATGTCTTTGTGATAGTCGTTGTGATTCCTTGGTAATGAAATTATCCATTATTATAACTCTTTCCAATATATGTATGTAACAGTTGTTAAATAAATAGTTTAAAGACCTATTGAATGTATTATTGTCCCTCTAATCGTAGATTTAACATTACACAACTTCAAAAGTTTCCTAAAACGGCAAAATTATAGCCTCAAATTTATGGTTATAACTCTACTTATTTATTACAAATATCTGTCTGCATTAAATTCTATGCAATAATTGCCTAAAACGGCATGATTCTAACCCCCAAATTGAGATTATAAACCTTTTATCATATATCTATTATTATTATCTACAATCATTTCTAAAAAAGAAACGAAAATTATAACCTACAATTTAAGGTTACAAAACACGAAAACCATAAATATTTCAAATCTTTATTACAATACATTAGTATTAAACAATAGATCATAAAAAAATACATAACTAAAGTTATATAAATTAAGCCAAGCGTTCAACGTTCACGTTCTGCGTCTCCCGATACTGCAGGTCGACCCGGGACGGATAAATAGACTTCAACTGTCCGTCGGCGTGCGTGATTTTAACCTGCTCGACGACCAATTTCCCGTCGAACATTTTTGCGAATTCCAACAAGGTATGGTCGAGAATACTCGAACAAGTCGTCAACGACTTATCACTAGTGACCTCTAGCAACATATTACATGTACTTCCCGTAATCTGCAAGAAGAAAAAAATTATATAACCTCACAAAAAAAAATTCTAACCTCAAAATTTACCTTGGTTATGTCGGAGTTTGATATCGGAGGTAAGGATATGACGTCGTTGTCGGCCTTTAGGCACGGGAAATTTTTCTTGTCCTTCAGGAGGTAGAGGTACTTGTAAATTCCGGAGAATTGGTTCCGTTTCCGATCTTTGCGGTCGCATTCGGCCACTTCTTGCAGGCGGTCGTAGAATTCTTGGCCGGTCAGGGGCGCTTTGTAGTTTAGGGGCGTTATTTTCAGCTTGTCTGATGGTTCCGCAGTGTATAGTAACTTTTTGCCAGCCTAAAATTGAATGATAAAAATTTCAAAACTTATAAGGTTAAATACAAATTTTCCTCAAAAAGCAATATTATAACCTAAAAAATCGAGGTTATTAAGTTCCTTTTATCGTATTTCTAGGTTATAAAATTCTATTTATTGTATTTCTACATTGAATTATTGTTAAATGCCCTATTCCAAACAAATTTTCAAAAAAACAACATTTTAACCTCAAACTTGAGGTTATAAAGCTGTTTTTATCATATTCTACATAAAATTATTATAAACGCCTTTTTCATAACATTTTTTACCCTCTTTACAATTCTCTCCATAAATGTCCCCAAAAAACAAAATTCTAACCTGCAAATTGAGGTTATAAAACTCCATTATAGTATTCCTAAATAAAATAATCGTTAAATACTCTTTTTATAACAAGTTCTGAAGAAAGAAAATTCTAACCTCAAATTTGACTTTATAGTACTCCATTTATTGTATATTCGGTATAGAATTATTGTCAAACGCCTTTTTCATAACAAATTTCCTCATCATTAAATTCTCTGCAATAATTTCCAAAATAAGCTAAATTTTAACCTCAAAAACGAGGTTATAATACTCCATCTAACCGTATTTCTATATAGAATGACTGTTAAATGACCTTCTCATGACAAATTTCTAAAAAAGCATACTTATAACCTCAAATAGAATGATTGTGAAATGATCTAAACAATTTAAACAATTAAAAAAGAAGAACTTACCAACTTGTCAAAATCATGTGTGGCAATCGTAGCGAGATTCCTCTGCCCGCAGGCCCCATCATGGATCTCCGTCTGCAGCTTGATGAATTTCTTAAAATTCTCTTCCGTTAATTTAACGTCACGGATGAGGCAGCAAAGGACGTACGGCCGGACAGATTTTACTTCCTCGTCACAATCGACGGTCACCCCATCGTCATCTTTGAAATATCGCACAGTTATCTCCGTAGCATTCCTTTTCACAACACCTTCCGGTTCACCGCTGTCGTCTCGCTTCGAATTACCCTTTTTCGCATTTTTTTTCTTCGCTGGGGCAACCTCCTCTTTCGAGGGGGCCACGTGATCTTTAATGTAGCCCAAAATCTGCTTGAGGCGTCCGCTGTCGACCGTTTTTCCAAGACGTTTATCATCGAAAGGATTTTCTTTAAGGTCGAGAACTAATAAAATAGAAATTATATTACATTGTTTTGATATTAATTTAAATTTCTTTTGTTTGCAAAGCCACATTAATTCTTAACATATTGTTTTTTAATTTATCCCCAAAACTGAGTTTTTGTAAAAGATATACAGTTTGAAGTAAAATTTCAGAATTCTTTTACATAACCTTCCATTTTTACTCACTTTTTATCTTGGAACAGTTGCAAAGCTCATGCGGAACACTCTTAAGTTGATTACGACCAATTTCCAACCTCTTCAAGCTGCCCAAAGCCCCAATTCCCGACGGAATGCTCGAAATACAATTCTGCGTTAGAACAACTTCGGAGAGGCACTTTAAATTCTCGTTAAAAATCGAATCGGCATTTGTTATCTTATTTTCCGCTGCCTCCAACATAGCCAACTTGCCGTTATGGCTAAGATCCGGCAACGTCTCCAACTTATTACGAGATATATTCAACGTCATCAATTCCGGCAGTTGTGCGAACAAACTTGGTAAAATTTCTATCGAATTATGCGACAAGTCGAGTAGTTTTAGCTTGTGCAAGTCAAAAATCTTCGGGTTCACATCGGTCAAAGAATTTCCGTGGAGTACCAGAGACTGCAAATTCTGAAGTTGAACGATGTTATCCGGAATATGCTTAAAGTTATTCGTAGAGTTTATATTTAGGTAATTTAGAGAAGAGATCGTAAATAATCGTTCGTCTACTCCATTCTCCTTTATTCTAGTACCTAATTCTTCTCCAGACAAGATTAGTTCTCGTTTCTGAGAGCTCAAAGCTTGAGAAATCTCAGGCCAAACCATTTCTGTAAGTATAACGTTTTCGCCACACACCGATTTATAGGTTATGTACACTGCCTGGCGGTAAACGTGCGTATTCGGTAATGTCAAGCGTGCAAAAGAACTTCCCGATCCTCAAATTCGCTATTCTCATGTCCTTTCCACAAAAAACTCCATAAAATAAACGGAAAATTGTGGAAATGTGATGAAATACTTTGAACAGAATTAGACAATTTGAACAAGATTTTCGGTGGCGCCATCTAGCAGTTTGCTACCGTGCTACCGAACTAAGTCGGAAGCATGCGGGTGTTTTTTTTTATTATAATAGCAAATTAACAATTAAATAAATAATTATGAATACCAGAATACGTTATAAACATACCGACCTAAAAACTATACTATTATATTATACTCTATAATATATTATAATCTATAATACAGAAATGCAACTGGAAAGTTGAATTTTGTAAATCTGAAGTAATTTTAGTTGTACTGGAAGAAATAAACTTGTTTAATATGCAAATGTTATACTTACTAAGCCTTTAGCTTTGCAAGATACCGGTTGAAAATTTAAATAACAAATGAAGCGTGTAGTATACAAACCGGAAGTAGCGGCTTGATAATTCTCTTAGTTAAAACTGCACGCAATCAAACGCATTTATTATGTACAAGATTTGAAATTCTACAAAATTTGTATATCAAATCTAAACGGCTTAATTATATTTATTTAGTCATCGACCGGAATTAGACCACACTTAAAATGTATCTATGCAAATCCAACAAAATAAAAGCACTCGCCAGAACTCGGAATTTCTAAAAAAGCAAACTACTATGTTGCTTCCAACTTCTTTGTTCATTTTTGGTCTCCCGAATTTATTTACCGGAGGATATGTTGTACAACCCAGTGAAAAAACTGGTCAATTGGTAAGCGAATGGAACGAAAATATGTTGGTAAATCCTGAAGAAATGGGAGAATATTTCGAGGGAGATATCATAGTTGATAACACGAAAAACGGTCTTGTCGATTTAAAACTTCGTTGGGAAAATGGAGTCGTTCCTTACGTTGTATCAGGACCTTACACGAAGAAAGATTTGGAGACTATCTACGGAGCAATGGGGGAATACCACAATAAAACGTGCATAAGGTAATAAGAAGACAATATATAACTGAATCGAATGCTGTTTGAATCATTTCAATATCTCTGCTCGTTCCCGAGATATTCCAATTTTAATCCTCAATCTTAGTTGGCCATGGGCTTATTTCGTTTAGCGTATCTTCGGAACGAAACAAAATACTCCCATCGTGTTTGCACTCGTTTCAAAGAAAATTTGAAATCCTTTTTGTATTCAATTGAATATTTACAAATTTCAACTGTTTAATATAAGTTATTACGTAAAATACGTTAAATGAGACGTTGAATTGTAAGATGAATAAATACTGGACCGATTACTGTTTGAATTATTAAAAAATTCCAAAAGGTTGTCGAGATATTAAACTTTTTGTATTAAATCTCAGTTGGCTATGACCAAGTTTTGTTTTGTTATAACTTCGCAACGAATCAAAATAAATATATCGTGTTTGTACTCATTTCAAAGGAAATTTGGCCCTCTTTCCATATCAATTAAAATATTACAATTTTTATTTCCCAAATTGCAGATTTCGTCGGAAAACATCGAAAGATTCGGATTACCTAAACATCCAAAACTCGAAGACTGGTTGTTGGTCGAGTGTTGGCAGAAAAGGAGGCAAACAAGACTTAAATTTACAAAGTCCTGGTTGCGTTTCGACTTTTGGTACACCAATCCACGAATTGATGCACGCTCTGGGTTTTCATCACGAGCAAACAAGGTTTGAAAGGGATGATTTCGTCACGATCAACTGGGAGAATATCGTAAAAGGGCGGGAAAATAATTTTGAAAAGTTAGAGGCGAATACGAGCACTGCATATGGTATCAAATATGACTATGACTCGGTCATGCATTATTCCATGTACGCGTTTAGCAAAAATCAGAAGGCTACAATAGATCCAAAGGTGAGAGAGTTAAATTTTTATGTTTGTATAATGTGTGGTTGTTTCTTTGTAGGAAGCTGAAGCAAAAATTGGACAACGCGAGGGTTTTAGTTCAGGGGATTTACATAAAGTTAACGCTATGTATAATTGCTCAGATGTCGACTTGAGTAGTCTAACAACAGAGACCCCGGATTACAATGTGCCTTCTGCAAATATTTTCACAGAAATTGTTAATACTATCTTTGGATGAGCCATTAAATTCATAACTTATTTTATTAGTGTCATAAGTTGCAGTAAGCATACAGCGCCATCTTTTGGTTGGTAGATTTTCAAAATAATCAACCTAACCTATATCTAAAACCAAATATACCTACATTTAATAATTATCGCACTTTATCACGTTATTTTCAAGTTTTATTATACCTACTTATTAGTTCTTAATTATTACCAATTAAATATTAATATAAAATATCATCGGTATAGATAAAAAAACCGGATAAAAACTATCATACAATGTAATCTAATTATCAACAGAAATACTGACGTAAATTGATACAATTTATCTACTATTATGTACCCATTCCTAATTGACTACAATGCCACACACGAATATAATCAACAAAAATATACACATTACTGACATAACCTCAGTTATCTAGGCTTGAAGTCAGCGGAACGCAGCGTGAAAACAATCAATAACCGCAGAAAACCAGCAGAGTTCCCCGTTTGCGGCCGCAATATGGACAACATTGATAACGTAAGAGTAACAACGTTAGAAAAATCGAAATTTCTACGTCCGTTTACGATGGAATATACGCAGAACGGCAAACAGAAATGCTGGGACGTGCTGTCAGTGCACGATGGTGTTAGTGTTCTGATTTTTAATTCTACCAGGAAAGTGTTCGTGTTTGTGAAACAATTTCGGCCTGTTCTATACGTAAATAAGCTTCCTAAATCCGAACAAATTGGTGATATCGACGTAAAAAAGTTTCCGATCGAAAATGGCGTCACTTTGGAACTGTGCGCTGGGATTGTTGATAAAAATTTGTCGTTAAAACAGATCGCTGCGGAAGAAATTTTCGAGGAGTGTGGATATTTAGTAGAAGCTGATTCGTTAGAAAAGATAATTACGTACAGATCGGGGCCGGGAAGAACGGGAACTGCTAATAGTTTGTATTTTTGTGAAATCACCGATTCTATGAAGATAAAAGGCAATAAAAAGGAGGATTTGATCGACGTTGTGGAAATGACTGTCGAACAGGCTAAAGCATACCTCAATAAACCAGACATCGAGTCAACAGCAGTGTTATTATTCGCGCTGAATTGGTATTTTATTAATAAAGATAATAATAATCTAGCTTGACTAGCGTACCGCTAGCTGGCGCCACCTTAGGGTTTGTTTATAAGCAATAATTCTGGTATTACAATGCATAATTCTGTATTATTTATTGTTACAATTGGAGAATAAATTATAATAAATATCGAGTTTGTTATTTCTTTCCCTTTTGATTTATTTCAAGCTAAATTTATCTTGGTAAGTTTTGTGTTATCTTCATGTGCCGGTAGATGACGTTGCTATACGTCACTAATTTTCTAAATAACAGGTTAGGTGTTTTGTTAGTTGATAACGTACGGGGCGGTTTCGTATACGATTTTTCATGTGTTTCTAACAAATTACAATTTCGAAGCAAAAACTAAACCCCTCTGCCAAAAATGGGTACGAAAATCCACATTTTACAACTTAAAAACACCGAAATGATCACGATATTTATATTCCAGCAAATGCCGAAATTACCAAACTCCAGCAGCATTTAAAACTGTTAAAAGAGGAGTACGCTCAGTTACAGAACCGGTACAACGAAGTCGAACGTAAATATCAAAATCTGTCCGCTACGAACGGCATAGATGACTCGGAAAGTACCTTTTGTTACTCGCTTTTGAGCACGATTAAAAACTTATACGATAGCAAAACGTACAGCGATTTAAAAATCCTATTAAAAGATAAACAGATACGTGCACATAAATTAGTCCTAACCTCACGATCGGATATTTGGAGCGAAGAATTATTGTCAGACCTAACGGAATTAGATTGGACCGAGTTTGATAGCGACGTAGCGGAAAATATCTTATATTGGGTGTATACTGACGAAGTAGATTTAAAATCGGATGATCTGACGTTACGATTGATGGTTAAAGCTCACAAATTCAAGCTTTTTGAGCTGGTACAAAAGTGCGAGCAGATTTTGATAAAGAATGTCACGGTTAGGACTTGCGTTAAGTTTTATTCGTTCGCCGAGGAGATCAACGCTAATAGACTGCGGGAGTATTGCTCCGGGTTAATTTCGACGTATTGGGACGAGCTGAACACTACGGATTTCGAACATATGTCTGGACCGCTGTTGTACAAGATGTTGAAGAGTAAAACTCAGCTTCCGTTGCATGCTGCTGTTCGTTTGCAGAGAGAGGATGTCGTTTTCTTGTGTTTGGTTGAGAATTCTTCAAAGGTGAGTGTTTTTCTATTGATTTATTTGAGAATTGACATTTCCAAGAATGGTGTTTGACCTTAAAATAATGTTTTGTTAAATGTTATACAGTGTCAGTCTTTTTGAATTAATGTGGTTAAATATTTATAAACTTCCGGTTTAAACCAAAAGTTGGTAAACGTGGGACCACCTTTTGAATTGTCTTAGAGCTACGCGACTTTCAGAAACGAATTCCTCGGCCAATTTCCCATCCGATACCGTTTGAACCGTCAACATCGGTCGATTGGATCGGACACAGTTTGCGTTCAAAGTTTCTAATATAGTGGAATGGGTGTTTTTAGCATCATTTTTGATAATTGGGAACGTAATAACTGCCGAACCGTTCGAAATAAGTAAAATCTAATTATACCGGCGTAATCAGCGTCCAAAATTGTATCAAGAACCACAACCTTAATTTGATTGAAGTTAGTTGGGTTTTTGCCGACTGGCTAAAAGTTTTTAAGAAATCACATATTTTAAACTATAATTTTGAAGTGGCTCGGCTATCTCAAAAACTAGGACCCGGATCAACATGAAACCTTCGCTATCTTACTAAACTGCGTGCGCTGATTACAAATTTACATAGGAAAAGTCTCTGTCTCTACTGGTTACCGAGTTGTGCTCAAATTACGGTTTTTCAAATAATACAAAAATAAGCGAAATGCACCACATAACTTGAAAATGGTAAATCTTAGGCATATAAAAGTATACATATTTTTGATAGACTCAACGAGAGCTATCATTTGGCAGTGGGTAAACCTTTCTATCGTCAACTGTTCCAAAGTTCAATTTTTTTCTATCTAAAAGTGCTAAATTTAGACCGAAAAAATAATTATAAGTTTCTGAGAGATAGAGCGTTCTAATGTAGTCATGCTTATGCATTGGGATGTGCTGAATTCAACGGTGAGCTCGGTTTTTCCGTAACGCGTACCGTTTGGCCAGAAAGTGGAAAACAATAGTTTCCGCGGTTTCTCGCGGTTTTCTCGCGAACCGCGAATCTTAGAGCTACGCGACTTTCAGAAACGAATTCCTCGGCCAATTTCCCATCCGATACCGTTTGAACCGTCAACATCGGTCGATTGGATCGGACACAGTTTGCGTTCAAAGTTTCTAATATAGTGGAATGGGTGTTTTTAGCATCATTTTTGATAATTGCGAACGTAATAACTGCCGAACCGTTCGAAATAAGTAAAATCTAATTATACCGGCGTAATCAGCGTCCAAAATTGTATCAAGAACCACAACCTTAATTTGATTGAAGTTAGCTGGGTTTTTGCCGACTGGCTAAAATTTTTTAAGAAATCACATATTTTAAACTATAATTTTGAAGTGGCTCGGCTATCTCAAAAACTAGGACCCGGATCAACATGAAACCTTCGCTATCTTACTAAACTGGGTGCGCTGATTACAAATTTATATAGGAAAGGTCTCTGTCTCTACTGGTTACCGAGTTGTGCTCAAATTACGGTTTTTCAAATAATACAAAAATAAGCGAAATGCACCACATAACTTGAAAATGGTAAATCTTAGGCATATAAAAGTATACATATTTTTGATAGACCCAACGAGAGCTATCATTTGGCAGTGGGTAAACCTTTCTATCGTCAACTGTTCCAAAGTTCAATTTTTTTCTATCTAAAAGTGCTAAATTTAGACCGAAAAAATAATTATAAGTTTTTGAGAGATTGAGCGTTCTAATGTAGTCATGCTTATGCATTGGGATGTGCTGAATTCAACGGTGAGCTCGGTTTTTCCGTAACGCGTACCGTTTGGCCAGAAAGTGGAAAACAATAGTTTCCGCGGTTTCTCGCGGTTTTCTCGCGAACCGCGAATCTTAGAGCTACGCGACTTTCAGAAACGAATTCCTCGGCCAATTTCCCATCCGATACCGTTGGAACCGTCAACATCGGTCGATTGGATCGGACACAGTTTGCGTTAAAAGTTTCTAATATAGTGGAATGGGTGTTTTTAGCATCATTTTTGATAATTGCGAACGTAATAACTGCCGAACCGTTCGAAATAAGTAAAATCTAATTATACCGGCGTAATCAGCGTCCAAAATTGTATCAAGAACCACAACCTTAATTTGATTGAAGTTAGCTGGGTTTTTGCCGACTGGCTAAAATTTTTTAAGAAATCACATATTTTAAACTATAATTTTGAAGTGGCTCGGCTATCTCAAAAACTAGGACCCGGATCAACATGAAACCTTCGCTATCTTACTAAACTGGGTGCGCTGATTACAAATTTATATAGGAAAAGTCTCTGTCTCTACTGGTTACCGAGTTGTGCTCAAATTACGGTTTTTCAAATAATACAAAAATAAGCGAAATGCACCACATAACTTGAAAATGGTAAATCTTAGGCATATAAAAGTATACATATTTTTGATAGACCCAACGAGAGCTATCATTTGGCAGTGGGTAAACCTTTCTATCGTCAACTGTTCCAAAGTTCAATTTTTTTCTATCTAAAAGTGCTAAATTTAGACCGAAAAAATAATTATAAGTTTTTGAGAGATTGAGCGTTCTAATGTAGTCATGCTTATGCATTGGGATGTGCTGAATTCAACGGTGAGCTCGGTTTTTCCGTAACGCGTACCGTTTGGCCAGAAAGTGGAAAACAATAGTTTCCGCTGTTTCTCGCGGTTTTCTCGCGAACCGCGAATCTTAGAGCTACGCGACTTTCAGAAACGAATTCCTCGGCCAATTTCCCATCCGATACCGTTGGAACCGTCAACATCGGTCGATTGGATCGGACACAGTTTGCGTTAAAAGTTTCTAATATAGTGGAATGGGTGTTTTTAGCATCATTTTTGATAATTGGGAACGTAATAACTGCCGAACCGTTCGGAATAAGTAAAATCTAATTATACCGGCGTAATCAGCGTCCAAAATTGTATCAAGAACCACAACCTTAATTTGATTGAAGTTAGTTGGGTTTTGCCGACTGGCTAAAATTTTTTAAGAAATCACATATTTTAAACTATAATTTTGAAGTGGCTCGGCTATCTCAAAAACTAGGACCCGGATCAACATGAAACCTTCGCTATCTTACTAAACTGGGTGCGCTGATTACAAATTTACATAGGAAAAGTCTCTGTCTCTACTGGTTACCGAGTTGTGCTCAAATTACGGTTTTTCAAATAATACAAAAATAAGCGAAATGCACCACATAACTTGAAAATGGTAAATCTTAGGCATATAAAAGTATACATATTTTTGATAGACTCAACGAGAGCTATCATTTGGCAGTGGGTAAACCTTTCTATCGTCAACTGTTCCAAAGTTCAATTTTTTTCTATCTAAAAGTGCTAAATTTAGACCGAAAAAATAATTATAACTTTTTGAGAGATACAGCGTTGTAATGTAGTCATGCTTATGCATTGGGATGTGCTGAATTCAACGGTGAGCTCGGTTTTTCCGTAACGCGTACCGTTTGGCCAGAAAGTGGAAAACAATAGTTTCCGCGGTTTCTCGCGGTTTTCTCGCGAACCGCGAATCTTAGAGCTACGCGACTTTCAGAAACGAATTCCTCGGCCAATTTCCAATCCGATACCGTTTGAACCGTCAACATCGGTCGATTGGATCGGACACAGTTTGCGTTCAAAGTTTCTAATATAGTGGAATGGGTGTTTTTAGCATCATTTTTGATAATTGGGAACGTAATAACTGCCGAACCGTTCGAAATAAGTAAAATCTAATTATACCGGCGTAATCAGCGTCCAAAATTGTATCAAGAACCACAACCTTAATTTGATTGAAGTTAGCTGGGTTTTTGCCGACTGGCTAAAATTTTTTAAGAAATCACATATTTTAAACTATAATTTTGAAGTGGCTCGGCTATCTCAAAAGCTAGGACCCGGATCAACATGAAACCTTCGCTATCTTACTAAACTGGGTGCGCTGATTACAAATTTATATAGGAAAAGTCTCTGTCTCTACTGGTTACCGAGTTGTGCTCAAATTACGGTTTTTCAAATAATACAAAAATAAGCGAAATGCACCACATAACTTGAAAATGGTAAATCTTAGGCATATAAAAGTATACATATTTTTGATAGACTCAACGAGAGCTATCATTTGGCAGTGGGTAAACCTTTCTATCGTCAACTGTTCCAAAGTTCAATTTTTTTCTATCTAAAAGTGCTAAATTTAGACCGGAAAAATAATTATAACTTTTTGAGAGATAGAGCGTTCTAATGTAGTCATGCTTATGCATTGGGATGTGCTGAATTCAACGGTGAGCTCGGTTTTTCCGTAACGCGTACCGTTTGGCCAGAAAGTGGAAAACAATAGTTTCCGCGGTTTCTCGCGGTTTTCTCGCGAACCGCGAATCTTAGAGCTACGCGACTTTCAGAAACGAATTCCTCGGCCAATTTCCAATCCGATACCGTTTGAACCGTCAACATCGGTCGATTGGATCGGACACAGTTTGCGTTCAAAGTTTCTAATATAGTGGAATGGGTGTTTTTAGCATCATTTTTGATAATTGGGAACGTAATAACTGCCGAACCGTTCGAAATAAGTAAAATCTAATTATACCGGCGTAATCAGCGTCCAAAATTGTATCAAGAACCACAACCTTAATGTGATTGAAGTTAGTTGGGTTTTGCCGACTGGCTAAAATTTTTTAAGAAATCACATATTTTAAACTATAATTTTGAAGTGGCTCGGCTATCTCAAAAACTAGGACCCGGATCAACATGAAACCTTCGCTATCTTACTAAACTGGGTGCGCTGATTACAAATTTATATAGGAAAAGTCTCTGTCTCTACTGGTTACCGAGTTGTGCTCAAATTACGGTTTTTCAAATAATACAAAAATAAGCGAAATGCACCACATAACTTGAAAATGGTAAATCTTAGGCATATAAAAGTATACATATTTTTGATAGACTCAACGAGAGCTATCATTTGGCAGTGGGTAAACCTTTCTATCGTCAACTGTTCCAAAGTTCATTTTTTTTCTATCTAAAAGTGCTGAATTTAGACCGAAAAAATAATTATAAGTTTTTGAGAGATAGAGCGTTCTAATGTAGTCATGCTTATGCATTGGGATGTGCTGAATTCAACGGTGAGCTCGGTTTTTCCGTAACGCGTACCGTTTGGCCAGAAAGTGGAAAACAATAGTTTCCGCGGTTTCTCGCGGTTTTCTCGCCAACCGCGAATCTTAGAGCTACGCGACTTTCAGAAACGAATTCCTCGGCCAATTTCCCATCCGATACCGTTTGAACCGTCAACATCGGTCGATTGGATTGGAAAGTTTCTAATATAGTAAAATGGGTGTTTTTAGCATCATTTTTGATAATTGGGAACGTAATAACTGCCGAACCGTTCGAAATAAGTAAAATCTAATTATACCGGCGTAATCAGCGTCCAAAATTGTATCAAGAACCACAACCTTAATTTGATTGAAGTTAGTTGGGTTTTTGCCGACTGGCTAAAATTTTTTAAGAAATCACATATGTCAATAGAATCAAAATATCTGTCAAATCCTGCCACGATAAAATTGCTCATACAGCTAAATTATTAATTTTACCAACAAATGTTATAGACATAAATTATTCAGAATTTTGTGTACTTTAATTTAATAATTTAACTATTTTGGCGAAATTACAGAACTGGCAGCTCATTTGAAGAATAGTTAAAAAATGCTAAGAGTAAACATCCAGTTCTTTTGAACCCTTTTGAACAAATAGCTTTTTAGTATTTATATTGGATATTATTGTATAAACATTTGTTTTGGAGATATCTGCATTTTTTCCCAACATAGTAGATTTTTGCACAATAGTGACCAAAACACCCACATACAGGGTGTTTCCATAGGAAAATTGGTATTCTTAGTACGGAAATTGTTTGATAGATGTACATACTCCAAAATTATGAACGGTTTGTTATACAAACTGTTATCCAGTGTCTTGAAATTGATAAAACCTTCCATTTTGAACAGGATTTCGTCATAAATCAACTGAAACAAATTTCTAGTAATTGAGATATACATATATTTCTTAAATGATGTGTTTTAGACAAATAATCTAACTACTCAAAAACTGCAAGGATTAGAGTTGTACTACACTAGTTTTTGCACTAAAATGTTCTCCTTACACAGTTTAAATTTGTTTTATTAATGTAAACACTAATAAAACGTCAATATTTAAACAAATATATCAACTGACGCTGCGAAATATGTCTACCAAAGATAGCAAACTCGAGCAAAGCACACATGAGGCAATGTAACGAAGTAGTAGGTAAGTCCAAAATTATGAACACTCTGTACGCAAACTTGTTGTCCTGTTTCTTGAAATTGATAAAACCTTTCGTTCTATATAGAATTTCGTAATATACGACTTTGAACAAATTTCTTTCTACAAATTGTGAGGATTATTTTACCCTTTTCACTAAAATATCACACAAATTGGGTAATTCATTCTAAAAATGACCGTTTTCTACTAAATTGTGGCCGGGAGAATTTAAATTTATCAGGCGATCTAGCAGGGAAATTGAGTAATTAATTTAAAGCTAGTCGAAAATCGGCAATCGATATTTTGCACCAGCCTACTTCACTCAATTATTTACACCATAATTTTATATTTTGTCATTTCAATTGTCCAATAACTTATTAATCTAATAATCGTATAACAACAATGAAAAATAAACACAACTAAAACGCAGTAATAGTCAAAAATTTATTGAATAACTACAAAACGCACATACATGGCTTATTTCCATAAATTTTGATGAGGAATTGAACGCACTGCAACACCTTCAGTGGTTGATACGTACTTTATTTCGCAGACAGTAAAACTGGCATAACAAAATAAAAAAAAAATAGGAATTTTATTGGATATTACATACATACAAGAGTCGTGAGTCGATAAAAAATTGATTATCGTAAATAATACGCCTGTTGAAAAATAGGTCACGTCAATGGGCGTATTCTATAAACCGCGCCATATAAAACTAACATTATCACAGATAAAATAAATATACTGGGCTTCCGTACTGCGGCCGAGTTACACCAGTCTCCCCTGCAATAGCAGAACTCCGTGTAGGAGATTTTCAACCCTTTGTTGTCCGAAACGAAGCACCCCTCTTCGTACACCTCCTGTACTTCGATGGCCCCGTGCCATTTCTTACTCTCCTGGTCGTATTTTTGATACTCGTACTTTTGGAGAGCACAGCCTCTCGATGTGACGTTTATTTGACCTGAAATTTAAAAGAAAAAAAATTCAAGTTGCGTACACACTGACGATGTTCAAATTTCAAGTGGTGTACGTACTGAACGCGTGCGTAGGTTGATTTTTAAAACAGTACAAATTGTGCATTTATTGTAAGCATTTAATAAAATATTTGACTACCAAAAATATTTGTCCAATATACAAAAAAATATATTTGCAATGGTTTAATTAACTCAGCATTTGAAAATAGATTTATTTAATGCACAATATTTAATATTTTAATGCTCAAGGTATTTATTTTATTGCTCATATCTATTTAAATAAAGCACACTTAAATCGTACAGTTTTTAAAACAATTTTTAAAGGTTTTGAGCTAATTCTTCACTCAATATTGATTGAGTATAATCTAAATAAATTAGTTAAAATTAGTTTCAAAAATCTTCTGTTGATTAAATGCTCTATAATACGATAAATCCGAAATTTGAAGGGGCGCACACACTGAAAGCGTGCTGGTTAAGTCGCGTTCACACTGAATTTTGGCGGTCGGTTGTTACCTGTGATGTTGACTGAGGATAGCTTCTTGACGCACATCGTTGAATACGGACAGTCCACTGCGTAATCATTCGAATAATCGAAGTGTGAGCATAACTTTATGTTGGTGTTGCTCTGTGTGTTTCGCACTTGCGAGCATTGGTAGCATTTCACAGCACCCGTTAGACAAGGAATACCTGCAAAACAGAACAAAACATTAGAAATTATTTCAAAAACATATATCAGAAACTATCTAAACATACAGGGGTTTGATTTTATTGAATGTCGTAAAATATATTCGACAGTAAAAAGTGTATGACTGGAAAAATACTTAATGACAGTCCTAGAGACCATATCTTGGCAGTTAGTTTTTAAAATTTCCATCAGTTCTTTGAAAAGAAATAATATTTCCTATTACAATATCAATGGCATATTGATGATCACAATACTTTGTTGCGTTCAACAATGAAGCTAAAATTGTGAACAGAATTAGCGCTGAATACGAATTCACAGTCAAGTATCTTCTATTACATGAATTTTGAAATGAGTGAAGACAAAATATAGTGAAAAAACCCTACGTGTTTTTGCATATGTTTGTTAGTTAAAACCAGTGATCTGTGTATACTACGTATAACTGGAAAGGACCCGTAATGGTCAATACGTGATGCAAATGCATTTGGTATGCAACCCGCAGTGCAGTGGGCAAGCTATCTCTTTCTATCTCATACGGTACTATCACCGTATGCGGTTTGAATGTAACTTTTTTTATTTGTTATATCTTTTTCAATTTAATTGGAACAAATTAATCAACCCTTAACTCTTGCAGAGACTTAAATACATGAGATAATAATCGCAGATTTAATAAAAGTTACATTTTATTTATATATTCCGCCTAATTAAAATTTACAGACTAGGTACTATCGCGAGCATAAAAAGCGGGGACACTCTAATTTGCACTGATTAAACTGGATTTCGTAATGCCATATCAGTACGCTTGTCATGTCACATTAATGTCCTCTTGAATTTTGACGTAATAAATAAAAATGTCGCAATTGAATGAATTTTATAAGGCAAATTAAAACTCGACTACATGATAAAATCAACATTCGAGAAATTGTTATTGAATTAAGTGTCGGCAAGAATACCGCGAAGAATAAAATTGATGGAACCGGAACAAAATTGTAGGTTGACAAATACTGTCAGAGTTTAGACACCATAGGTTAACAAATACTGTCAAAGTAAATGTTACACAACTAAAACTGTTGAGAATATAAGTGCCCAATTTCACTTTGCTGTCCCCGTTTTTTTACGCTCGCGATGGTACTCTCAAATCATATATTAGTAGTTATTCTTTAATTTGAAACATTTGCAGTCCAATAACTAAGTGATCTTTGTATTATTGAATTAAGGAAACGCATTCTGACATTAAAAGTAGTCCACACGATGCTGATTATATTTATTCGATAATATTAATACTTATAAATTATTTTTCACATTTTAAAATTTTATTCATTCGAAATAATGTTTGAGCGCGTAAAGTGAGGAAACATGACACAATGTCTGAAATGGTTTGTTATTTGCAAAGTTTCGTCGATTTTAATTATCAAAATATACATAGGTATTTACATCAAACATAATTTCTAAGGTGGGAATATGTTAGTACTTTTTGCATTAAATTATTAAGTACAAAAAGTCCCAGCCTGTATGTACCTTCCCAGAATATATTTTTTGCATCGTTCGTTACGCAGTTAAAATTTGTTCTAATGATGCAATCACTAATAACTAGTCAATATTTGTACAAATATATCGACTAGCATTGCGAAATATGTCTCCCAAAGATAGCAAAACACAGCACGTGCGGTAACGCAACGGACATGACTAAATAATGACTTGATTATATGAAATTACATCCTATAATTGTCGTACATCATACAATCGCCAGATTTTGGATACGGGCTAACTATTTAACACCGGATATGATACATTCACGGTCATTCAACTGTTTGATAGGCTATATTCTGATCTATGAATCAGCCCGTACCGTACAAACTTTCTTAAACGACTTTTTATTTGACGTAAATGCGAAAACAGGCTAAATAATGGGTAAACATTCTGAAAGTTTTTTTAATTTGAATTTATTTAGCAGAAAATACCTTGTGCGATGACTTCTAATGTGGTAAAGCCTCGAAATCAAGCCGAAGAAAGTAGGTACCATGGTTTGTAACCTCATTCTATGAAACAAACTAATTAATTGGTAAATCACCACACAAACAATTAGCGGTAACAACTCTAATATGTTTATGTGAACTAAATTGTTCGTTTCATGGTCATGGTTAAAACAACAACGAATTGATTAAATCAAAACTGCTGACTTGAATAGATCGTAAAATTACCAAAATATGATGAACTTGAACCGCAATAACATGTCAACAACTATTTGGCCTCTCGAAAAAATATTTTTATTATAAAATAAATTAAATGTGT
Organism: Melinopterus prodromus; assembly: GCA_964023965.1. Lineage (NCBI taxonomy): Eukaryota > Metazoa > Arthropoda > Insecta > Coleoptera > Scarabaeidae > Melinopterus > Melinopterus prodromus. The sequence continues at coordinate 4,290,243 of OZ030395.1, read as the reverse complement.
GCGTCAATTAAAGAACACAATTATTATCAAAGACGATAAATCTGGACTACTTTTAATGTCAGAATGCGTTTCCTTAATTCAATAATACAAAGAGCATTTAGTTATTGGACTGCAAATGTTTCAAATTAAAGAATAACTACTAATATATCATTTGAGAGTACCATCGCGAGCATAAAAAACGGGGGCAGCAAAGTGAAATTGGGCACTTATATTCCCAACAGTTTTAGTTGTGTAACATTTACTTTGACAGTATTTGTAAACCTATGATGTCTAAACTCTGACAGTACTTGTCAACCTACAATCTTGTTCCGGTTCCATCAATTTTATTCTTCACGGTATACTTGCCTACACTTAATTCAATAACAATTAAATTATAACAAATAAAAAAGTTAAATTCCGAGTATGTAAGTATATTATTACTTTTAAAGCGATAATCGTTAGAAATGAATAAAATATACGATTACGTATGTTTTATATCTCAACTTTCCACCTGTACAAATCAATAGTCGCGACAAAGTTACCTTCGAGCATAAAAACACATTAATATTCATGTTGCGTAACAGTTATAACAATAATTAATAATTGACGTCACAAAACAACGGCAAACGAAACAATCGACAACAAACCGATGTGGTTTTTGTCGCCGAGTCTTATCGAGTTATCGCGTACGGAAGCCACCGAAGGCAATTGTTTCCGTTGCGCACCAGAAAAGGACCAAGGCCTACTTATACCGAACGCGAGAGCGATGAGCCATCGCGCCAACAAGTTTTGATAACCGAAGGTCAACTCTGAGGCCTGAAGAATGTTGAGATCGAGCATACCCGAGTGTTGATAAACAAAAGACGAGACGCCGGGCGTAGGCGTGGCCTACTTAATTTTAGACAGCCGCAGCGATCGGTTCGATTTTGTTTTTTGCACAAGATTCGATTTCCTTTACAGAAATTTTAGCGAAGAAACGTTATTGTGGAATTGGTTCATGAATTTATTCGTTTTTTAGTTTATCGTACGTAGTATGTAATAGTTATTTATGTACCACGGGAATTAATAGTAATGTTCATACACAATTTTATGCCCTACAATGGTTTTGTTCCTCCGTTTGAATAATATTAATAACTATTTTGACAAGTGACATGCGTATCTACGGAGTTGAATAACAATACAAACAATTCGGAGTTGAGTGACAATACGGACAATTAATTGTCAAACTTATAACCTTAATCGCCAATTATTGACATTGCCGAGTGACAGTACAGACAATTAATTGTCAAACTTATAACCTTAATCGACAATAATTGACATTGATGACTTAAAATTTACCATTTGAATGACAAATATTTGATATATTTGACATAACCAAAGGAACTGGAAGTTTACTCTTAGCATTTTTGAAAGATTTTGCACATAAGTCGGGAATTTTAGTTTAGCTGTATGCGCAAATTCTATTTCTTCGAGATCGCTAGTACTGCATTAAAACTAGTTAGCTAGGATTTGTCAGATATTTTTATTCTAATGACAGTAGGTAGTGTCAAACGCTGCTGTTTTGACAATACCTACTGTCAATATAATCAAAACATCTGTCTAGTTCTAGTAGTTTTATTTTAATGCAGACATTGCCTATCTCGATCAAATAGAATCTAATGCAACTAAACTATTAACTTTATATATGGTATGATAAAGTCATGTGCCTGACCACATCAGATTTTGTTGTTGTGGACCTTTGAAAAGGTATATGTTTAGACCAAGTATAAGCACAAGTATAACCATAAGCTAAAACTAACTGATATTTATACAGGGTGTTATTCTACAATCAAAGATTTTAATTTGGAAATATTGTTTTTGTAGTTTTCAGTTTTTAAATTAGAACGCATCAGCGTTCGACACTATCTACTGTCATTAGACTGAAATTATCTGTCAAATCCTGGCTAACTAGTTTTATATTAATGCAGACACGACCGATCTTGATCAAATAGAATTTGCTCATGCAGCTAAACTATTAATTTTACTAAAAAACTATACTCTATTAGATGCTCTTACATCTTAAATGTGTTCAAAAACTTAGCATTTTTGTAAAATGTTTCAAGAATAGTCACGGCAAAAGAAACTGTTTGATAGAGCCATTTTTTAATTTTCCATATTGATGCCAATAAAATATTTTGACGTATTTTTGTTTTCTTCTTTAAGTTAAAATTGGATAACTTTAGAATTCATATGTCATGGATGATTAGTCATGTGAACACGTTATTTATTGTTCAAAATTGATGAAATATTCAGTGCAACTTCTTACAATATTAAATATTCAACTTAGTGTCATGAAAAAATAATTAATATTAGATATTACTAGATATAATATTAGATACCCTGTATGTTAAATAATAATTCTGAATTTGACGTTTTGAAGTTTAACGTCATTTTATGTACCTATTATAATTTGTACAGCAGAGTAACATGTTGTGTTATAATTTGTTTTTAAAACCAATGTTTAGATTTCTCAAATATTTTTATAAACTCAAACAAATACAAATCGTTTAGTATTAACGTATAGCATACAGTAATTTATTGGTTTTGATTGCAGTGAGGTATTTTAATTCCACAAAAGTACGATGTCGAAACAACTATGTTTTGCTATTTTGCAAAGGAAAAAACAGTAAATAAATGGTCTAGACCTTTGTTGATTTTTAGATTAGCTATTATCTTAAGTAGACAAAGATTGAGCAATATTGAAGTTCAAAACAGTTTTTCGTACAAACTGTTCGTATTTTCACGACATATCACTCGATATCAAAGAAAATATTATTAAGCAACATCTTATTTGATTTTGTTGATAAGTATGTACCCAGTGTTATCTGCTGTAACGTACTTTACTACGTCTTTAGCGAAATAACTAGGATTATACGTCGAAAAAATTCAAACGCAGCTATACACTTTATTATGCCTTCACCTTTGCTACAAAACTAAATATAATAAATAAATAAAAACTGTCTTACGCTTTCTTAGGTGTTTATACATACATTTATAAGTGCATAACACGTCAGCATTGACATTTACAAGATTTTTTTGCTCGATATACTCTATACTAGTAATTACTCGTCTGTATAAAATTTTAAGAATTCTTCGTAATTGCAAGTCAGTTGTAACCTTGATAATTATATCACGTACTTCTTTTGATTTAGATTAAAGTAGTTATATAGAAAACTCTGTATCACTCTTTCAATATTTAACAATACTTGAAAGAAAAATGTTTTGCAAAGTCATTCTAAATATTTCTTTTAGCTCTAGGATGTTTTTGTGGTATTGCAAACCTTAGACCGGACACAATAATGGACTTATCCTTGGTTTTGTGTCTCCGCAAATATGGTTTATAATCACATACGAATTAGAGCTGTTAGTAGTTGAAAATGAAAGTTACAAATAAGCAAATAAGGTCAGTTATTGTCCAGTTTAGAGTTGGCTATTACATCATCGGTTTTTTTTCTTCATCTCGCCTCTTAGCGATTGTCGTGAAGGTGTTTTATGTTCTGCTCTACGAAATTTTAGCTCAAAAAATTACGGAGATTACGTAAATTTCATAATGACGCGGTTCTTGTATAGTTTTCGTACAGGCAATTTTATTCAATCGAAAATATTTATTGAATTTATTAATAGATTTCAAAGCAGTTAATAGTTAAGTATTGGTTTAACCTTGAAGTGGTGTTTTATAGAATTTACCAGCCGTCTAGACTCTAGAGAATATGTGAATATTTTGTACAGATAGCGCAGTTTTATCTTAGCAATGTTTGCCAAAACACATACAAAGTGTTCTATTACTGTTTGGAATGTTCGGGCAAAACTATGAGTAGGTTTCATTTCTAGTTATCTAATAGATATTACAAATACTCATTGCAAAAATTACTGTTGATTTCCATATAAAAAATATTTAATTATTACTTATAAGCATTTAATAATCTAGTAAATTAACATTAGATTTTGTGTAGAGTTCATTGAAGGGGCAAAACTATGAAGGTTCTATTTTAAATAGGCGAAAAAATTACTTAAAAATACTCATTGCAAACATCACTGCTGATTTTTATATAAAAATTTAAGATCGCTCGCATTTTATTAATTTTATAGAGGTTTTCTATTGGGCAAAACTGGGAGGTTTAATTTTTAATTGATGTAGAAATGAATAAAAACATATTAGGTTATAAGCATTTAAAAATCTAGTAAATAAACATTAGATTTTGTATAGAGTTCATTGAAGGGGCAAAACTATAAAGGTTCTATTTTTATCAGATGAACAAATTACTTAAAAATACTCATTGCAAACATCTCTGCTAGTTTTTATATATAAATTTAAGATCGCTTACATGTTATTAATTTTATAGGTTATTTATCCATTGGGCAAAACTATGGGAGGTTTAATTTTTAATTGATGTAGAAATGAATAAAAAATATTAGGTTATAAGCATTTAAAACTCTAGTAAATAAACATTAGATTTTGTATAGAGTTCATTGAAGGGGAAAAACTATGAAGGTTCTATTTTTATCAGATGAACAAATTACTAAAAAATACTCATTGCAAATAACACTGCTGATTTTTATATAAAAATTTAAGGTCGCTCATATTTTATTACTTTTATAGAGCTTTTCCATTGGGAAAACTATGCGAGGTTTAATTTTTAATTGATGTTGAAATGAATAAAAACATTAGGTTATAAGTATTTAAAAATCTAGTAAATTAACATTAGATTAGGTATAGAGTTCATTGAAGGGGCAAAACTATGAAGGTTCTATTTTTCATTGGAGAAAAAGTTGAAGTCAAAATATTTATTGTAATCATCACTACTAAATTCTATATAAAAATTGAGGATGGGTAACATTTTATTAATTTTATATAGCTTCTCCATTGGGAAAAACTATGGGAGGTATAATTTTTAATTGCTGTGGAATTGAATCAAAAAAACTATTAGGTTATAAGCATTTAAACATCTAGTAAATTAACATTAGCTTTTGTATAGAAGGAGCAAAACTATGAAGGTTCTATTTTTATTAGGTAAAAACTTATTTAAAAATACACATTTCAAAGGTCACTGCTGGTTTCTGTATAAAAATTTAAGATTTAAGCTTACATTGTATCAATTTTATAGAGTTTGTGCATTGGGCAAAACTAGAGGAGGTTTAATTTTAATTTGACGTATAAGCGTTTAATAATTTACTATATTAACAGGAGATTTTGTTCATTGAAGGGGCAAAGCTTTGAAGGTTGTAATTTTAATAGACGAAAAAATACTTATTGCAAAGATCACTGCTGATTTGTATAGGTATAAAAACTTTTGGACAAAACTGTGGGAGGTTAAATTTTTAATTGGTGTAGAATTGCGTTTATTCATCTAGTAAATTGACATTAGATTTTGTGCACACCATATCAAAGGGGCAAAACTATGAAGGTTATATTGTTTATTTATGTCTCTTAGATAACAAAACATTGATTTCTCGCAATAGTATAAAGTATGCTAATAGTAACATTTAAATTCTAACTCCATATCTAATGCAAATTTTATTAAAACAACCTCTTACCACTACAATATTCATAAACAATAATAAGAATAATAAGAGAAATGATAATCCTTACTAGATATAAATATCACAGAAAGAAGAAGTAGGCTATGACTCATGTTAGCACAAGTTTTTGTCCCCAACACTCATTTGTTTCACTGTAACCCGATAATTTCAAATCACTGAATCACTTCACGCCGCCTTCTACGATCAAAATCGACGCATTTTCAGTCAAATTTAGTCGAATTCGTTCACCAACTTGTTGCGCACTCTTTTCTAATTGATTTCTCGCGTAAACTAATTTAATTTTCCATCGTTTCGCGCAAGTTTTCATGCGCGTTTTTCGTACGGAGATATACGTGCGCTACGCTACTGCGTTCAGGAGCAACTGATCACCTTTTTGAGGTTATATCGGTTTATAAGCGGGACTCGGGGACACTCACACGTCATTGTTTGGCATCGAGGCATACTTGGATCCTTATATCCGGAGGGGATCGTGTAATTGGTGGCGCCACTGTACTAGGATGTCGCGAATCACTACCGTTATTTCATCGTTATATACAGGATGGTCAATTTCCCCACTTGGATGATGCATATATATATTTTTAGATTAATTTATCGAAATTTTATAGATTTACGTTTGGAAAAATTAAAAATTTTTACTGTTAGTTGTGATCTATTTTTTAGTGGGTCTCCAAAAATTTGAAGTGCAATAACTCGAAAACGAAGCAATTTTACATATAAATAAATCGGTGTTAATCGTCTTAAAAACTGCAGGTTTATCATATATAATTAGAAAATCATCAAAAAATGATATATTTTGCGGAGACTTAAACGATGTATCAGACGACGAACCCGCGAAGAGAGAATCGGAAAAATGTTTAAAACTTACAGCTTAAGTAATTTGATGCGCTGATCAATTATTAGACATCAAGTTCATAGGGCAAAACTCTGAGAGATTCAATTTTTAATGTTTTAAGGGGCAAAACTATAAAGGTTCTATTTTAATAGACGATAAAATTATTGAAAAATCTTATTGTAAAGATAACTACTGATTTCTATATACAAATTCAAGAAAGGTCACGTTATTCATTTTATGGAAGTTTGAACTATGGTAGGTTTAATTTTTAATTAAGGGGCAAAACTATAAAGGTTCTATTTTTAATAGACGAAGAAATTATTGAAAAAACTTATTGTAAAGATAACTACTGAATTCTATATAAAAATTCAAGAAAGGTCACGTTATTCATTTTATGGAAGTTTGAACTATGGTAGGTTTAATTTTTAATTAAGGGGCAAAACTATAAAGGTTCTATTTTGAATAGACGAAAAAATTATTGAGAAAACTTATTGTAAAGATAACTACTGAATTCTATATAAAAATTCAAGAAAGGTCACGTTATTCATTTTATGGAAGTTTGAACTATGGTAGGTTTAATGTTTAATTAAGGGGCAAAACCATAAAGGTTCTATTTTTAATAGACGATAAAATTATTGAAAAATCTTATTGTAAAGATAACTACTGAATTCTATACAAAAATTCAAGAAAGGTCACGTTATTCATTTTATGAAACTTCGAACTATGGTAGGTTTAATTTTTAATCAAGGAGAAAAACTATAAAGGTTCTATTTTTAATAGACGAAAAAATTATTGAAAAAGCTTATTGTAAAGATAACTACTGAATTCTATATAAAAATTCAAGAAAGGTCACGTTATTCATTTTATGGAAGTTTGAACTATGGTAGGTTTCATTTTTAATTAAGGGGCAAAACTATAAAGGTTCTTATTTTAACGGGTGAAAAAAAAAATTACTGAAAAATACCTATTGAAGGTTCTATCTTTAACAGGCCAAAAGAACGCTTAAAAATACTTATTGCAAAGATCACTGCTGATTTGTATATAAAAATTTATGATCGGTCCACATATTATCACAATTACACACATTTATTAATGAAGTAAATTAACATTAGATAATTAAATATGACACTTCCACGTAGATATATTGTATTTCTAGTGTAGATGTTAAACATTTTGTTTCAGTTATCAGACATTGTCAACGTATGGGGCAACAACAACGACCTACCTTTAGATTTAGCTCTGAGAGCTAAAAACTCGAGCATAGCATCAACTTTAATCCAACACAACGCCGATATAAACATCAGAGACTCAAAAGGTGACTGCCTGCTGCACAGGGCCATAAAACAAGACGATAACTTCTCGGCTCTGTTCCTTTTGGACAACAATTGCGACGCAACTCTAACAACAAGGTAAGATTTGAAGGTATTTCGGACCGGTAATGAAGCTGAACATGGCTCGAATCCAGCCCGGGACATTTTTTTTTTAATTTTAAATTTCTCCTCAACCATTTCTATTTTGTCATACTTGATGTTTATATATGTTTTCTCTCACTTTTAGAACTGAAAATGATACCGCTTTGCATTTATTGGCTGGATCGCATCAAATGGAAGAGTCCATTAAAATAGCTGAAAAACTGATAACTAGGAATGTTAATATCAACGCCCAGAATAGGCAAGGGTTGTAAGTATATTTTGTTTTCTTTAATAATACTATTGAATGTATAGTTTTTATGCAATTTTGGTTTCATGTTTGTGTAGAAAAAATACATGTTTTGTACAATCTAGAAGATAATACGGATGTAGTCGTTAGAAAGTTGTCAAATGATGTAACATAAAATTACCCCGTTGGTTGCTAAATGACGCTTGTTAAAGAGCAATTTTCTCATCAGATTGGCTGCCCTGATTACAAACGTTGGCGAAATTTAATACGACGCTAATGACGTATAATTTTCGTAATAAATTAACTTTAACGCGTGTATTTTACTGCGGAATACTTTTGCCCTGAATGATAATCCCCTAAAAATAATAAAATTTTAATTTAATTAACTGATTTTTGTCGCGACTTTTCCTGGTAAACAATTAGTTTGATTAAAAAAAGGGGGCTGGTTGATGTGCATGTGTAAGTCCGATATTCGTGTTTGGCTATTCGTTTGTTTTTTTTTTTCGTTTAGAGGTGTTAGAAATGTCTATAAATATATATTTTTTTGCTGATCTATGTTTTGGAAAAAATTACCTACATGTCTCATTTAAAAAATTAAGAACGAACACAATCAAAACTCATAACAATAATAAGAGCAAATACATTTAAGTAAAAGATTTAAAATATTAAAATAAAACGAAATAAACAAATGAAGGAACAAACAAAACACATATGACATTTGTTAGTCTTTTGTTTCTCTAGAAGTATATGTCATTCTGAGTAAAAAGTTTTGTGTTGACTTATTAGGTTTTTCAATTCGTTAGTGAAGTTTTTTTTAACGGCTGTAACTTTTTAAGGAATAAAGTCGACAAATAAGTCCATGTGAAACTTTTTGCTCTGTATGACAATTACTATCTGGAAAAAAATTTGGGGGAAACAAGTGAGACACCTGTATATAAAACTCACTCTTCAAGTAAACAACATAGTCATGAAATAAAATAAATAATGTGTTTATTTTTAAATAAAAAAATATGTTACATTAATATTTTGAAAAATAAACATAAAGATGATCCAAATTTGATAAACTGTTATCCATCCTTGTTTGTCTATATGTTGGACCTGTAATAACTTATTTTTGGCTTCTAAAAAGTTCTTGAAGTCTTCGTCTTGAAGTGTATAAACTTAAAAAATTAGCACAATATTCTATCCACATAAAAAACTGATCTCTAACCTCAAATTTCAGCACAGCGTTGCACATCACGATCATGGCCGACAACCGACCAATCTTCGACCTACTCCGCGAGCAACCTAACCTAGAACTCAACGTCCGGAACCAGCAAGACCGCACTCCATTATACCACGCGTTACACAAGTACCAATCGGGCGACGTATCCGAAGACAGCTACGCCTCGGACCTCCTAAAACTAGGCGCCCAGACGGACCTGACAAACTCGGAAACGCACGATAACCTCCTACAAACGTTACTATCAGAAAAAGCCGAAGACGCGGCTATATTCCTCGCACCAAAAGTCTCCAATATCAATCATATAAACTTAAACGGGGAATCAGCGTTGCATTTGTCGTGTCGCAGCAATTTTTCTAAATTCGTTGAAGTTATGTTGACGTTGGGGGCGAACGGGAACTTGCTTACGACGGAGAGCAGGCAGAGTGCGTTGCATTACGCGGTGCGTGGCGACGCCGAGGACGTTATTCGAGTTTTAATCGCGTACAACGAGAATTTGGACGGTGGGAGTAAAATGTCGATTAATTTTAACGTTAGGGATTCCGAGGGGGATACCCCGTTGAATTTGGCGTTGAATTTAGGTTATAAGCATCTCGTGCCGTTGTTGATCAAAGGCAAGGCGGACGTTAACGTTAGGAATGGGAAAGATTTTACGTTGCTACATCAAGCGATACTCAAGGAGGATTCTGCTACAGCGATTTTGTTGTTGGATAATGGAGCTGATATAAATGCGAAGTAAGTTAGTTTTGTGTGGTTACCCTAATTAATTACCTATAATTTGACGTATAAAAGAAGGTTGTGCGACAATTTCTGTAAAAGTTATAAACATTTATAGCGCTGACTAAATAACAGGTCCAAAAGCTGAATTTGTAAAGTATGAGATTAAAAAGTCCAGGACAAACAGATAAATAGTTACTTTAGAAAAAAAATATTTAGAAACAACTGATTTCTTGTGCCTGAGTTATTTTGTTTTATTATTGCTTGACTTTCAATACTCATAATACACGATTGTATGTAAAATTCTATATCTACTATTAGTTACTCTGCGAAACATGTTTTATTTTGCTAAAAAAAGTGTAGTTTTTTTTTACTAATATTTGCTTTACTATTCAGGACTGCCGAATATGAAACACCACTACAATTAGCTATACATTGCCGTCTAAGTGACGTAGTCGATTCATTATGCGTTAGAGGTGTCGATATGTCGGCCCCCGACAGGTTAGGAAACTGCGCGTTATGGGCAGCCCTAGACTCGGGGCAAGACGACATTGCGAGCGTTCTCGTTCAGCATGGAGCGGACACCGACTGTTGGGGCCCCGGGCCAGATGATTGCCGACAAACTCTACTCCATCGGTATATATAAAAATTAATTTTTTCTAGTATATTTAATATAACCAATTTGTTTTCTTTTCAGTGCTATAGATGAAAATAAAGAACCCGCTGCGATATTCCTTATCCAAGCAGGTGGCGACTTGGATAGCCCCCGCATGCCGGGGCCAAACGGAGAAGGTGGGGACGAGGCAAAAGACAAGGCTTCACCCCTGCACCTCTGTTGTCAATGGGGCCTAGAACCAGTCGTACAGGTAATTCTTTTAACTTAAAATCTAACTATAACCTAAAAATGTGATACTATTTATATTTTTTTTTGCTTGTAGACTTTAGTTGAGCATGGGGCCAACGTGAATATCCGTGACGCGGAGAACAAAACTCCGTTACACGTTGCCATAGAAAATCAACACGATTCGATAATTTCCCTGCTGCTTCGTGTGCCAGAGATAGACCTCAACTTGCGGGACAAAACGGGGCTCAGTCCGTTTGCAACCGCTCTTACATTCCGCAACAACAAAGCTGCGCAGGCCATCCTCGATAAGTTACCGTCGGCAGCAGAACAGGTTAGTTTACGATGATGAAATATATAACCTAAAAATATCGTTTTGAAAATACTAAATCTAGAGAATGTAGACGAATTATGGAGTAGGAAGCTTTGGACGACCATAAAACAACTAAAGAACATAACCTACAAAAACTAACCTCAAAATTAAAATTTTTGGATTCATCAAAATAAACAGCCCTTCTGAATTCTACTATGTAATTCTTCTAAAACAAACGAAAATTATAAGAATAACCTCACGAATAAAAACCTAACCTCAAATAATAACTTTCTCTCCAGCCTTACTCAAAGGGGCACTACTTCTTATTTAAGCTTTGAATCATTCAGATAACTAAAAAACATAGCCTACATGAATAAAACAAAAACTAACCTCAAATTAAAATTGCTGGATATATCAAAATAACCAGCGCTTGCAAATTGTAATCAATGTAATCTTCAAAAATAAGCAAAATTATCAAAATAACCTCTAAAATTAAAAACCTAACCTCAAATAATAACTTTCTCTCCAGTTCGACTCGAAGGGGCAGAACTTCCTCCACACGGCCCTCAAGAAAGGAGACATGGAGAGCGTCTTATTCCTCCTTTCGATAAACGTGAACGTCAACTCGCGCGTGCAGGATGCGAGCATGTCGCCCCCTTTGCATCTAGCGGCCAGGAACGGCAACGAGACCCTCGTCCGGAGCTTGCTGCTGGCCGGCGCTAGGATAGAGGACGTTGACGCGCAGAAGTATGTCTCTTATTCCCGTTTCGAAACGAAAAAATTAAGGTTATGTCAAAATTTGAGGTTATGTTACAAAAAAATTTTATTCCAGACGCACCGCGTTGCACGTTGCATCGGAAGCCGGGAATACCGCCGTTGTCTCGGCGTTGCTGCAGAATAATGCCGATTTTGACGCTACTGATACCAACGGGGATAATGCTTTGCATGTCGCCGTTAGGGAGGGTCATATCAATGTCGTAAGTTGTCATAAAACAATAGTTTGTTTATTTTTTGTCTTGAAATTGTGTTTGGTAAAATGAATTTTTGTTTTTTGTATTAGATTAGGGCGTTGCTGACGGAATCTACGATTAACGCGGAAGCTCCGAATATAAAGGGGCGGAATCCTCTCCACGAGCTAAGTTATTACGGGAAGGAGAATGCTGCAGCAATTTGCGAATTGTTTTTGGAATGTATGCCGTCCTATCCCATTGATAGACCTGATTTAAATGTATGTATTACTTTTTAGTAGTTTTAAATTGTCTTAGGCTGGGTATTGTAAATGATCTATGAGATCTCCAAATAGTTAGTAGCAACGTGGATAGCACAAACGTAAATTTGAAGCAAATCTAGGAAGTAAACTAATACCTAGAATCCAACTGAAAAAAAAAATATATTCGTCCAGCAAATAAAATTAACATTATTTAATAATAGAATAATAATAATAAAACTTAAAAAAATTTGATACAGTTTTTGTTTCTTTGTTATTAGTATTATTACTAATAAATATATAATTCAGTGCAGTAAAAAATATTTGTTTAGGTGTGCTCTACAACCCCTATCAATTTTGTTGCAATATTTAAGGGACATCCCCTGTATAAAACATATACAGTAAAAACTGGTATATAACACGATAAATGAGAAAATAATCTAAACTAATTTCAAGTAGGTAGCAAAAATTTAAAATGAATATTGTGCAATCAGTTTTGTTCTGTTGATAATTTCTATAATCATTTTTCTTATAAAAATATAAACGTCTTTACAAGAAATTACTTTCCAGTTATTATTTCTCATCGTCTGCTTATTATTAGTTTAATAGGAACAAATCGTACCTTATCTTTTAAATATTTAATTGGTGCATTCTTTACAGCGGTATTATCTTCATCGCCGTTCCCCATCATGACAATATGTATTTTACGATATGCATGTCCAATTCTGTATTTGAAACATCACTATGACTGCTAATTTCTCTACAATATTATTGTTGCCACTATTAGAGCCAGTGACGCTGTAAATTTGTTCTGCAGGGTTTTCTCTATGCAAGAGGAGTCAGGTGATATCTTTTGCATCGATACATTGAGACTCCCAGTCGATAAGACTTCACAAGTTTATTGTTTCCTAGTCTAGCACTAGTTTGTTTCCTTTGCAAGATAGTACAATTCTAACCTAAAATTCTTTGGTAAAGCCTTGAAATGAACTTAAAAATTTATCACTAAACACACATTGACACAAGACACAGGAAACGTATAACTTGCTGTATTGTAGTAGTTTTAATGAGTCTTGAATTAATTTTTCTTGGTAGGTATGACCTATAGAATACCAAAATCTGCCGAGTAGATTAAACTATTTGCGTGGTAAATTGCTTATTTGTTGTTATAATACCTGGCCTTAGTATACCAAAAGTCTTTTAACTCTGTTAAAAACATTCTTACGTTAATGAATGAGAATTACTCTTTTGTTTCATTTCAGGGTAACACGCCACTCCTAACAGCGTACATGAAAGGAAACGGAAACTTATGCAGGGTCTTAGTAAAGTCGAAGGCGTCTCTAGCAGTCGAGAACAACGAACGAATAAACATTTTCAATTACCAAGTACGACTTCACTCATTATTTTTTATTGTTTCTATAACACTTAAAATTTCTTTTTATTTTTTGTTTAGGTAGCTACAAAACAATTGCTGTACCGTCTATTGGACCAACTTTCCGAGCAAGTGCCTTGGACGTGGACGACCGATATGTGCCAAGAGTGCGGTAAAAATTTCACGTTAACCATCCGAAGGCACCACTGCCGACATTGCGGGAGAGTCCTATGCGGAAAATGTTCCGACCAGGAAGTCCCGATCATCAAATTTGGGGAAAATAAGCCAGTCCGCGTCTGTAAAATTTGTTTCGAGGTGTTAAGAACCGGGGCTAGCTAATATTTTATAAGTTTTAAACCATTTTTTTTTTAGTGTGTATATAAACATACAAAATTTATATTATGTTATATTGTTAAAAACTTGCTTTTATATAAAAATCTCTTTACACTCATTTTGCGTACGCTTCCGTTTGCATTATATTAGCATGGATCTTATTATTAATTAGCATTCCGTTAACGTATTGTGATACTCCGAAGAAAAATATTCATATTATTATATATAGGTTATGTATTGCATGTTGTTATTTTTTCATAAAATAAATAAAAACCGTCTAATAATCAACCATTCGTTTTATTTCCGAACGAACGAATTAAAGACATAAATTCTACTAAATAAAAAGGTACTTCATTTACTTCAATCTCTTGAACAAATCTTTCGTGACGCAATGATCGACAGCGTGCAACCAATCGAACAATTCCTCGGAACAGATTTCAGTAGTCTTCGATCTTGAGTTAACCCTATCATTGCAAGCCTGGTATTTCTCCTCTAGATGTTTGCAATGGTCAGTATCTTTGCAAGTGGTCTAGAACGCAAAGAAATAATTACATAACCCTACTTTTGATCATTCGATTTTAGGCACTTACGCGGAGTTCTTCTTGTGGATCGACAATATCGTCGTCGGCTTTAACTTTCGGGAACAGATTTTTGAAGAATTTTGACATTTTTGGTTCGTCGGTTACGTGAATTTCACTGAAAATTCGGCAAACTACTTGCGTAATCTGACAGATTGGCACAGTTGCACGAAATCGATTTTTAAATTGCAAGCGGTCATTAGTTCTAATTTTGCAAACATACTCAATTTATATTATATTATAATCTGAAAGATAATTTCCGAATAAGTTTTCTTGCGTGGTGCATTTTTAAAGCTGGTGTATGTAATAATTGGAAGTAAACTCGTCGAGGGTTTATTTGCGCTAATATATTAAAATTGTTTTGTATATGTTCAAATAATTAATTCTTCATTATTAGTTTAAGTGCGAATCGATTTTAATCAAATTATAAGGAAATATAACTGATTATTGTGGAGTGTTCGTAGGGGTTGTAGGGGATATGGAGTTTGGATGAATTGGCCGAAAACATTTGACAACTCACGGCGAGTGACAGATGCAAAATAACATGGACGCCAAATTTGTCAGTTGTGCTGTATCATAGAGCAAAATAAATAGCCAAAAATACACAAAGTACGCATCCCGGTCTCAAACAAAGTGTCGAAAACGAAGTGTCGGGCCAATCTGTTTACGTACCAGAAGACACAGAGCCGCCATGAAGATCACGCTAAAGAATTTGCAGCAGCAAACATTTCAAGTCGACATCGAAGCGACGAGAACGGTAAGCGAATTTTTTCCGTACGCCTGGATATATTCGGATTCTAGCGGTTGTTTTTCTTATCCCGGATAGGTGAAGAACCTCAAAGAGAAGATCGAGACCGAGAAAGGCAAGGACTACCCAGCGGACAACCAAAGACTTATATATGCAGGTATCTGCCGTCCATAACCTTAAAACCATCGATACTATTGTCATCTTATTGTTAATTTCCAGGGAAAATCCTCACCGATGAGTCAATCTTGTCCGAGTACAACATCGACGAGAAGAAATTCATCGTTGTCATGGTTACTAAGCCAAAGCAACCTGAAAAGTCGGAAAGTGGCGACGGAAATGTAACATCAACTGCAAGGTTAGTTTACCCATTCTGGAATAGTTTTTAGTCTAAGAAAGCCAAAAAGTCATTCAATGTAATAAAACAAGCGAGGAATATTTAAAAAACAACAGAAGCCTAAAAATAACATGTTTTTTTTATAGTACGACACCCGTGACGACAACTACAACACCGTCGAATACACCGACAGCAACAGCGGCGGCAACGGAGAGTGCTACTAGCGTTGCGCCGGACGCGGGGGCTCTGGGGGCCCCCGAGTCGACGTTGCTCATGGGCGAGGAGTATAATAGAATGGTGCAGAATATTATCGATATGGGTTACGACAGAAGCCAGGTGGTGCAGGCGCTACGGGCTAGCTTCAATAACCCCGACAGGGCTGTGGAATACCTCATCAACGGGATTCCGAATGTTGACGATCAAGAAGCGGTAAGTGTGGTTCTTTTTGTCGATTTTTTATCGTAGGTTGTGTTTCAGTTTGTTTTGACGATAGATGTAAATATATTGTGTAAATATTTTTGGTATTGTGATGCAAAAAGTTTGAGAGAGGCAGTATTGGTTCAATATTTATCTAATATATTGTGGTATTTATTTTGGTATGTGGAATTTATTTGGCAGTGATTCTATGCTATATTTTTTTATTGGTCTGGAGCATTGCCAAGAAATTTAAAATCGCAAGTTTACTGGTAAAAATGACTAAATGAGCAATTAAAATCTCAGTTTTTAGAATTCTTTTAAGTTTGAATAAACTAACTGGGGTCTGTTTTGTGCATAAAGAATGCAGAAATGGTTGGAATTCTCCCAGTTGTGGTTGTAGATGTGTTTAAAAAAATAACAACAAAATCCTCCATTGAAGGAAAAGTTTACAGGAATCTTTAATTTTATGATTATCAGAGTTCAATATTCAAAAATACTTCTAAAATTTGTGATTTGCTTGATTAGACAACAATATGACACCTGTTCAGCTTAAAATATCTTTCATTATTTTGTTTCTGGCAAATTTAAAGTTATTGTTTAGAGAATATGAATTTTTGTAGATTACTATATGTTATTTCTATTCTAGTACAGCTTGAAATTTTTGGTGACATTTTTTTACAGAATATTTTAATACTATTCTTCTTAAAAAAAATGTTTTTTTAAAACCACAGCTTATCCCGACTATCAAAACCCCGGATTACCTTATCTGCTATATTATTTGATAATATCAATAATATGACTAGGTATTTGGTGTAAATAAAATTTTAATATAAAAATAATAAGAGAAAATCTGAAGTGTTTGATATACCACCTTGAAGAGATAAGATATTTATTGCAGTCTACTAAGTACTTCCGTCAAAATAGAGTTAGGCACACCAAGTTATTATGAATGCACATATATTCATCTATAATTGAGATTAAATCACTCAGATGTTTTGACCGAGTACGAAAAAAACTCTTCTTTTAAAGAAAAACAAAATGGTTTAATAGTAGTTTCCCGGGCATACTCTTATTTTATTATTTAAAGTCCTACTGTTAACTATTAAACCAGCTAAGTATTTACTTAAAGTACTATTTTCTCGATTGATTTCATCTTTAAAATGTGCAATGTTCTGTATATATGAGTGAGATCAGTTTTAAAATAACTTCATTAACCCTCCTACCGCGGGCAAGTTTTCAATTTTTCTGCAGAAAAGCACGGGAAATCGCGGGACATCGTGAACGGGGAAATCGCGTTCCCCACGGCTGGAGGGTTAACAGAGGCAAAATCTTCCGAGATCGCACTATTGGGACATACTGTATAGATAGATAGATGGAGTGATATATTTAATTAGATCTGAAATACTTAATTATAGATAATGTCAAATTAACAAATATGCACCAAAAAATTATTTATTGTTCTATAATTGAGAAACAAATATATTCAGATATGGCGTAAATGTAGTGCTAGTATCATTTTTTAAGAATTCTAGACCACTATGTGATTAGAGTACACATAATCCTGTGTAAATGAGAAAAATATCATCCGGGTGTTCACCTTGTTACAGTGTTACCTTATTTTTTGTGGTTTGCATTCAAAACATAATGCAACTATGCAAAAAACGGAAACTCATAATTCCAAAAAAACTATTTTTCTCAATAAGAATACCTGTTGCAATACTTTTTTCTTTAAATTTGCAATCCATAGATAAAAGAACCTATCGAAATGAGTCATCATTGGTCAATTGAAACAAAAATTGGAAAAGAAAAGTGATAATTACATTAATTTTTAAAAAGTAGATAAGAAAGAAGTTGTTGTCTACTTTTTACTAGGTAATATCATCGTATAATTTGAAGTTTTGAGATTACGTTCTTTCGGCTAGGTGAACGAGTCCGCGGACATGTCCGGCGTGGACGAGCAGCAGTCGGACGCTGAGGACCCGTTGGGGTTCCTCCGCAGTCAGCCTCAGTTCCAGCAGATGCGGCAGGTGATCCAGCAGAATCCGCAGCTCCTCAACGCCGTTCTGCAGCAGATCGGCCAGACCAACCCGGCGTTGCTGCAGCTGATCTCGCAGAATCAGGAGTCGTTTGTGCGGATGCTCAACGAGCCCAACAGCGGGGCCCCCGCCTCCGGAGGCACGACAGCGCCCGCCCAGGGTAAGTACAGAGCATTGGGAAGCGAAAATAATTCATTTGATTGTAGAAATTGTTAGTGGGTAGGGTTTATTTCATATGTATGTGTGTTTGTGTGTATGTGTTGTTTTTGTTCTTTCTGATGATACCACACATGACCTAGGTTCTCGTGTGATATTGTGAAATTGTGAGTTTAGTTATGGCTACTTCTGGCTTATGTTATTCTGTTCTTTCCCTGAGGCTCTATGATGTTATTTAGCCAAAGAAAAAAGCCCTAGCCCTACTGTTCTGTTACACAAATATTAAAAAAGTTCTTTTCTACTTGTATTTTATGAGTTATGTCACATTTCTTGTAGACAATTGGTAAAAAATGAATAGCAAAAAGTAATAAAAATAAATTGTGTTTAATCTCGATCAAATAGAATCTCATGCAGCTAAACAATTAATTTTCTAAATTGTATGATAAAGTCATGTGCCTTGGCCACATGGCCACATGGCCACATCAGATTTTTTAATTCAAAGTTAACACATTTTTTTAAAATTTGATAGTTGGTAGCCTAAATACATATTTTTAATTGATTTTGTTTGTTATTAGGTTAGTTTTTTTTATATCAAAATATTATTTTTTAATCAGTTTATTTTTGTCTGTTTTTAAATCAATACAATTATCATGAGTAAATGTTTTTATTGTCTTTTTCATTGGCCTGTAAATTTCAAACAAATGAACTGTCATACAATAATATTGGCTACGCATTCTTAAAAACACAAGAATCTTATTGAATAAATAATATGTTTATTAATAAATAAAAGAAATACATACTTTGCATTGATTGCTACTAAAAAAATAATCTGATGTGGCCAGGCACATGACTTTATCATACCATATATTAATAGTTTAGCTGCATGAGATTCTATTTGACCGAGATCGGCCACGTCTGCATTAAAATAAAACTACTAGAACTAGACAGATATTTTGATTATATTTACAGTATGTAATGTCAAGTTTTAATACTGGTGTTTTAATGCAGTACGAGCGATCCCGGTGAAATAGAATTTGCTCATGCGGCAAAAATATTTATTTTACAAAAAAATTTCATAGTCATAAATTATTCAGAATTTCCTCTACATTAATTTATTATTCAACTATTTCGACGAACTTCCAGAAATAGCGGCTTATTTGCAAAATATTTCAAAAATGCTAAGACTAAACCTCCTTGTCATACTACATATGATAAAGTAAAAAGGTTATTGGTTCTGATGATTAATATATTATATTGGGTTCTAGCATACTATATTTTCGGGTTTTACCCCGTCTTCAGTGCCAACTACAAAAATTCATAAAGAATTATGCTCAATATTCCAAATAAGTTTTAGAGTTACCATACCGTCTTACAATCTTTCTTGTATTTATACGCGAAAACATAAGAACATTGCTATACTGCGTATGATAAAGTAAAAATAAACTTAGGTATATAATCTGAATTCGATAATCCCCACTTTCTCTTCAAGATGGACTTAATCACGCATTTTTTTTTTTTAATCAGTTGATGATTTTGTTCCTGTAATATCGTCGTTTTTGGTTCCAAAAGTTTGGGAACTGTGAAGTTTCCCATTAAAGGTTTAGAGGTAAATTTTTCTTCTCTATAAAAGCTGCTACTCTTCAAAGTATTTTCAGTATTCCCTGAAATAACCTGTGTACACAGTAGAGTACAAAACTTTAAAAAAAATTAAATTTTTGAGTAAAAAAAATAATAATTTTGTTTGTTTTCATTTTAGCTGGCGGTGGTTTGGTGGGAAACCAGGCAGCCGGTCTTCAATTGGGTTCGGGTCAGATCCAGGTGACGCAGCAGGATAAGGACGCGATCGAGCGACTCAAGGCCCTGGGATTCCCGGAACACCTGGTCATCCAGGCGTACTTTGCGTGCGAGAAAAACGAGAACCTTGCAGCTAACTTCTTGCTATCGCAAAATTTCGACGACTAGAACGTATGGGGAGAGAGCGATCCGCCCGCAGCAACAAAAAAGAAATAAAACAACAAAAAATAACAAATAAACAAACTAAAAAAACATACGAGAAAAAGAGAGAGAGAGACAAAGCGAGAGATAATTGTTTAAGGAATTTTTAAAATTACAAACTAAGATCATGATTTTTTTTCTTTCATTTCTTCTATGGAATAAAACAAAAAATAAAATAAAAAGCAACACCTGTATATCTGTATCTTTACGTTTGTTCCCTGTACTACTCATTGCAATCTAATAACTTCGTTTATAATATTATCCTTTTTTTTATTTAGCCTTTATCTGGACTTGTTTGTACGTTCGTTTTTATATTTTGGTTCTTTTCCCAGCTTTTGCGTTTCCCCCCCCCCCCGAAGTCGATCAGTGTTGAGGTAATACTACTTATTTCGATATATCTAGTTAACGAATTATTGTAAATATGCCTCATGTTTGCTACTACTGGTAATGTTTAATTTTCAAATTGCTAGAATTGACTTATAATAGTAAGGACTTTGTCATGTTTCACAAAGAAAGCGCTGTATATATCGCAATTATATTATAAAAATAAAGAACTGTTTCACTAGATACGAGTATTTTATTTCTTCAATCCCAAAATAAAAATACAAAACAATTGGAAAAGTGAACATTAGTCTAAGATACGTTCAAAAGTTAAAGACGTAGGAGTTCTACAATAAGGATTTATAAAATTTCAGATAGGTGTTAAAAAAAACAAAGCATTTTTTTGGTGACAATTCATGTTATGATTGTGTGTGCCAAGCGCCGGTTGTAGATTATTTACAATTTTTGAGTAAAAAGTAAACAAAGTTGTCGTTACTACATCGGTAGATCTGCAGATCATCGGAGATATTTAGGTAATATAGCTCTATATGAGTAAGATGCGTTATAAAAAAGACAATAGAATTATAAAAATAGCTTGAAAAACGAACAAAAAAAGTATATGGATTATGACCGGTAGGAATATAGCGCTAACGCGTGGTGGTCCAATCTCGTTTAGTGATTTTAGTCGATTTAGTTCTGGAGGTTGGTACACAACCCCAACACATCAACACATTCCCGATCGTCTACAACCGTCAGGATGGTCGTATTATTTATGTTTTGTAGTGAAAATTAGTGCGGTTTCGCGGTGCTGGACAACTCGAATAGTTGTCGGACTAATTGCCGCATCCCCAGTGCCCCAAATGGTGAAATAAACCACCCGGAACGCGACAATATCGCGTTGTCCCAGTGACTTCAAAGTGGTACGTGATTTTTAAGAAAACAATCATGGCCGCCAGTATTAGTTGATGCACGTAAACGTATGTAAATAAACGTAAAACTGGGTGTTGTACGTTCGCAAATATGCTGGTTTTACCCCCGAGACGCTAAAAACGTTGAATTCCAACTAGAAACTACGAATAATGGCCGAGTCAAACAATCAACGCTTCCCGAAGTAAGTTTCAACAGTGTTTGTTATCTATCAAAATACTGTTATTTACACGTATTTCTCGTAGAATTATGGTCTTTCGGCCGACATGGGAGGAGTTCAAGGACTTTTCCAAGTATGTCCAACACATGGAATCCAAAGGGGCCCACAGAGCCGGCCTGGCGAAGGTAAATTGTTCGAGACAACCATCGATGCGTGTGTTGACGTTTTCTATCGTTTTAAGGTTATTCCTCCGCCGGAATGGGTTGCCCGTAAGGGCGGATACAAGCTAGAAGATTTGGATGTTACAATACCAGCCCCCATTTGTCAAGTTGTCACAGGAAAGCAAGGCTTATACCAACAGATTAACATACAGAAAAAAGCGATGACAGTGCAGCAATACGCGGAGTTGGCGAACTCGGAACGATACGGGACTCCTCGTCACTTTGACTACGAAGATTTGGAACGGAAATATTGGAAGAACATCACGTACGTCGCCCCGATTTATGGCGCGGACGTTTCGGGGAGTTTGACAGATCCTACGGTTAACGTAAATTTTTATGATAATTTTGTTGATTATGGGGTTGTAATGTAATTGTTTTAGGAGTGGAATATTAATCGACTAGGTACGATATTGGACTATGTAAACGAAGATTACGGAATTTCGATTGAAGGCGTGAATACGGCTTATCTCTACTTTGGAATGTGGAAGACGACATTTGCCTGGCATACGGAAGATATGGATCTGTACTCGATTAATTATTTGCATTTCGGGGCCCCCAAAACATGGTAGGTTCGAGTAGATTGTGTTTTAATAGGCTGCGTTGCTTAGGTTATCAGATTTTTAAGGCAAATCATTTTTGATAGTGTTATGTTTCATTTGTTGTTTTTTATGGTTACAGTTTTCTTTTTTATCCAATGATTAAGACATGTTGCATATTGTGTAATATTATGTAATGTGCATTTTCTGATGCAATTTTCTGATGATCTATGTTTTTTTGTAAGAACATATAAATGTCTATCCTATTTTTGTAGAATTTTATAAGCTGCACTTAACTTTAAACATCACTTAAAATTAGGTGGAGAAATTTCATTGAAAAGGTTTGAGAGATGTTGCAGTGAAGATTAAAAAAAAAGAAGGTTCCTTAACGACTACTGTAAATAAATTTAAAGAGATCTTTTAAAACAGAAAATGACTGTAAACTCTAAGTATTATATAGTTAACAGATAGCTTAGAACATACTAAATTGATTGGTTTTTATTTCAACTCTCTATGACAAACCGTAACAAAGTTATTTAGTTTAACGCAAACACGTACCAATGTCAAAATATTGGGTTTGTTGAAACTATATATATTTTAGCACTCCAAGAAGATAATATTCATTAAAGAAATTTTTCTAAAGTGATATTATGTACTATTGGATATTTTTGGGGAAAAAGTTATGAGATTTTTTATTTATAGGTATTCCATTCCACCTGAACATGGACGACGACTGGAAAGGTTAGCGAACGGTTTCTTTCCCGGCAGTTATAAGACATGCCAGGCATTCTTACGACACAAGATGACTTTGATCTCACCCCAAATTTTAAAGCAGTATTCCATCCCGTATAACAAAGTACGTATTTATATATTTTACTATTTATCTGTTTGTATAAATACATTTGCCATTATTCATTTGTATTTTCTTTGTTTTCTCTTTAGATAACGCAAGAACAAGGAGAAATTATGATCACTTTCCCATACGGATATCACGCAGGTATTTTTTGTTTGTTTATTACTATATTTATCTAAATTAATTTAATTTCTGTTTGCTACATTTTTTGTGGGTTTTGTTCTAGGCTTTAATCACGGTTTCAACTGTGCTGAGTCGACTAATTTTGCTGCACCGCGTTGGGTGGAGTATGGCAAACGGGCAACGCAGTGCACCTGCAGCAAAGACATGGTGAAAATTTCTATGGACACGTTCGTCAAACGGTTTCAACCTGACAGGTTTGTATCTCTTAAAAAATGCGAAAGTTTCTAATATTGTAATGTTTCGATAATTAGTTTTATGTATTTGTTTTATTTAATTAATGACTACACTTTTTGTTTCGTCACTTAGGTATGAGAAATGGTTGCAAGGATTGGATGTTGGGCCTCATCCGGAGGAGCCGCACCGACAGAGTGCTGCGCCGTTGCCTCTTCCGCAGGACATTCTGTGCAATAAGAATAATTTGGAGCTGCCGCAGAGTTTTCTCGAAGGTCCGATGAAAAAAGCGTCGGCAAGAAAGGCTCGTTCCATGGCAAGATATTCCCAGTATGTAATCTTTTCTCTTTAGATATATGAAGGAAAAGTTGACATGTACAGACCTAAAACGTAGCTTAACTTTGGGACAGCTTTTTAAACAAATTGAGTACGAAATATCAATGATTTTTCTTTTGCTATGAAATTATTATACTTAAGTGTATAATATAAATTAGTTTTCTACAAAAATATTACGCATTTACAGCGATTCTTTAAGTGGGGTGCGAACGGCTTCATAAAAAAACTTAAAAAACCCAATAACCTGACAAGATATGCAGCTTTTGAAAACGCCTATTCGCTTACCACAAACAAACAAAAGTTATCAATATAACACTAAGTTTCAACTGTCTTTTTCTCAATTTTTTAAATGTAAATGTATTTTATCTTTACAATTAACTGACCTATCAATAACCTTACAAAAAATATGGGGTTGCCATGTAGTAAGTGTCGATGGTGTCAAAAGTCGAAAGCAATTGAAAGTCGGAAATTAAATTTGATGTAAATATGTATACATATTTTGATAATTAAAATCAACGAAATTTTCCAAATAACAAACCATTTCAGACATTTTGTCATGTTTCCTTCCTTACTTTATGCGCTCAATGTAAACATATTTCGAATTCATAAAATTTTAAAATGTGAAATATAATTTATTTATTTAGCTATTTATTTTCATTTGCAAATTTTAATTAGGCGGAATATATGAATAAAATATAACTAAATCTGCGATTATTATCTCATGTATTTAAGTCTCTGCAAGAGTTAAGGGTTGATTAATTTGTTCCAATTTAATTAAAAAAGATATTACAAATAAAATTTTCCTGATTTTCAATTGTCGATATTTTTCTCAATGTAATTGCATTTGTATGTCTTCAAAATAATATCTCTTCAAAATATTATGAGACTTATAATATCCAACCTGTATATTTAGCCACATGGCAGTTTTGTATATGTTTTGACTGCCCTGACTAGTTTGTTTTTTTATTAGTGGTCTCGTGCTGTTCTATTTTTGGACATTTTGCAGTCACTTAGTATTTGGATAAAGTCACAAACACTCGCTGGACGATACTTGTGGTTTATATTTAGTTTTACTTCGTGAGTGCTTATGCTTTTTTCTTTACTATTTCTACATCAAACCTTTGCGTTTTTTGGCCTAGTTTTAACAATTATTTAGTTTACTCTTAGCAACTTGTGAAAAATTAGTGATAACACATGAAGTTATACGTGATAGTTTTTCATGTCGTTTATATCTTGCGTTTTAGAAACTTCAATTTGTCCGAATTTCCAACGGAACTACAACTGGAGTTGATGCAGGAAGATATGGACGCAGCGCAGGCGGGCGACGCTAGTCCTGACGAGCAGCAATTGGAGGTTCTGGAAGACATCTGGCTAAAAGCCGGGGAAATAGGTTTGTAATCAAAATTGCGTATAATCACTCAAAAATTCATACAGAAATTTATATATTATTTCACTTCCACAAAATTATTCCGTAAAAAATCATCTTACCCTACGCGTTGACAACCCTTAATTTAATTACTGGCATTCGAAAGCAGATGTAGGCGAGGCCAACATCTACGACGAGGGCTACAAGGTGAACAACGTCGGCAAGCGGCGCAAGGTCCGACGGAAGAAGAACACGGGGTCCGCGGCGGCGGGCGACGAGGATTTCAACCCCAAGAAGCTCGGCAAGAAAAAGCCAGGCCCCAAGAAGCGCGTCATCAACACCGTGGAGGATATTACGAACAGCGGGCTCTTCACGCCCATGGACAGCGCTAATAAGAAGGTCTGCGGGCCCGTCGTGGCCCCGACAAGCATGCTAAAGACCGAGGACGGTATCAAGAGCGAACCGGCGTCGTGTTCGGAGTTGGAATCGTCGCCGGATAAAAAACACAAGCATAAGCGGCATAAGGAGCACAAGTGTAAGAAACATAAGAAAAAGGGTGAGTTTATTATTATTTTTTTCTTTATAGTTTAGTCATGTAATAATAATTATTTATTTGTTCTGCAGTGAAAGAAGAAGAAGGAGGCTTACCACGCACGACGAGCGAAGATCCCGACCAGACGTGCTCTGTGATAAACGACATAATAAAAGTAGCCACGGAAGAACACGAAGAATTCCTCAAGCAGAAATACACGAAGAACGTCAAGATTGAGCCGAAGGACCACGACGAGCTCATAGTCCCGAAGAGCGAGCGTTTCGAAGATAACCTTAAGAGCTACGAGGTGGCGGTCCGAAGAACGCTGAACACCAGCGCGGACCTAGCCGAATCTAACCTCACCTCGAACGCGCCGTCACAAAATAAGGCCTACGAAAACCAATTCCTCAGCTTTATTAAAGAAGAAGCGGGAATGACGATTCAGAAGAAACTCGAAAAGAAGAACTCCGACGAGATACGGAAGATCTTGAAAATCGCGTCGAGCAGTAAGAAAGACACGTCGCTGCTAAAGAAAATACGCAAACCCGTCAAGGCCGGTCAAATGCCGATACTGGCTAAGCAGGACGAAATCCCGGTGTCCACCCACGACCAGATGCCCCAGTTGGCCCCGCAGCGGGGCTCCGCCCCCCAACAACTATACAAACTCCCGAACTCGAATTTACAGCAATTAGTTAAAATGGGGTCGCAGATGGGAGGGCCCCCCAAGGGGGCCCCCTACCACATAAAGAAACTCCACTACCAAATCACACAACGCGATCAGAAAAACATGATTACCGCTGCCCCGAAAACCGTTATCTCGGGGGCCCCGAAAACCGTTATTTCGGGCGCCCATAAACAAATTTATCTCACGAAAGTCCCAGCGCAGCACGTGCCTCCGGCAGCGCGGCAAATCCCGAAACAGGTCATCAGCCCCCGGCAGAATTTCTCTCCGCCGCCGCGGATTTCAAAACCACAAAATACACCGTTGTCTCCGAAGGGCCCCACAGCGGGGCCCCGCCTATTATCGCCCACGCATCATCATCAATCGATGCCCCCACAGACAATAATTCCTCAGCAAATCTCTCCGAGGGTGGTCCAGGGGCGGAGCCCCTCGACGTGGAGTGGGGCCCCGTCGTCAATGGTTGGAAGTTATCCGAATTTGGAAGTGAAGCAGGCGGTGCCGAAAGTGGAAACTCCGAAGGTCTCCGTGTTGACGTTGCCGTTGACATCGGAGGATAAGGATCGGATAAAGGTCTATATGGGGGGCAACGAGCCCGTGCAAGAAGCGCACCTGACGAAGAACGATACTAGTGTGTACGTGAAGAACGCGATGGTGTTGTGCAACGGTGTGCTGCGACAGGTGCCGGGAACCGAGATCCCGAGCTTGAAGAGCGATCTTGTGAAGTTTACGAAGACCCTGATGGACAAGGATTCGACGGACAAGCTTACCAGCGACGGGGAGGTGTTGACGCTGTATAAGGCTCCGGTGAGTACTGAAAAGGTTTTATATTTTGAGTTGTTTGAACGATCTAAACACTGTGGCCCTGTGCGCATTATGTTCAAATAATAAAAGAAGATTAATTTAGACTCTTTTTACGTTTGCATTTTCTAGACGTACTAAAAATCACGTGTCTTTGATTCGAATTTAAAGCGTCTCTTAATATCAGTATCTTAATATCATAGTTTGTAAAAATGTCTATTAATATAATAGGCCACTTTAACATGATTATGTGTTTGGTGAATAGTATATTCGTCCCTAACGATTTCCAAATTATTCCAATTAAAAAAATCACAAAATGTGAAAGTTGGGGGCCAACTGGACGGTACAAAAAACAATTTTTATTTTCTCAAAAACTCCCAAACGAAAAAAATTTACTCCGAAACCCTCCGTAACGTGTCTTATCGACATTTTTGCCCAACAGATCGAAACAAGCTACGTTAGCAACGAAGTTGTCACCCCGGCACTATCTACCCCGCATCCCGTGATAACTGGGCCCACGGGGCACCACCACCCCGACCTCGCGAACCACAACGGCACCCAAAACCAAAGAAACGTCAACGTCCAAACGAACGGCTCCCTACTGCGAAGCTCGATACCGAAACTCCCCGAGCAGCCCCCGGCCCCCGCGCCGCGCACCATCGTGCCGAACCCCATGTGGCAGAATCAGAAATACTACTCGGTGAACGCCTGCAACACTGTCGAATTCGACAACGCGGATAGATTCTACCCGTTGTCGATGAACCCCATCACGTTCCCCGACGAGAAAGATTTGAAGGTTATCCTCGAAAAAAAAACGCAACCGACGCGACAGCCGTACATCTCCGAGCAGGAAATACTTAAAACAATGGCGGAATCCGCCAAACAAATAACGGAATCGTACCGGAAAAACCTGATCTTAGCGAAATCCGAGGGGGACGATTCGTCGGAGATTTATTCCGAGTCGCAGTCGGACTCGGAGAAGACCGTCAGCGCTCGCGAGGGTTCGGAAACGTCATCGACCGACGATTGTTCGTCGTCGTCAGATTGCGAGACTCTGGCGTCGTACGCGGCTAAGATGAAGGAAAGTGAGGTTATGTCGAGTCCGATGCGGAAAAAGCGGGTCTATAAGAAGCACAAGAAGCAGCCGTGGTACGATAAGATCGTTGCGAAGAAGAAGCTGCTGGAGAAGAAGAAAATGGCGAAGGATACGCTGCGGGAAAAGGTGGAACGGCTGACGCCGAAGAGGTTAGGTGTTAAGTTGGATGATATCTTTCGGCGGATGGCGCCGAATTTGGTGAAGAGGCTGGAAGAGAAGGAGACGCTGAGGACGTTTCCGAGGTTGCCGAAGGAGCCGA
The DNA here is from genome assembly GCA_964023965.1 of Melinopterus prodromus. NCBI lineage: Eukaryota > Metazoa > Arthropoda > Insecta > Coleoptera > Scarabaeidae > Melinopterus > Melinopterus prodromus. The sequence goes on along the minus strand of OZ030395.1, from coordinate 4,261,486 downwards.
AATCAAGGGATAATAAGGTTTGTGTTTAAAGCTGTTTTTACATCTGTGCAATTCGAACGCACATTTCGACCATTCAAGTCGCATGCGATTTTTTGTTTTTACGCTATACAACTTTTTACTATTGCCAAGTGGATGGAATTAGAATCAGTTCTAAATTCGTGGGATTTTAGTAACATTCGAGGACTAACCTCAATGTGTTACAATACTGCATCATATTATAAAGTAAAAATTGAGTTAACGGATTTTGCTCATTCATAAATTTGTCCTTAGAGATAACCTTTTATATTTTTTTTTTCCAAATTTCAGGTCGTCCTCCAAAATTACGGAAATTATCGTGTATTTTAATACAAAATGGACTTAACCGATTTTGCCAATTCACAAACTTGTCCTTACTTTTTAAAAGATAAGCTTGTATACCAAGTTTCAGATCAATTACTTCAAAATTACGGCAGTTATTGTGTAGACAGACGGACATAGCTAAAAATTATCTGCTACGCTTCCTTAAGGATGTTAACAAAAGTTGTGACAATGTGAATATACCCTACTACAATAAGTGTGGGGGTAAAAAAATATTTTAATGACGGATTCTGACATTTCAGATCTCATTTTTTTTCTTTAATGAGTCCATAATCTTCAAAGGTTGTATAAAAATGTTTGGAAATAAAACCTTTTTGATTCTTTAAAAATGAAAGAAAATTCTACATCAATTTTTGTAATAGTCATAACGTTAACTATAGAGAACCAAATGTAGTTACTACCGATTTTTGTCACAAATCTCACACTTATCTGAAACAATCATAAATACCTTTTACATTACTAAACGAAATCATATACTTAGAATGTTATTTAATCGAACCTCTTCAATTCCGATCGCTTATTTATTTTTTTTATTTTTATTATTTGCAGGACGTTCTGTCGCCTAGGACAAAAGTGTGGGCGAAAAAGTTGAACGGTCGGTTTTACAAGGGCGAGGCAATATCGCACAGGAACGTGACCACTTACGGTGTTTACATATTGAAGGACAATAGTTTTGTGTGTAACTTACCGAGTGATCGCGTGCCGAGAATACGGCTGCCCCTGAAGGCGGGAGACCGCGTCGACGTCATTTTACACGACGGGAAACCATACGTCGGCGAATATGTGTACGAAAAAGTTCAGTTGTTTTATAAGGTATGTTGTTTTTCGACTTATACGAACTCTCGACTTATACGAGGAATTATTATTGTAAATTTCTTAAAGTCTGGGTCAGAAAACTTTCTCAAATATCTAGCTATACCTTTTCAAGTTCAAATTGGCACTAATCAATATCAAAATGAGAATTAACAAAGTCAAGTCGTCATTAAATAATTTTAAAGTAGGTAATTTACGAAAAAAAATTATTACCGTAATAAACATCCGTAACACCTAGTGATCTATTCAAAAAATATAAGGTTGTGTTAGTACGTTGTTGTGGAACAGCCTGTATGCCTGAAAATATTTTCTGTCTAGAGCAAATAAACAACTTAAAAATTAACATCATATTGCATTCAATCAAAGTTTTTTTCAGAAGTATTATAGTAAATTATAAAACTAATATTCATCTATTTTTGTTACAGGTTATATTTGATGATAACGAAGTTTTGGAAGTATTAGACGAGTCTGTGCTACCGGACACAGACTTTTCGTCGTTGTTTATAAACTAAGTCGTTTAGTTAATTGTGTATACAGTGTTACGCCGTTTCACATATTTATGATATGTATATGTACATAAAAAAACCTTACAGCCCGACAGTTGTCTTTTTTAAACGTTTTCTTTTTAAAGACTGAGTGATACGATTATTTCCCCTCCGCTGTCCACGTATTGCGTTAGAGAGTTTACGTACATTTTAGAAACATTTTATTTTCTTTTTTATTGTCCGTTGCTTTTTCGGCAGGCTAAATATCTATGTATTTAGCGTTTTTTTCATGTGATTACAATATTTATTTTATACAAACAAATGTGAAGGCGAGATTCTGTAAAGTCTCGATATTTTATTTAACGAAATTAAATATTTAAAGAATGCGTATCCGCTTGGTACGCAACTATGTGTTATATACATATATTATATAAATATAAATAATTTTGTGTAGGAATAAGCTTGTAAATATTAATAGAATAAGGATAAGACTATAGTTTAATGACGTGTTGTAAAATAATAGTGGGCGTGTACTAGAGAATGCACCATTGTAACGATAAGCAAGACGAATTACGTTTCTTTTCACAAATAGAGAGGTTATCATGAATATACAATTTCTCATTGACTAAATTATCGTTTTATTTTATTCCTGTGATTCTATTTAGTCTTTCAGTGTCATTTTCTTGTAATAACTACTAGAGCGTTCACAGAAAATAATCCCTTTCGTTATGTTTTTGTGTCACTTCCAACAGATTCAAGACTTGGTAATAAAATACAAGAGGTATATTATAAAAACCAACAAACACGGATCAATGGCGTTTATTTAAAAATAACGAACAACACCCATATAAATAAAAACAATAAACAGCAAAAGACTATGCGTGTGTGTGTATAATACCAAATAATTTAGGTCCGTGCTTTCTAACACGAGACGCGACGTGCTCGAGGCTTGACTAGAAGTAATTTTTTTAAGTTAATATTTTTGCACCCGTTCCATTTAAGATCTAAGCTCGATAGAAGATGTACTAAAAGGTCCTAGGACACTTGGTTCTGCCCCTAAGACTGTAGTAGTAACTGAAGATATAGATTTTTCTACAATACTGTTGGACATTTTCCTAATCGCTCTTCTTCCCGTTCAGGCAATTGTTTATAAAGTTGCATACGCTCGTCACGTACGTCTCCCTATTGTGCGTGTAGTGCTTCACGTGCGGACTCTCCTCGAAGCATAGTCTCGTCACTTTTATCCCCATAGATTTTCTATAATCCGCAAAATATTCCACATCCTAAAGTAAAAATTTTCTGGTTAGTTATCAATGTTGCTTTCAGTTGTCGATATTGCATTTATCTTTAGAGATAGAAGAAAATATGTTAGGCAAAAGTTATTTGGACCATCATTTTCTCCAATGTAAAATTATTTTTATTTCTACAGGGTGTTGCATTTAGGCGTGAAAGAAGTAATATTACTTTTTGAGTAATATTAATTTTTTTATTAAAGCAAGGATAAATATAGAGGCTTCTAATTATTTGTTCTATACTGGAAGAAAAAAGAAATATCGACCACAACATAAAATATTAAACTACAGGGTTGAGCAAAAGTATTAATCTCTTGTATACAAGGATGCACAAAAGTCGCAGTACTTACTTGATACGGTATTAAGTCATCTGCTTTTGAGTATATGAAATGTTGAGGCCATACGTGCCTTTCCTTTTTCAAGATCTCAAACGGGTCAGATTGAAAACCACCTGGTTTTAATAGCGATGACATAATCTAAAAAAATCATAAATAAATTCATAACAATGTTTTTTTTCTTCATATTTTAATATTATAATAAAGTTAAATTACCTCATAAACCCATATTAACGAACAAACCATCGTAACAAAAACAGACATCGGCAGATTATACCAAAAATTTCCGCCTATTATCGCTGATATCGCCCTGTATAAACTACCGAGCCGTCTTTTTCCAGGGGCTGAGTCGATAATCACTCCTTTTATCTAAAAATAGAGAAAAATTACTAAAAATGAATTATAAGAAAGCAATTTTACTGTGCCTGTAATGGTTTCGGACTATCAGAGAGCGCGTTGGAGAAATTTTGGTACAAAAAAGCACCCCCGTTGGAAAAACAGTGAACTATAATCGGGTGGTTCTCGAAGTTCAGGTCGACCAGCAATCTGACGATCTTCTGGCCGATTTGGATCATCTGGAAACGCTTCCAAAAGAGACATTTGACCGGTGCTGTGTAACGTAGAGTTATCAACCTGTAAATTGATAGAAAGAAAAAAAAATATTTAAAAGAATAAATAAATTTTAATAAAATGAGTATTTTTCTCCAGAAAACGAACAAAATCACGGTTTTTTACATATCTTCCCGCAGACCATTATATATGTGACTGACCCGGTAAGAGAATGACCGTTTATACAGCTCAGCGCGATGGGCAGGTGGAACAAACGAACCCCTGAATCTTAAATTAAGGTTGTGGACATCCGTTTTACAGCGTATCTTCCGCATGAGGTATTGGATACAGTGGCGTGCGGTCCGTACGTGCAGAGCGTGCAGTGCACACCCTAAGATTTAGGGAAAAAAGTAGAATAATATTAAAAATAGTCCTGCCAAAAAATGATATATTATGTATTTATGTATATTATACCGACATATTTAGTAATATTTTTTCGTAATAATAATTTAAAGTAATTTACACCACATGGTGTTAAAACTCCACTGCATTTGTCCGGACCAATCACACCATATCATTGCTACTTGCTAGAGCCGAGCGCTCCCGTCCCGACCGACACCCGCCTTTGCGCTACTGCCATGTCGTGCAGCCACAAGCGCTGCACCAGACAGTGTACCGCTTTAACTTGAGTTAAAATCGGCGAATTCAAGAATCATAGCTGCTTTATACGTATGTAAAAAATGTATGAGCCTTCGCAAACTCTACCAACGACAAATTTAAAGTATATTCTAGAGATTGAATACAGAACACACCAATTTATTTGTCCGCTGTCCGAACTTTACTACCAACCGATACGCACACAGTGCATATAGGAGGTATACACGCAACCATATGGCTCCAGCGTGCAGCGGCTAGGGGCGCACCGACGAACGGCAAACAATTACTAATGGTGTAATTTAAAAACTACCCAACTAATTTTGATCGGAGTTTTAGTTATGCATTGTTTAAACTCCAATAAATAATCCGGAGAATGCCTGATCAGATTTTTTTAAATTAAATTTTTAAATTCGCCTTTGGGCAAACGTATTTCCAGCGTGCAGCAGCTCCGATGCACAGTTGACGTTTGGCGTTTGGAAACTTGTGTTGGAAGTGTTTGTTGACTTTGAAGTTTGAATTATTTGTGTCCATGTTTTTATGATTTTTATTTAATAACTCAATAATGCTGATAACATGATGCATGTTGTGCCTATTGATGATAGTTTTGTCGTATTAAATTAAATTTATTTCAGTTTTACCTACACTACAGTCAGTTTTATTTCTGGGTTAAATCAATGTTACTAATAATCTAAGACGGATATTTATGCAAATGTCATAAATGTTTTTAAAATGCGTAAAGGAGCATTGAGTTATCAATAGCATATAAGTAAATATCTTTTCCGTCGATCGTTTATTTATGAGTCAGTTTAGTGAATAGGAAATCGTTTATTAAAGTACTCCATTAATGCACGATTTCTATTAATGCATGATTTGTTATAGCCAATCACACGACATACTGACGTCGTTTGATTGGCCAATCGAACATATGTGAAATGAAATCTTCCAATCAAAACATACCGCTCTCTAGAACTGTCAGTGTCAAGTTACATAAATTGTCATATAACCTAAACTGACATCGGCGAAGAAAAATCTATGTAGACGACGCTATAAGAATACGATCGACGGAAAAATTTTGTAACCAACTCGAATATTAAACGGCGATTAATGATCTCGACAATTAACGCGCTCGCTTCGCTCGCGCGTTAAACAGTCTCGATCATTAATCGCTCTTTTTAATATACTTGTTGGTTAAATAACTATTAATAAAGGATAGGAGTTAAATTACACCCTCAATTTTGCAAGGATGGGTATTTATGTACAAGTTTTGATCAACAAGTCATCATTAGCAAAAAACTAGAAAGACACAAATCAATGACAAGAAACAACGCAAAATTGTAACATAAAAACACTGATGCATCATTCTGTTGCCTGATATCTGATGCCTTGTGCCTCTTGCACTTGATTTTGACTGTAAGCTTACCATTTTTATCCTTTTTTAGGCAACTTCTATCTTTTATTAAACTTTTACAAGTAATTATTTTTCACTGCACACCTTATGAACAAAAGCACCGCACGCCACTGCTTGGATAGCAACTTGTGATATAATATTGCTGCATGCAACACCCTAGTGTTATCCATGTTCAACCACCCCAAGTCGCCCAGCCCATTCGATACATGATCATACTTCCTCAAACCAAAAGCAAACAGAACGCATGCATTTTGGACACGCTGAACACGCTGCCTATCCGACGCCGTCAGGCAAGGACCGTACACGGTATCACAATATGAGATCTTTTTACTATTGACAGTAGATATAGTGAGATATTGTCAAAACATCAGCATTTGACACTACCGGTACTGTCATTAGACTGAAAATATTTGGAAAATCCTGCCTCAATCTGCATTTTTTACAAATAATTGTAAGATTTACCCTTCTGTATACATTTTAAATATTTCCACTAATTCACATAATCTCTCTATTACAATAAGGCAATAAAAAAATAATTAATTGCTCAATAATAATCACATTCAATACGATATGATAAGAAACACAATTGACTGAACACCGTTACGCATTTTATTATTATTTTTTTTAATAATAAAGACAAGTTTCTTTAATTTTTTAATGATATTTGGCGGAGAATATCCAAATTTGTATCGTTTCATTCGTGGACCAACTTCGACCAATAGAAAGTCAGTATTATCTTCATCGAATGCCCCAACAGCCTTTCTATTGGGTGAACGAACATCGACGATAAACTAGTCGTGAATCTAGCCGTCAATCAAATGTTAATTATTAATAGAACCAATATTTAAGTTACCGGTCACGCTATATAATAGTATAATATCAAGGTTATAAGATCTTGTTTACATAAGTTTCGATTAAAATATTTGGATGAATAAAAAAATAGGTTTTTAGTAATATAATGACGGGGTGTAATATTTCCTCGATGTAAAAAAAAGTTGAAACAGAAATCTGATTTTTTAAATCGATAATTATAGTATCCTCAGCTAGTTTTAACTAGTGGTTGTAATTTTGCTAAGTAATGATGATAATTTACATTTCGAGCAATTTTATTAATCAAATAAAACGTAAAACCCTCTGTCAAGCACTGTCAGGGGACACATTAACCCTAAAAACACCCGAAAAATGTTAAAAGCCGGCTGTACTCACCCCCTATCTTCGTAAATCTGCGAATATTTCGACAAATACTTGTCCTGACATCCGGCCCAGCCGAACAAAACAATCACAGGTGTCTTTTCTTCGTTCACGACGAACACAAAATCGCTGTCGGTCGTATTCTGATTGTACGTAAAGTTTGGATTCGGAAATTTAATATAATACTCCAAGTTATCCAAGTCTGCCATGTTTCCATTCAAAATGCGCGCGCAGCGGCTTCCAATCGATTCTCGATTTTGATTTTCCTTCAGCCAACGGCGGCCACTGTTACCAACCGCCCGCAGACCGCCAACGCCTAATGACAGAAAGAGATAGCGTTATTCGGCGCTTTACTAGCGGCGCCGCGAACGATATTACCGACCGCGACGCTCTTACGTCATGTGACGGCATCTGACGTTTAATCGAAATTAGGTTATGCGTGATGAACTGATGATAGTTGTACTAATCATGAATTAAAAGCGCTAATTAAGCTAATTGTTGTTGTTTTGGTTAAGGCAATTAATACAATATTAAATATAATTTTGTTAAATCAAAGGTTCTGTGTTTTTCCTAAGATATTTATTGTTTAGACAGTAAGGTTATGTTGACTGTTTACAGGTAGGAATGGGTTAATTTTTGCAAATCTGGTGAAATTTGAGCGTACCTTTCATAAATATTTTGCTGGTGATTGCTGACAACATGACAAAATCACCTTATAATCACTACAAACAAATGATAAACGAATTAAGTTAAGACCGAAATATTGTTGATTATGTAAAATTATTTTTTATTTAAAATTCAGCAGTTTGTCATAAACCCTAGCAAAATGTTTTATGTTTATATTAATTATACAATATCCCTAACACTTATAGAATATTTTTTAGAGAATTTCCACCTAATATTGGAAGACAAAAAACTAAAAATGCAGAAATAACTCATATATTGAACTATTAGATACAATCTGAAAGTTTTTGCATCCGTTCTGAGCTAAGCCCGAGGCACTTTTCTACTTATTTGTTACTACTTTAGTACTGAAGTGGAATTGCTTTTGACGTCATGATGACTCATAGATTTCTTGGATTCATTCATGAGTAATAGTTGCATGTTCAGTAACCAGAGGGCAGTCCTTTCCATCAATTCTTTTAAAAAATTTCCTTTTGCTTAAGTGATGTCTTGAGATCTTAGAAATAAGTTTAGCCTGAAAGTTTACAGCCTAGAGACCTATACGCTCTTATCTTATTTGGAGAAATAACATCCATGCTGTGCAATATAACATAAAATATCATAAAACACCAAGATTTTGTGGAAATATCCTCGGTACGTTCGTTAAACTGACGGTAACCGCACAATGTTATAGCTGTCTGATTTCACGTGTGTTGTTCTTGATTAGTTGGTAAAAAATAGCAGAAATAATTAGTGACATTCCCGAAGTATATCGTGATCGAAAGGAGTCGAAAGGAAGCGTCAGATTTTCAAATAGAATTAATATGACAAGCATTGAATCGTTTGGAACTAGAGTCGCCTCTGCCTGATCGTATCCACAGTCAGTTTAGTTTTTTTTATTGCGAATATTCCCCAAAATATGAACAATAAAGGGCTTTGAAGAGTTTGCGATAGATAACTACAAACAAAACATAAAAGGATAACTAAAAATACTTCTATTTATAAATTTCTGTTTATACTGTAAACCAAAATTAATCTTAGCCTGTATAATAATCAGTGCAATAAATAATAAAAATATATTTATCATGTATCATTAATTACTATTCGCTCAAAATCAGATTTTAGATATTTATCTGTTGTCACGAAGGATTATCATCGAATTCTGCGATAAAAATTAGGACGCAAATAATCTCATCAGGCAAATCCAATAAAAAAATCACAATTAAAATATATCACACCGACGAAAAGTGTACAATTTTACACTTTTTTTTTATCTATTTCAAAAGATCCTTGAACACGCATACTTATGTTAGTTATGTATTACAGCAATAATTACAATGAATAATTAATAAAACGACCTTGCATGCAAAAAAAACTATCATTCCGTAGATAAATACGATAAACGTGATTAATACAACTATAGATTTATGCATACTGTGAAACGATTAAAAATTACTCCCGAAGGAATAGCGCTAATGACCATTAGAAGAAAAATAGGTCTCCCATTAAAATGATTGCGCCATCTGTTGACAAATCCCCTTTATATAGGTGACAAAATCGAAACATAGGTGGGAGTTACAAGCAATTATGTATATCCTTCTCTTTTGTTCGCGTGTAAATATCGATTACCCCCAATTTCCCTATCCTTATCTGTCACACACATGCGCTTATTGACTGAGGGGAATTATACAAGTGGAGGGGATATCGTCGATAACTAAAGAAGTGACAGTTGTCTTTGGTAGCCATTTTCGTGAGTCCAGTTGAATTGTCGGCGTTCTGCTGTGTATTAAACGAATCTTGTGGTTGTTCCCCGTAACGAAACACGAAAAATGGCAGTTCACATCAAGGACAAAGTGAGTATTCGATATATAACCTTGAAAAAACCCAGTAAATGTTCGAAATCTAGCCCCGGCATAGTCGTTTTTACCACCACATGGGAGCGGTTTTCTTACCTATTCCATGCATTCTTTTAACTGGTCACGTCACTCAACTACGCCGCGGCTTTTTTCTATGGGTTTTTTGCATTGTATGCGTCACGTTTTAACCTTCAAAATAGAAAGGCGAATCTCCCAAGTTCTATAAGCACTTGTTATCTTGTACCGGTCTTATCTTGACTCTACATGACTCTGTGCTTAACACTTATCTCGATTATCACGTAGTTTTTAATGTGTGTGATTATTGTGTCGTTTTTTAGGATGATTTCATCCAAAAACTCACCGATGCCGGAGAATCCCTTGTCGTGGTGGACTTCTTCGCTACGTGGTGCGGCCCGTGCAAGATGATCGCACCAAAACTCGAGGATTTGGCTAAGGAATACAGTAACATTCTCGTACTTAAGGTGCGTACGGTTATGTGTAAAATGTTGTGGTAGTCTGGGTTTTTGGTAGAAGATGGTGTGGAGTTCTTTTTTGATACTTATACGAATAATTTTTTATCAACTATACTGGATCTGTTGTTGAGCAAACTGAAAGACGAGATGAATTCATGGTTGAAATATTGAAATATTGTTGTAATATGATTAATAACAAACTAGACTTGTCAATATTTTCCATTTTTATCAACTATTTTTCTGAAAAACTTTTATATAAAGATGAAATATATAATTACAGTGAAATATAGAATCTTTCCATATGTTGGATACAGACAAAAATGCAAAAAATCCATCAAAATCGATATTCAACAATTTAAAAGAAAAGGTTCTTTGTGACTTAATGAATTATCGAAACCTAAAAGAAGAAAAGTAGGTCAGAAATGTAAGTTGGTATAAAAATAAGTATTTTTTAAAATAAGAATCATTGTAAAAACCAGTGTTACTCAATTTATACATGAGATACATTCCAAAACTATAATGTTTAATTGAAATTTCCACGTTTAGAATATTTTATTGAAGACCATATAACATAAATATATTATTTGACGAGCACATAATTATACACTCGCCTACGGTTCGTGTATAAACTTCGTGCTTGCGATTTATATCCGTTATGTGTGACTCAAATATGACGTTTTCTATGTCTCAAAAATTCCATGTAATATGAAGTATTATAAATGTATCTGGGAATGATGGGCATGCAAACTGTCAACCATGTAGGTGTTGACAGTAGCGTAGAATAATAATGACAGTTCCTTGAAATAAAAATGTCATTATTGAAATAAGTAAGTGAGTAAAAAATACCTTTTCCTTTATATTCTTCAATTTCTTGGGTACCGGTTTTGTTACGAAAGCATCAAAGCGTCAGCCAAATCTCCAATTAGAAAAATGGTGGTAATGAAATAAATAAATAATAATTTAACATATAACTTATGGTCAGAGAATGTGTGAATGACGAGACAACGTGAAATAATTTTTTTATTAAATTATTGTACAGCAAACATGAATAAAGGTTATTGTTGGAATTCTAATTGATCATTTAACAAAGTTATATCGCGGTTTCGTTTATGCTTTTCTATCTCCAGTAGTTCTAATAAGTCTAATTTGTAGTTTTTATTACACTTGTAAGAAGTGTAGGAACATTGTATTTAATACAGTAACCTGTACAATTTTTATGTTGAAGATAAAAAAATCTGATGTGGCCAGGCACATGACTTTATCATACAATATATAAAATTAATAGTTTAGCTGCATGAGAATCTATTTTATTGAGATAAATCGTAGGGATTGTCAAAGCATCAGCATTTGACACTACTTACACTATGTCACTAGAATACTAGTTATTTATGTCACAAGTGCCGAAAGTACGGAATAGCGCGACGAGCAGTGATAGGGCGCGTCGCCTTCGCATGTGAGCGAGTCGCGCTATCTAGTTTTCGGCAGGACTGACACCAATGTCTATTGTGTGGCTTTTTGAGAAATATGTCTTAAATAAAATAATTAAAAAATGGTTATATTTCTGTATAGGAAATGTTGGTACCACTTTGACGAAACGTCAAGTTTAAAAAGCTAATTCAAATTCTGACAGATTTATATTTGTTCATGACACTGTAGATGTCACATCCGTACCAACATACTAAAATAAAACTACACTCATCGCTATACTTAGAATTAGAATTAGATATAAAGACGGGTTGATCTTTCTTATCAACAAACAATCAAATTGGTGATCTTATTTTATTTGAAATTTGTATTTTGTACTTTGGCGCGCTAGAGCGGCAACGTTCCATCGCGGTTCTCCAACCTCTGACGAAATCAGCTGTATTCAAGTGTGACAGCACAAAAAATACATTTACAAAAAATATGTGTTAAAATTCTGGCTACTATGTAGTTTCATATCAATGCAGATGCGACCGATCTCGATGAAATAGAATTTGCTCTTGCAGCTAAACTAGTAATTTTACCAAAAAATGTCATAGGCATAAATTTTATAGAAAAGACCATTTTTCTCTATCGTTTAATTCGTTTCAGGTTGACGTTGACGAATGCGAGGATATCGCGATGGAGTACAACATAACCTCTATGCCGACGTTCATCTTCATCAAGCACAAAAAGATGGTGAACCAGTTCAGCGGGGCGAACTACGAGAAGCTGAAGCAGATGATCATGGACCTGAAGTAGGCGTGTCTCGACGATGCTATCCCCACCCCTCTACTACTACTACCCTCTAATTAATTAAACGTGTCGTAATTTAAAAAGTTCTTTCGCAATTCGTAAAACAGTCAAGCCCAGTGGCCACAAACGAGCACATGTAAACGGGCCATGCCGTCGTCAGACGCGCTGGTCGCGACGAAACACATTCTCCGCTTTGAAGAAAATAATTGTTCATCTTTCGGTTTATTTTTTTTTTTTTCATACTTCGATTGAAGTGGCGACGGTTTTTTGTGGTACCGAGCGCTGTATGTTGCCTTATTATTATTATAATTCCATTTGTATACTTATATATTTATGGATATACGTGTAGAGAGACGGTTTTTTGTCTGTATTTGAAGAAATTTGTAATGTTGATAAATAGCTGAATAAAGAAAAACTACTATTAAAATTTTGTTTTATTTATTATCATTTTGTGCAATAGCACATCTAAAAGATTTGGCAGTTCATTTTCCCATTTGGGACAAGTAAAAATACACCTGTATATATTTTTACACGAAAAACAACAAAGTTCCTTTTGTTATCAACTAATTTGTCAAATTTTAAATTATCTAAAACAATCAAGAACTTAAAGAAAATTCACTATAATTAATTTCAACAGTTTGTTTTGAGTTATTGTCGTATAACAGCAAAACCAAATAGCAACCTTGAGTTTTGAAATGAAAAATATTATTTCGGGAAGCTTAATTATACAAAAAAACGGTCATTAGTCAAATCTATAAAGTGTCTACTGAAATATTAACACGTGTGACATGTGCATCATTTATTCATACGACCTAGAAACTTTGGTAATCAAAGAAAAATCCAACATTTTTATGACTTATGGCCTACGTGCATACGTTATATTGACGAAAGCGTTGCTACGGTAATGCACCTGCCACAACAAGCAATAAAGTTTCTTTCTAATGACTAGCTATTTGATATAACCTTACATTACAGATTAAGGTTCAATTTGTAAAGTAAAAGTTTACTCACGAAAGAAATATAAATTATGTAAATAATATATAACTTAGTTATTAGATATATTAAGTAAAAAACTATTGAACATGTAAAAGTATATTGTATATTGTAAAAAAATATTGCATAATATATCTATAAAATTATTTTACTTATAAGTAATCGTTTTATTTTATCACGTTTTTATTTATTAAGGGATTCTTAAGTCTATAAAGTACACTTATTGACAAAACATTAATCAGCACACCGTTTATGTATAAATATTATAAATTAATAGTATTTATACTATTCTATACTGTCGAATTAAAAAATATTAAATGAAAAAGTACGTATAGTATGTCCGCAGATCGAGTTATAAACGGGAAGAAAATGTTTATTACTGATTTTTCTATCACATCTCCATTTAATTATTGCGGTGGTAAGTAACTATAGAAGTTAAGTTACTTTTTCAGTAGTAGTAACCATATATGTCACTTATCTTATACCAGTGGCGTTTATTGTCATGAACTATTATATGAGCTATTGGTTTCATTATATTAGCACTGGTAAATCATGTTTTCGTGTCGTTACAAAAAAAATTCCAGCAAAAATACCCGAATACAAGAATCTCTCACGATAACTACAACCTCAAAAAAAAAAAAAATCCTACCCGTTTCTAGTGCCCGAACAGATCCCCTCCAACTTAATCAACACATCGACCATTTCCGGCCGATCTCTCGGACTCTGCTTGGTACATAACCTCCCGATTTCCAACAGTCCCAAAAAATGCACGTCCGAATTCGGCGGTCGTTTATCGCTCAACGCCATCACGTCGTCTTTGTGCTCCTCGATGAAATCTCTGAGCAGTTGCGGCTGACGACTTTGCAAGATCGGGGCCAAACCCGTCGCGAGTTCGTACAGCACAATGCCGAAACTATACGTGTCGACTTTGGTGGACAGTTTGCTGCCGCGTAGATATTCGTCGGGGAGGTAGACTCTCGTTCCTTGCCGATGGGTTATCGTCACGTGGGAGAGCCCCGAACTGGGGCCCTTCCGAGCCATGCCGAAGTCTCCGATTCTCGCCGTGTCGTTCTCGTCGAGGAGGATGTTTGCCGACTTTATGTCGCCGTGGATTAGGGGTTCTTGCGTGGTCGTGTGCAGGAATTGAATACCCCTGTAATGTCAAAATTTTTCGATATAGGTATCTCACATTATTTTTGGAAAGTGTCAGTAAAAAAGTTTGAGCTATTTGTAATATCAACAAAATAAAGAAAAATAAACAATAAAATATATATCAAAACAATGCAAAAACAAAGAAAGAACACAATCAATACCCATAACAACAATAAATGGGTTTAGCTATTATTTCAAAAGGCTGTAAGTTTTTAATGAATAAAAAAAAAAACAAATAAGTCGATATGAAGTGTGACATTCACTATCTGAAAAAAGTGGGACACAACCTGTATATTTATAGTGTGGAAAAAACAGTACCAATTTTTTATTACTTATATTTCCAATGATATTTTAGACAATTAAAATATTTCTTTACAAAATAAATTGTTTGTATTGTGAAGATTAAATAAAAACACACCATATTCTCAGTAACAGAATGTGTCAATCTCATATTAGTTATTTTATGTATTTAATGTGAAACGAAAGGTGTATTAAAATCATTAGGTTATGAAATTTTTCTTGTTTTGTGACATCGTATTTTATTGGTTTTAGCAAAAAAAAAACTGCAAGTGGCGATTGGACGGATCATCATTATATTTATCTTCAAGATTTAAACCGCGGAGTTGGTACACTAACTATTGAAAATAAAACGTTTTTTTTTTTAATTAACTCAAAACAAAAAGAATTTTCAGTAACTTCAAAACGTATGACTAGATTTCAAACAGCAGACAGTCTTTAGATCATTATTTAAAATAATTTTTCTTTTAAATAAATTGTAATATTAATCATTAATCAATACATTTTCCTTTTGACATCTAATAGTCAGAAAAGAAACTTACCTTGCTGAACCAATTGCAATTTTTAATCTAGCCTGCCAACTCAAAATCTGCCTTTTGGACCCTCTGTGGATTCTATATTCGAGGGAGCCCCCGGACATATACTGGTAGATGAGACACTTGTACGGGCCATCTAAACTAAACCTGAAAATCGACGAACAAATTTAGTATTAACTTAACAAACTTTACGAGAAACAAATCCAGAACTTACCCGTATAACGGTAGAATATTGTCGTGTCTATAAGCGTTTAAACTATTAATTTCCGTTATCATTTGTTGCACTGGCGCGCTCGACCCCTTTTCTTCAATTCGTTTGATTGCAACTTTCGTACATTTCCAAGTACCTATAAGAAATTATTAAACAATTTTTACGTTATAGAGAGTACTTGTTATAATTTAATAAAAAAATACCTTTAAAAACAGTTCCAAAGCCCCCTTTTCCCAAAATATTGTCCTCATTCCAATTATCCGTAGATTTTTCTAAATCGGCGTACAAAATATCAGGTAAGGCTTCCGCACTATAACAGATATTAGATTTTGCGGAAAGTGCTGAAGTTACTCTTCCCTAAAAAGAGAATGGGGGAAAATCATTAGTTTTAACTTGTTCCCACAAACAACAAAATATTTACGTAATTATAAACTTACGCCTGCGATAGGAGATCTTGGAGGACCATTCTTATCATTAGAACTGACGTTATCATCCCTAGATTCTGCATTATCCGTGGGACTCAAGAAAACATTCAATTTCTTATCATTCTCTAGTTTTTCCATATTATTAAAGTTCCCGGTAGCAATGTTTTCATCGGGTACTACATTATTAATGATTTTCACCTCTTGAATCCTTTGGACAATGTCTTTTTGAGCAGCCACCATAAGTCTGTGATATTTTTCCGGTACAAATCTCTTGATTACCTCCATACCTTCCAGCTCTTTCATACGACTTAATAAAATGAATAATTCTATAACCGTGTGGTTCTGTTTGCTCCATAACGATAATAGTTCCTCGCTAGGCGACCAATCTCTATCAAATTCCCTCTTGAGATTCTAAAAATTCAACTTTTTAATTGTGGCTTTCGTATTTTTAAATTTGTGTATTTACTTACCCTTATAGTAATTTCGTCGTATCTCATCGAATTCGCTAGTTGTACCCATTTTTCGTTTTGATCTAATATCATGCAAAGGTTGGTTCTTTCCTTATAAGGTAATTTGTGGATATAGATTGATTGGTCCATGATTATTTCAATAATTACTGATAGTTATTACTTATTACAATACTAAATAATACTAAATAAATGAGTAAACAATCAACAATACAAAAAATAGAACACAGACACGAACGCGCATGCGAACTTCGTATAGAATCCGTCAATGAACTTCAATTACCATTCAAAGATAAAAATCCCCAAAATTCCCACCGCATATTCTATATTGGAAAAACCGGGGAAAACCAGTGGAAATTCCAAGCATCATCAAATCATGAGTAAGAACATTCGATGTAAGGATAAGTTACTGCGAACTTATTTTGTTCACAGAAAATTGTATTAGTCTACAATAGTGTTGAAATCGAACACAAGCTTTTTCTTATTATTTCATTTTTCACCTTTGGGTGTAAAGTATTAAATCAAATCAAATACAACTTTATTCAAATCTAAAAGAGCTACATTAAAATAACAGTATGCATAATACAAGAAATCAATTGAAAATGCAAATAAATAAATAAAATTGAACCTATTGAAATGTTGGCAATACATTTCAGTGAATTCAGGAAAGATCGCGCAAGCGCTTTCGTCGTCCATGTTGTATTTTCTGCCATTGGGCATAGATAGAAAAATCGGCGGTTTGCAGAAAATGTCTGGTTTTCTGCGGTGATAGTTAAAGAGCATTTCAATTTTGCAAATAATCTTAAGTTGAAATGTTATTTTACTTTGTTGCCGCTTGAAAACGTTCCCCAAACGCGCCCAGCACCGCCAACGTCGATCAAAAAGATCAAAACCCAAAAGACAATGGAGACTGAACCAAGTAATGGATGCCCCTTCACTAATGGAAACCGGGAAGACCTTATGGAAAATGTGCGGAGATTCCACGTACTCGACGAAATCGAAAATGACTCCGATTCGAAAGACTCGTACGACTCTGATACGGACGTTCCAGACGAAGAGATCGAACAAATGCTTGAAGACGCTTTGACCAACAAAAAACGAACCGCTGACCAAGCTAATTTAGGTACGTTTGGTTACCGTTAGTTTCGAACAGTTCCGGTACGCATTAACTCAAATTTTAGACGGAGATATCAAACCGTTCGAACAAAAAGAGAAGATTATCCTTATCGAGAAGGGACAGAACCACTTCGAGGTTCTTCCTGAAGGTTGGGTCCAAGTCACGCACAACAGTGGGATGCATTTGTATTTACACAAAGTCACCAGAGTCTGCACACTCTCGAGACCATATTTTCTCGGACCCGGTAGCGCTAGAGTACGTCGACCAAACATAACCTATAAAATTCTAACCTAAGATTATTTGTAGAAGCACCAAGTGCCGCTAAACGCAATACCTTGCCTTAATTATAAGAAAGCATTAGAAGCCGAGGCTGAAATGGAAAAGGCCAAATCGATGAACGAACTGCCTAATGCCAAAATCGAGACAATCACGGAAAATATCGAAAACCAGAATTTGAGTCCCGAACAGTTACGGGAGTATTGCGAGAATTTGTTTCAGTTTAAGGCGATAAATGTGATGCGGTTTAAGTCTTGGTCTGAGAGGAGGCAGTTTAGTAAGAAGAAACGACAGGAGAAGCATCTGCAGAGGCCTACATTGCCAGACGGTACGTACATAACTGTAATTAGATTTGTTTAACGATTATTATTGTCCTAACCTAACAAAACTGTGTTCACAACCTCATCAATATATTTTGTTTAAGTATATATGGTACTGCATCTTATTTTAAATTTGAGTTCCATAATGAAACTAGATTCATTATTTTGTTATTTATCTATCAAATAAATCATGAAATAAGAAATGAATTAAAACTAACCTCACAATTCTCTGGTAGGTTCACAATAACCTGCCCCTATTAATAGCAAAATTTTACTTTTATTGTAGAATATAATGTTATTTCCGTATTAATAACATCAAGTTGTACCAATTTTAAGGTACGAAATTGATAACGTTTCCCATACAAGACGCCGAGGGTGAAACTAACGGCCAAAACTCGAAAAAAGAGTGGATAATGAACCCGAACGGAAAATCGTACGTTTGCATTCTGCACGAGTACGTTCAACACGCGTTGAAAAAGCAACCAACATACAAATTCACGGAACTAGAAAACGCAGCTACGCCTTACGCGGCCACGGTCTCCATCAACGACATGCAATACGGCGTAGGGTACGGAACAAGCAAAAAGCAAGCCAAATCGGAAGCCGCGCGAATCACCTTAGAAATCCTAATTCCCGAGATGCGTTCCAAAATCACCGCCGATACAAAAACGGGCGGTTCCAGCACTAGCAAATCGCAAGACCAGGATTTATCGGTAAGACCTAACCTAAAATGGAGGTTAGATTTTTGCATAATGCTGTTTTTTTGTAGTTTTTCGATACCATTAAGATTGAGGACCCTCGGGTGGCCGAGTTTTGTGCAAAAACTACCGAACCGTCGCCCCACGATATTCTTCTGACGTGTTTACAACGGAATTTCGGGTTAGGCGAGATGAAGATCGGCTACGAGGGGCACACGTTGAAGCACCAGAAGAATGAGTTTACGATGACAGTAGGAAAGCATTCAGCTACCGTTATCTGCAAGAATAAGCGTGACGGGAAGCAGAGAGCATCCCAAGCAATTTTGCAGGTTAGGATTTTGAAACTTCACTATTTTGCTGGTAATTCATGCATAAAACTAATAAAAACGTTATCGTAATCTTTGTATTTATATCAAATTTATAAATTTTTGAATGTATAACCTCAAAAAAATTATTTCAGGCGTTACACCCACATATAACATCGTGGGGGTCTCTCCTGCGACTGTATGGGAATCGTTCGGTGAAGAGTTTCAAGGAGAAAAAGTTGGAGGAACAAGAAATTACGCTTTTACAAAGCAAGGCTGCTGTGAATTCACCAAATTTTGCCATTTTGAATAAGCTGAAGTTAGAATTAAGTAAATTAAAGGAGAAGAGGGACGCAATCAAGCCGATAGGGTTGTTTGTACCGTCGGAACACGAGCAGCTACCGACGTTGTCCAGCTCTAACCTCAAAGACGTCGATTTATGATGTAACTAGTTTGCCATCAAATAAGTTGAAAGCATGAGACTAAGATTCAATCAAGTGAGAATTTTTTATAGTAATGATTAATTAATTAATTGTTTGTTTCGATAATTTTATTTATATTTGTGAGATAGCTCAGGTAGCTTGATAATAAAGCCACTGTAATTAAACAATTCCATAGAAATGTCAAAAATTAATTGTGATTCTGTTAGGAATAAAAGCTGAAGGTCTTATTAATATATAGTTTTATTTAAACTGAAACATACCTAAATGCATAACCTTACTTATTATGGCTGGTTCACAAGTTACTCTCGCAGTAATTATATATAAATTGAAATGGTTCACAAAATAAAAAACAATGTGAATTTCAACGAATCTTTATTATTCTTGAATAGTAAACGACATGCTTATATCCACATCATATATGTATAATATATATATCCTTGGACTCGTGTCTACGTACATCAATAAATATATTTTAAAATATGCATATTTAGGCCTACGCCCGGATAAAATTACACTAAGGATTCATAAGTTACAATAATTGAACGACGCCGAACCTTTTTTCGTCAAGCGACATCTTTCGACTGAACATATCGGAATAGAACCATCGAGACACAGAATCGCGTGCGTGAAACTCATGCGGAACGCACGACTCAAAACTCGCTCAAGCTGGACTAAAAATTCCATCGACCATATACTAGTTCACTGTGTATATTGAATATTATAATGGGTGACGAAACAAGATATGGTATAGCAAGCCATGACGATGATTAGTTTGACAGATGCGTTTTACTAACATAACCCAGAACTGTCAAAGTAAACATAACCCTTAAAGTCAATTTGACAGAAGAGTTTCTTTTTTAATTATCATAGCTTACTGTTACTGTTTCTTTGAACACAACCGTACAAATATGTATATAATCGACATAGTGTTATAACTGTTATATACATGCGTTAACAAGAAACATGTTCAACAATCGTCAACTAAACGGACGCAACAACTTCTAGAAAAAACTAACTAACCTAAAAAATAAAAGAGGAAATAAAAAAAGACGAGCAAGAAAAGTTTAGGATTTTGTTTTTTGGTTTTCCTTATAAACATATAATAAAAAGGCGGTTTAAAAACAACTACACATACATAATGGCAACAATTTCATGCGCTTAAAATACAAAAAAGAAATAAAGGGGGGAGGGGGCAATACTGAATCCGCTACGCTTAAAACAGAAAAAAAAAATCCGTCACGATATGACGCCTCTTGGTGAATCTTATGCAACGCCGTCGAATTCTTCCAGTGATTAGGTTTTCTTTTTTTTTTTCTTTAAATAGAGAGTTAAGTTAAATACCAACGAGAAGCTGCCTCACCGTTGTTACCACTGCTTGTTTGGAGTACTTGTTAAACCTAGAAAATTATAACGTATTAGTTGAGAAAATATCACTACATAGGCACTTAAAATTATACTGCGCAGAATCCAATATTTATTCAGAATTATCAAAAAAAAAAAAAATGTATACAAAATCTTATAGTGGGAATTAAGTAAAATATTTTTATTTTTATTCCTTACTCAATATTTCAGGCATTATTTTGTCCTTTAGAATTCTACAAAGTTTATAATATATTAAAATTATTATAGAAAGTGGAAAAACTTGTGTATACAGTGTGTTTCCAGATCGACTGACCGAAATGTACCAATAATAGGATAAAATTTAGTCTCAATAATTTGCTAAAAGCCTAATTTGTTCGTTATACGGCTTTTAAAGTACCCCAAATTAAAATCAACGATGCTATGGACATGATTAAAAACATATGTAATCATATATGTATGTTTCTCCTAAAGTCAGCAACTAATAATAAAAAAAACTGTTTTTTGTGGTGATACAAAATCATATGCAGCTTTTGAAAACGCCTATTCGCTTACCATAAACAAACAAAAGTTATCAATATAACACTAAGTTTCAACTGTCTTTATCTCCTTTATCTCAGTTGGACTGCAAATGTTTCAAATTAAAGACTAACTGCTAATATATAATTTGAGAACACCATCGCGAGCATAACAAAACGGGGACAGCAAAGTGATATTGGGCACTTATATTCTCAACTATTTTAGTTGTGTAACATTTACTTTGACAGTATTTGTTAACCTATGATGTCTAAACTCTGACAGCATTTGTCAATCTACAATTTTGTTCCGGTTCCATCAGTTTTATTCTTCGCGGTATTCTTGCCGACACTTAATTCAATAACAATTTCTCGAATGCTGATTTTATTATGTAATCGAGTTTGAATTTGCCTTCTGAAATTCATTCAATTGCGACATTTTTATTTATTACGTTAAAATTTAAGCCCAGTTTAATCAGTGCAAATTAGAGTGTACCCGTTTTTTATGGTCGCGATAGTACCTAGTCTGTAAATTTTAATTAGGCAGAATATATGAATAAAATATAACTTTTATTAAATCTGCGATTATTATCTCATGTATTTAAGTCTCTGCAAGAGTTAAGGGTTGATTAATTTGTTCCAATTAATTTGAAAAAGATATTACAAATGAAAAAGTTAAATATAATAAAATCAAAGTTAAATATAATAAGAATAAAAAAAATATTCCAAAACAGTTTAGAGCGTAAAACAAATACAAAAAGCAAAGAGAACTAATTTTAACGTTTACCTAGCACCGGTAACTACTCTACAGAGAAATCTTCCGATAAAAATTCTTTAAGATCGGCTATTTAAGATTAAGCTGTGCGTTTCCGAACCTGGCGTGTATACAGGGTGGTCGCCCTGGTTGAGCGCGGCGCTCTCACCGACCTGCGCCGAGGGGGGCGCCGGCATCGCGAACACCGGGGCCGTCGTCTGCCTCGTCGGGGAAGGTTGCGACGTGACCGGAGCGGCGGTCCTGTTCGGGGGCGAAGAAGACAGCCCTTCGTCGTCGGAGAGATCCTCCTGAAAGAAAGCCAGACTCCCTAATGAAAAGTTCGGGGCCGCACGGGCGGGCACACATATCGCGGCGAGACGGGGGGTCGGTAAAAAGCGGGCCCCGCTGCGGGGCCCCACGACGTCGTACTTACCCGGGAGCCCGGTTGCTGCGTTACCGGATTATTGCCGCTCTCCTGGTTCTCGCGCTGCAAAAACATTATCTACCGTCAGATGGGAAAAATAAAAAAAAAAACGAAATCAAAAAACATATAAGGTGTCAAAAAAAGCGAAAAACTGGTGAGTGATAAAAGGCAGGTTTAAGGTGAATTGTAACTAAAGAAATAAAAGCAATAATAAACCAACATAAAAAACGTTGTGAAACATTTAGATGAACAAAACAAAATGACGTTATTTTTGTTTTAAAGTGAGGGAAAAAGTGATTGCTATGTTGGTTGTTGGGTGTTCTTCCAAACACAGTTTGATATTTAAGGCAATTTTGCTCTACACCACTTTCATAAAAGGTTTTGACGTAACAAGAGATCGGTATACTAGACTTTTTAATTGTACAAAATATAGCAGTTACTAAAAAGAACTTTAGAAAAAGGTGAAAATAGTGTAGTGTAAACTAGCCTTTACTTACCAAAATTCAAGTGAAGGGAAAAAATTGAGAAACCCGGTATATTACTAACCAGTTTGGAGTTTGCAAACCAAACTTTCTTGTGCTCATGTGATTTGTTTTTTTCTTTGACTTCGAGGGGGTAACATTGATTGCTACTGAGCTATTGTTTAAAACAAATAAAACTACAAAAATAATCAATTCAAAACTACAGAGAAAAGTTCTACTTGTTATTTATTTGCTATTTATTTGCTATTTATTTGTTATTTATTTGATATTTATTTGTTATTTATCTGCTATTTAATTGTTATTTATTTGCTGTTTATTTGTTATTTATTTGCTATTTATTTATTATTTATTTGCTATATACTTGTTATTTATTTGCTTACTTTCATTATGCAGATAGAAGAATTCCAATACCCCTAAAGTAAAACCTGTACACATTTAAAAACTGTACACTATACCACTTAAAATTTGAAATTTTGAATTTTTTGTTAAAAAAAATCTGATTGTTCCCAAAATAATCACAAAAAAACTGAATTTTTATCACTCCAAAATGAGACATGAATTTATTTCCACTTTCATAGTTTGGGGGACAAAAAAATTTTGTTTAGTTATCTAGGAATTTTAATTTGACCTTATAACAAACTTTTTATCTGAAATCCTATTGGACATACAATGGATATGTATGTCACCGTATTATTAATCTACGATGCATAGTAATGATATATTGTCAAGGTCGCACATAACTTTAGGTTACCTTATTAAAATTTATAAAAAATAGTGAGAAAAAGTAATAATTAAAGTGAAATATACCAAGTGATAAAATATCAAATAGAAACCACTACAAAACCTACAACTTACCGTCAAATTTAAAGTAGCAATTTATCGATTTCCAAAAAAAAGAACTTATTCAAAAACAAAAGTTTTAAAAATTGTCTAAGATATATGATCTATAGCAACTAGCAATAACAAAAAAAGAAGCAAAGTAGGACAAAAACAATCGTATAACAAAACAATTGAAACAAAACAGTTGAAATCCAAATGACGGCGAAAAACTTAACCTAGGAAATACCTTCACCCGTTCCGAGCCGCCAGCAGCCGTCCATAACCTCCAAATACTCGCAACAGACACAAACACGCAAACACAAGCAAAGCTACGTCTATCGAAACGCAATAATCCAAAAACGATAGCAACGTCAAACTTACGTGAAGGTTGTGGTAGTCTCCGGTGTCCTCCGGGGGCCTCGGCTTGCACTTCCCGCAGCAGAAATTGCAACAGCAGCACAGGCAGCAGCAGCAGTAACAACCGGTGACGATACCGCAAAATACGAAGAGCGCCTAAAGAGGAGAAAAAAAAAACAGAAAAATTAGAACTTTTATGTTATTTTAGGGGAGGGAAAATAAAAACCTCGTATGTGAGGCCTAAGCTCCGTATTACATTGCAGTAAGCGTGTATTAGTAGAACGCTCGGCATATTCGTGTTATCTAATGAAAGGTCGCGACACTGATTTGTGATCAGTGCTTTTCGACGTCATTATTTTCCACTTTTTACGGGTGATTACAACAAATAATGTTTCTTTATTTGTTTTGATATTTAATGATGGATTGCATTGATTGTAATTTTACTCAAAAATCTATATTTTGAACTAGTGACGTCATAGTTTACTTTAGTAAGATTGTGTATGCGTTGTTAAGGATAAATAATAGATAATATCAAATCCTTATCGGCAAAATAAAGTGTGTTAATGTTAATGGAACATTAATGCTACAAATAATAAATGTACGAATATTCTTCAAATGTGTTCACATTTTTTCAAGTTTCTCAAACAGACTTTTTTAAATTTTTGTCAAGATTATTTGGAAGAAAGCGTTTTAGGCAATTGAAACTTCTACCTAGCATTAAAATTTTGGGTTTGGCATTTTCTTTCTTTTAAAATAAGCATTAACTTCAATAATCGATTTCCAAATGATTATATGGGTAGTTATTACATCAAAACTATTTCTTTTAGTTAGGAGAGAGTATTATAATATTAACCCATTATCATTCATTAATTATAATCAAATAATAATAATAAATCAAACCACTTCTCAGAAGGTTCTAAGAACAAATTAATAAAACACTCAAGATAAGACAAAATATTAATAACAGATACCCCATTCCTGCTTCAAAATAACTAAAACAATGGAAACTTAAATTACCAGGAACATTGCAACTTTTCAGAGAAAAACAATATTTAAGAACAAAAATGTAATTTTACGCTGACCTGAATGACAACGTTTCCATGAATATCTTGTTATTTGTTTTTTAAAAGAATAAATAGGAAAAAACCTCTATTTAACTTATTTAAATAAATATCAACTAGCTATGAGATCAATAACCCAATACAAGAATGACAAAAGCATGTTAACCATCTTACTATTTTGCCTATTCTTATCTATAATTGCATAATTTAAAATGTTCTAAACATGACTCACGGCCAAACTTAATGATTAATACGACAAAAATAACTCTTGTCTGTTTTTAAAATATTAAAACTTATCATAATAATAGAAAACCCGAACAAAAAATTACCTTGCACCACGTTGAAGTAACGACAAAGTACGCGTTGACGTTCTCCTCCCCGAACTGCTCGGCGATATACAGCCCCAGCGATCCGTAGTTGTCGTAGATGTTCCGTTTGGTCGTATCGCTAAGAATGGAATGCGCCCGATTGACTTCTTTGAATTTGTCCGCCGCGTCCGGATTGTTGGGATTCTTATCGGGGTGGTATTTCAAGGCTAAGCGCCTGTAAGTCTTCTTGATGTCGTCTGCGGTCGCCGTCTTCGGCAGGGCGAGTATTTCGTACAAGGAATCACCCTGCGTTCTGGAAAAACGTCGATAATACGCCGCCGTGTTTTGCATACGTTCCCGCGACGAATACTTACGATAATTTTCGTTTAGAGTCCATGGTCGTTGCCTCTGTTCTACCTGATATACATACACCGGTGCGGCGAATTTGGATTTATATCACAATACCGTTTTAAATATCATCAACAAAATGTTAACATCATGAACCGCACGGTTCGTTGCCGTCCAGTCAGATTTGACGTGCAGATCTGTCAATAAACCGCATTCGGGCGCGGATGGCGCCTGCGTCGATTACAAGTACACCAACCTAACACCAAAAACCCATGTTTTACTAGAACAATTTCTAACACCAATTCTTTTCATTTTAGAATGCTTTAGTAGAATTCAATCAACTAAGAATGATACATAATATGTAATCAATCAAACGATGAGATAAAACGATAAAAAACTAATATTTTCGGGTCTGCGATTGGCCAACCTGACGCTGGATTAAATGATTCACCCGGTGGAATACCCAAAAAAACTACTTTGATTCGTTTTTATGCATAAGATAACTCCTTATCTAAAGGTAGTCGTCAATATATTTCAAAATTAGATAAATGGATACATCCCAAAGATAAACGAAAGACCCTGAACAACTAACTTCACGTTATGTCGTTTTTACTAGAGCAGCAAGCACCTGATCTATAGCTGCCTTCACTGGTAATTGGCATTTTAAATTTGACGTTTGTTGTACATGTATCTATGTTTTTAGTTGTAATTTCGTAAATTCAAAGTTTTTAAGGATGGCTAGCGACGAGGAATACCCCAAAGACTTCGGGAGAGCATGGTACGAAGCGATGGTTGACCAGGGTAATAATTCCCTTATATTGTACGATAACCACGATAGCAGAGATGAGCATTTGCCAAATATCCCGTTGTCTACTCAGTTAGAACAAGTTAGTTTATCTGGCCAGGACCCGGATCAACCTTTCATCTTCTACAAAGTTAACGAATTATGTCAATTATTGCCAAATAAGTTACCGAAACGTAAGCAAGTTAAGACGTGCGGGATTTACAAGATGACGAAACAACGTACGTATTTGGTGGAGCCGTTACAAATGGAAAAGGAGGAATTTAAATTGGATGTCGATTTTGAGTTGGTCGGCGATTTGCCTCCGGTCGGGAGGATGATTGAGGTTTTCGGATACATGACGATAGACGAGGTTACTAAGAAGATTCTGTTCAACGCATGGTTTTGGCGGGAACGCACGGGGAGCTATCATATGATGGTTGAGTTGTATTTGAAGCACAGGAAGGAGTATAACGAAAGTCCGTTGAAGTCCTAAATTTTTAATTTTTTTACATGTCATATTTTTAATTTTTATATTTTCTTCTAATAAATGTAATATTCTGTGATATTAAAAAGCGTAATGCAACCAAATATATAAGAGTTTCAATTTTTTGTTCCGAAAATATTGGTAATATTGGAATTATTGATTTCAAAAAGTGTTTAAGAGTCATTTTTCAAAATATTCTGCTCCCTGCATTAAAAAAAATAAATGAGTGTTTTGCCAGTTGAGGAACTTGTCTTTTTTTTTTTAAGAGATCAGCGGAATGTTTGTCTATTTAATTAAGAAATAGTACATGTATTAATTTTTAATATTCAGAATAACTGAATTTTTGTACACAGCTTTATTTTGGCATTTTTACAAGCAAGACATATCATTTTTTTACATTAATTTCACAATTAGGATTGTCAGGCCAACATTTATATTAGCATGACAGATGTTAGAAAAAAAGAGTCAAATGCCATATATGTATGCAGTTTACCCTTTTAGGGGGCAAAAAAGCTAAAAATGTAGTGTTTGTTGTCGTGTGGTTATCAAAGGCAGTGTTTTTAAATCATGTTTTGTTTATACAGTGGGCATAAAAAGTATAGAATAAATTCTTTAAGATTGGAACCGTTTGTTACATTAAAAAATCTGCCACTTTAATAAGCAAAATACACATACAAAATACACAGCTTTTATTTAAAAAAATGATTTTTGTGATATAGTTCAATCTAGACTAAAATTTCACATATCGATCGCCCTAAGATGATAGATACGTGGTATTGCAGCTAGGCCATCCATATAGTTGTAAAAAAAAAATTATGTCAAGACTTGATTTTGGCCATTTTTTATTCTTTAGTTAGCTGAAACATGGCTGAAACCAATGCCCTTGAAACAAAAGTAATCTTTTAGCAAACCTTAAACTTTTTACTACACTTTTTCCTTTGTGTTGTGTGGAGCACTTTTTAAAGTAAAAAGTAAGTGAACTCTTTTTAAAGAACCTATTTTGTACCATATACAGTATACTAAATTGGTAAGTTTACTATCACATCATACTTGCTCCAGAAAATTTCTATAAATTTACAGGAATCATTAGAGCTAGTACGTTCTACAAAACAAGCCTCCATAGTGAGCTTAATTTTGTATCAATTCTCAGAAGTTTTGAGTGAAAAAGGCATCCAAAATATTAATATTTTGACGTAAAATTTTGTCATGTAGAGGAAGAAGTTATATATCTATTACGTGGCACTTTTTTCAATTTAAACCTTTTTCTCTGTAAAAAATTGCAAATACCGTGAATTTTGTCAGATTCAGTAACACATTTGTCACTAGATTGAAACTTATATTCCTTTTTCCTTAATTTGGTGTACTGTTTTTACGATTCTGGAAACTAATAACTGAGAAAACCCCTCAGTACTTTTACGTGTTTTGCGAGTGAACCCTTATTCATAATACCTCGGCAATATAAATTACCTGATAATAAAATTAAACCCGCACAATTTTTTTTTGTCATTGAGCACATGCTAGTCAAACTACCAACCTGAACGCAATGATAAATTATCACCGTCAATAAAAAACAAAACCACACTTTCTTTTAGTATGATATATTGTACTTTCTTGCCAAATATACAATTCAAAAAATCAATAATAATAATAATAAATGTAAACAATAAATCGAATAATAATAATATTATACATGTTATACCAGTAAATAACGTTAATGTCTCTAGATCACAAAGTATATACACTGCTTGCTTGATTCTTCCATTACGTGTGTGTGTGTGTGTTTTTTATTTTATTAAGACGAGTAGACTACGTCTACGGGCGTCGCTATCAGTTATCCGCGTCGTTGCCAGCATCTATCTGGCCATCTCCCGCTTCTCGCAGCATGTTCTCGATGTGGCTGTCGCTGTTCGTATTGTTCCTCTCGAAGTTGTCCGCCTCGCGGATATTCTCCGTCGACTGCGAGTTGCTAGCCTTAGTGAAGTCCTCTTTCGTCGCTGCCGTTGTCTCGCTCGACCTCTCCCTTTCCTTTGCGCTCTCGTACTGCTCATTCCTCACGAGATGCGTAGCCACGAGATTAACAGGACCTCCCTGTATTGTCTTTTTTAATTTTTCACCTTTGAACACAAAATTTGGGGTTAGGTATCACAAAAAATTGATAAGTAAGGTTATGTGTCAAAGGTAAGTTAGGTTATGTGTCAAATAAATGGATGGTTATAGTGCAAAAAGAGAACTGTCAAAAAAAGTAGGGTTATATGTTAAGAAATGTAAGGTTATGGCGGTTTTTGAGGTTAATTTAGACCTTACCTTTTCTCCATAAGATGATTTCTTGCTGTTTGAAGTATCGTCTATCCTCGGTGTCCATGAGTACGAGATTTAAATAGTAACGTACTGAGAATTTCTTGTTAATGTCGCGCATCGTCGGTGTCAGATCGTAGCCAGCCAAAAAGACCCTGATTGGTATGCTCTCGCCTAAAATGAGAACAAAGTGTTGTGTTTAACTTATTTTTTATATTGATATTGATGTTACTGTCGCTCACAACATACCTCGAACTGGCGCTCCATCCATGATTTCGTATTTTGCGATTGTCTCGTTTTCTGTGAAGGTGTTAGGCCCCGATCCGGTCGTCTCCCTCTTTATAATCGCGATCTCCATATGCTTAATCTTAATCCTTACTAGCAAAAAGTAGATCTTTCCAACAATAACGTCTTTCAAATGGTACCTACACACAAAAATTAAGATATAATCATACAGAAATTAATTACAGAAAAAAAATAACAGGTTAACAGAACATGACATAACCCTAAATCATTATGTCACCTTGACAAGTAAGTATTATAAACAGCGCCATCTAGCTTGTAGAGGGGAACCACACAAACTAGACCAGCTTTAAGAAGATACAACAGCAATTTTCTTCATAGAAATAAATAAGGGAAACAAAAACCTTACTTAGATTTATTATATTCGAACTCGATATGCAAGCAATCCTCAATGCCAACCTCCATTTTGATCGGATTGTTCATATCAGGGTAGCTTGATAGTGTATGAACAGCAACGTCCATCTCCTTGACTAAATCGGCAAGCCTACGTACAATGGTGACGCGCAGAAAGTAGCGTAACTTGACATTCGAGCCTAAAACCACAAAAAACAACAGCCAATGTAACATTTGTTATAAAATATCGTCCCCCCATGTTTTTACAAATATCTCCAAAACTATTACGCTTAACAAAATAATTTATACATCGTATTAAAGGTGAATAATGTGGGTACGTTGTAAGCAGAGAATAACGTAAAAATATTGAAAGATACGGGTTTTGGAGAAGGTTAAAAAACGTCTCAAACCAGCGTTGCCTGGAACCGTTTTTTTTTGTTTTATTGGATGACGTACCTGTATATACTTCAAAAGGTTTCTCTACACAGCTAAACTCAAACGGGTAACTCGTATGGGCGATCATCTCCCCAGGTCGAGCTAATTCCTTCACTAAACTAATGAACTCATGGTGATTCCCCCTATCGTAATATAACTCAATTTGACCTATGAATTCGATCTTAATACCCTGGTGTTCTAACTTGCTTCCAACTTTCTTAAGGCTTATGTTCACCTAAAATCAACACAACGTAAATAATTGTCAATTCATCGCCTTGTAAAGACGTACCTTTCCCGATACGGTTTCACCGTCATAATAAAGCAGTAGTCTTTCTTTCTTGCCATCCTCAGTCTTGACTTCCGCTGTTTTCCTGGCTTCCTGACCGTCCAGATAGACGTCGATCTCTGCGGACTGCCCAAATCCGAAAAAACTCTGAAAACAATAAACGATTTGACAGGTTTAACCTAACAATCCGTAATCGGTGACAGGGACGTCATCCGGAACTCACCATTCTGGTTTACGCGGTGCGGGGTTCGATAGCGGGGTATACTCGGGGCCCGGGTCGAGAATATTAGCTCTTTGTTGTGATTTAAGTATTCCTCATTAAATAAATAACATCCGTCTCAACCAAATTTGACAAGTTCAGAGGGCGATTTTACGAACATGGCCGAAAACATCGATTTGGACAGGCTGGTAAACCATAAACGCCCCGATATGAAAATTTCCTGCGCTGCGGCAAGGCCGACCGCCAATGAATTTTTATTAGCCGCATCCGTATCAGTATTCATTTCAATTAACCGATAAACGCGGGTCAATTAGATAAAATTTAGATTAAATCTAATCTCAGCGATTATTGTTATCCAGAGTTATGTGACGTAATAATTTTTGATTTGGGATTATCATCGATTAGAGCATGGTAATTTTTATTTCGTTACGTTGGCCTTCGATGCCAACAAAACTTTTGACAAGTGTCATATGAATCCAAAATACAATACGTTTTGTGTTATTTTCATCGATTGTATTAATTAAAACCACGTTGACACGATGTAAACTTATCTAATTTATAAATAGGGCTTGCCAAGAACTTTGTAGATAACCTGTACCATGTATATATGCGTCGTGCACACTAAACACTAACAAATATTGTACATATACATTACAAAAATAGGTAATTATTTTCCTTGTTACTTCCCCACGTAAAAACTAATCGAAATCGTAATATTTCAGATGTAAAAATGGTTCGTTTATACTGGTTTTCGAGGACATCTCGGATCGTCGCTCTATGCAGCGCGGCGAACTTTATAAATAGCGCTGATCGCGTGATTATGCCGATAGCTATAGTTCCTATGACTGACGATTTCCACTGGTCGCTGCACGAGCAGGGTTGGATATTGTCGGCGTTTGCCGTCGGATATTTTACGAGTCAATTGTTGGGCAGTTGTTGGGCGACTAGGTTAGGTGCAAAAAATGTACTGATAAGCAGCGTGCTGTTGTGGAGCATAGCCACGTTTGTGACACCCTTGCTGGCGCATAGTATGGCCGCGTTGGTGATCTGCCGGATAGTCTTGGGATTTGCGGAAGGTTTAGGTTAGTTTTTGTTAAATTTTTTGGTAGTCGTGGTTGTAAGTTGTATTGGCTTTTAGGTTTGCCGACTATATTTCATTTGTTTGCGAATACTATACCCGTTGAGGAAAGATCAAGAGCTTTTGGGTACCTGATTGCGTGTGGCTCTGTGGGACAGACCGTAGCGTCAGTGGTGAGTTTTTATTCTTATGCTTTTAAATACATTTTCTCCGAATAATTTCTCTATAATGTTGTTTTAAATGCTAGCACGTACTTTATACTCTGCAAAAACCTGTAACCCTGACGTTAAAGCGCTTCAATTTTGCACAAATACTGTGCATACTGTGCAAACTACATGTCAAAGATCTGGTACTAACGTGTACGTTTGCGGTTTTTTGCATTTTCCCGCAAAACGGTCATGACATCAAAATTTTACTTTCTTTACAAAATTAGATCAGTTATATGCGATAAAACTCTGGTGGAAAACAAAACAGCTTTTAATATCATTAATGTAAGTCAGAACAATAATGGACCCAGTACTGATCCTTGTGGGACCCCATAATTCACATTCAATTTATCTGAAATACACTAATTTATTTTTACTCGTTGATGTCTGCCCTTCAGATAGTCTCGAAACCACTCCAAAGCCGTGTCAACTATGCCGTACATTTCAAGTTTTTTTTTAAATTAATTGCCTGTTTATAGTTTCAGATGCTCGTTTAAAGTCTACAAACACAGTCACTATCACTTTCTTCTGATCTATCAGTTCTCTCCAACCAGACACAACCAGCTGAATTGATGATTCACATGAATGTTTGTCTCTAAAACTTGACTGGTTTTCTATTAAAATATTGTTTTGCATCAAATGCAGAAGGAACTGTTTTTTATGTGTATTTCCATGATTTTTTCGGGGAGTGGCAATGTATTGATGGCTCTGAACTCTTCACATTTCTTTGTGTTTGCAATTTTTGGTACAGGAATAACAAGAGAATTTTTCCAAACTGTAGGCACTCTACACTACAATAAATCAATAGATGTATTGATTTATTTATTAATTTTATTATTTATTGTCTCATCTTTCCTCTCCCTGCTTTGATAATATCACCCTCCATTATATCTGATGACGTTTCTTTTTTTATTTCAACCATGATGTTATTAAAATCACTTATTTCCATTTTTGACCACGATGACAAAATTGTAATATTTCTATCTATCATCTCCACCACTTGGTCATCCAAACCATCGGAGTTTCCAATTATATTTTTAATACTATCTATAAAATAGTTGTTCAACTTGTTTACTATACTTTTTATGTCATAGACATTTTCATTTCCAAAATATATATTAGTTATCTCCCGACTAGTTATCTTGCATCTACCCATTGCCTCTTTATTCTTTGAAGAATAATCAAATTATTTTGAGTAAACCACGGAGTAAAGTGACAACTGAAGGCGGGAAGTAACACTTCATGGAGCCGTAAAATAGGGTGCAAATGAAAACTAGCCCGCACTTTTGATCACCATTCAGAGAATACTTTACCAATCATTCTGTTTTTTTTTTCTATTATAGATCTGTCCGCATATGATGTGGCAGAGCACATTCTACCTATTCGGCTCCCTCGGCTTAATTTGGGTGCTCCTGTGGGCCCTCTTCTACCCGGAACGAGCGCTGGGCAACGTCGACGAGACAATCCCCCTGCACATGCCGAAGATGAAGTCGTCCGGAATCCGATGGCGCGACTTCATATGCTCGAAACCGTTATGGGCGATATGCGTTGCGCACTTTGCCATGAACTGGTGCAACTACATCATAATGCAATGGCTCCCAACGTACCTTTCGAGAACCCTCGGCGGAAACGCGCATAGCATATCCCTATCGGCAATCCCGTACGTTTTTAATTCGTTATTCTCGATAGCCAGCGGGCATTTCGCCGATAATCTGCTGCTATCGAAAAGCTGGAGTGTTTTAAACGTCCGCAGGTTGATGACGTGTATCGGATTGATCGGGCCCGCGTTATTCTTAGCGATTTTCTGCGTCGTTGACCATTTATTATTCGCGGTTATACTCGTTAGTATATCCATGGGGTTGAGCGCTGCCAATTCCGCGGGGCATTTGAGTAATCACGTGGATATCGCTCCTAATCATTCCGGGACGACGTTTGCGATCTCTAATACGATCGCTACGATCCCGGGGGTGCTCTGCGGGCCTGTTACGGCGCATCTCGTGACCGCTTTTAACGGGAAATGGTCGCCAGTGTTTCTCCTGGCGACGTTTATTAACTTGTCAGGGGCGGTGCTGTATTTTAGTAATAGCGCTGCGACGCAGGTGTTATAGACGGCGGGACCAAAACTGGCGTTTGAGGAGAGTTGTGTAAAACTTTTTTTTTGTTTTTGATGATGTATAAATATATAAGTTTATTTTTAATGATGGCGTTTTATTTTGACTATGGAATATTGAGGTTACGTCTATTGGTCTGGTTGCTCATGACATGTTCAGCCTACGTCAAGTTTCCTTGGTAGGTTTGTCCCCGTATCGAAGATGTAAAATGTCTCTCTATGATGTAGGACATAAAACATTTTCTCAACCCATTTTTATTCATTTTAGGAAAGTACTAAAACAACGGTCTCTATTTTTAAATGAGAATTTTCATGTTAGTATCCTACCGTATCTGTCTTATTATTACGTCGTCCCACAGAGGAAAAGATAAATTAGCAATAAATAAAAACCAAGCGAGTCATTTTTTTACAAATGTTTTATTTTTTTGTAACTGAATTGTTTTAAAATAACATTTCAATATATAAATAATGAAGTGCGAGGTGCTACGCGGCAGCGCAGCAGCCCGATAATCCGTGAATGTTTTTTTTTTGTTTTTACCAAACTATAACCTCCTATAACTGTTTTAAACACCACAAGTTGCGGACGAGCCCGCCGGGGCCCCGGCGCGGGGCCACCTTGCGCCCCCCGTCCGTCGGCCAGTGACCCGTAACGGTGTGGAATTGACGGTTTCCCTCGCTGTCCGCAACAATATCACAGACGCGGCCGTCTCGGGGGGGCGCAGGCTTGGGGCGCCGGGCCCCCGGGCGGCCCCATCCAATAAGCCTACCTATAACATCTATTACCAATGAAGATAGAACACAATGCCTTACCTATATCCCGATATCAGTTCGACTCGTAAATTTTCAGATCGCAGGAATACACGTGTATCGTAACCTCTTAAAAAAATAACCGTAACGCAAAAATATAGATATAAATATATAATATAATATAATAATGTGTAATATGTATATACAATTGTCGTAGACGGATCAAGTTTTGTCAATGTACATAATAGAATTTTCAAAATCCAAACGGTTCAAAAACAATTTTCGTTTTATATATATATTATATGCAATATAATATATCATATCTCCAAAGGTCAACATCGTAAAATAAAAACAGATCTTATATATGTATATACGACTAGCAAGGACTAAAATTATTAATTTTTTCTTTACAAACGTCGAATAGTTTCGAGCGAACAACAATAAATAAAACTTTCGTCAACCGCATTGGCTCGTTAGTTTTAAATTAAAAAAAATAGCGATAATCAGAACTTAAGATCACATAACATGCCTATATTTGTCATCAACAAAAAACAGGATTCAAATATAGCTCTCGTAAAGTGTTTCGGCAAAGAAAAACATAAAATATTGACTTTATCATATTATTATATCTTTAACTTCAAGTTTATAATACAAAAACAAATAAACTCCTGGCTGTATAAAAAATAGACCATGATTCTGCAATAAGACGAGAAGAATTGCCAGTAAAATTCTTTATACAAACCGCTGGCCTGCATATATACAATCGAAACTTAAAAAATTATTTAAAAATAGACTTTTATGATAACAATTCCGAAAACGTTTAAACGTAACAACAAATTTTGACGAAAGCTGGGAATGCTAAGATGGGGATCACACATCGAAAGCTCTACGAGGTACGGTGGTTCGTGTCGAACCAATATCGGATCAGTATCGTCGGTCGACGCGTACCTAAGAACGCGACAACGCAGAGACCACGCTATTTTTTCTCTTTAATTATGTACTTCAATTTATATAATTAGGTACTAGAAAAGACCCGAACCCGCCGGCCGGCTCAATCGTTTGAGGCCGGGGGGTTCGGGGGGGCCCGGGCCCCGCTTCGGGGCCACCCTCGAACGGTGTGTTTTGTGAAATGTCCAGCATTTACGTTTTTCTCTTCAGCGAATATTAATTAGTAAATATAATATATTTTTTTTGTTTGTTTTTGTTAATTTCTCCTCTCTCCACTTCTCCGTTCCTTTTATACATCTATCTATAGCTTGATTCGGTGGAAAATATGTTTTGGCGGCTTCTTTAATCCGTAGAGTAAAATTTTTTGTATTTTTTTTTGTTCATATCTCTCTCACTAAAGTAACGAAGCTATCGCGTGGCGATATCTCTAATTAAAAAAAATATATATCCCGCGTAAAACAAACGAATAATAAACTACAATAAAACGACGAGAATACAACGAATTAACAACTAAAGAAAAAATCCATACTAATTCTCTTTAATATATCCTTGCGGTAGGTACAATTCGTTTACGAATCGCGAGAAAAAAAAAACGATAAACTATGAAACTTAGAAAACGAAAACAAAAAAATATAGTATAGTAGCAGGGGCGTGGGGGGCTTGCGTTAACAGAAGAGAGCTACGCGGGGCAACAGGGGAGCGAGAATGACTAGCGTTAAATTATAAAAGATGATATTTAGGTTATATTTTTTTGTTTTTTTTTTGTTTGTTTTGTGTTGCGGAGTTTTGCTTTTTGAGACGGGGGCACCGCGCTCCCGTCGGGTGGTCCGAAACGTTAATTATTATGTGGTCGCGACGTTGGCCCCCCGCGAGCGTCGAGGGGAGCCCCTTGTCTGTCGCAGCACTGCTGACTTGGTGAACTTGTTGGTTTTGAGTTTTGTTGTTGTTTTAGTTGACAGATGATGACGACAGGTTAGGTTGAACACTAAGAAAGCTTGCAACGTCTACTTTAGAGCCGGTCCCGAGTCTTGCTGTGTTCCATTTCCCTGCGGAAAGCGAAAAGACGGTTAGTAAATCACGTAAAGTTTTACCAGGATACAAGAAACAAAAAAAAACCATCAGCTTTAACAATTTTAAACTTATTAAGTTTTTAAAATCCAATTCCCGGTTTCTAACCTCAAAAATAAAACAAACGCATTAGAATTACACTATCAAATATTCCTTTTAAGGTTAAGTTGTTAATTTATTCATTCGTCTTGTCGATACGACATTCCAAAATTCAAATTTGATAGTGTACTCCAGATACTTGAACAGCAACCAAAATTTTTATGATAATGATACTTTTATAATTTTTATTTCACAAAAATTTGCTGCTGTATCAAAACTTAAGATATTTAATAAATAAAAACGTACCCATCCTGAATGTAAAGCGTAAACAAATAACAAGAAATAAAATGCGATAAAAAACCATCGAAAAAACTAAAAAATACCTATAAAGCATTTTAAAGCAAGTTAAACAATATTAATTAAACAAATTCGAACAAATCATATTCTGAGTGCTTTATAGATATTTTCAATTTGGTTTCTATACCACTAGAAAATATACAGTTATTGCATCTGTTTTGTCCATATATGTAAAAACGTGACACATCATTGGCTCATAAGAAATGCTTTTTGGTCTTACTGGCGTATGATTATTGTGTACTGTAATATATTATAAAAGTACATTAAATGCTGCGTAACGATAGGAGTTATCTTTTAGTGAACGTAACTAGAATGCCATTCTGGGAGAGTTTTAGTCTGTTGGCATTGCAACATTGTTCAACTCAGTTCAACGGTATGTGGATAGATGGCGCTATTTCAAATTGAAAATGTAAATACAACATGAATAATTTATTTAGCTATGACCTAAAGTACACTTGGTCGACATAATCTAACAATTCTAGACTGAAATTGAAGAAATCTCACAAAATAACTAAACTAGCCCCAGAAATCAACAAATTTCCCCAAAAAAACCCTCAATTTGTATCGCCGGAGAAACGTACCATTGGGTGTTCGGACTGGAGCTGTTGCTGCTTCATCTTGTCGCAGTAGTCGGCGAGTATGTCTCTGAACCGCGGCCAGCTCTTCTCCGGGACGGTTATCGCCGTCCGGAAGTTGGTCTTCACCTCACTGATCCGCATATAAACGCCGCGCGCGTTCTGCCCTATATCGAAGTAGAAGTTCTTGTTGTCGACGTGCAGGTGCCTGCCCTCGGGCAGCTCCTGCCTGTAGGTCGTCTCGTCCACGCTGAACTCGTCTAATAAATCGGTCAGCGCGTCCCTGAATTCAATCATACCCTGCGCAGGAATAGCCACCTGAAAACCACGAAAAACCGTGAACAAATTAAAAACAAAAAAGAATACTGTGGTGTTTTTGGTCTAAGTTTGAAACGCCCTATCAATTCCCAACATTTTGCTTTTTTAATTTACAAGTTCCAAAAGAACTGTCCCGGGACAGTCTTCTCCCGCAAAATTTTCCATTACACGGTAACAAAATAAAAACCCGACAATCGAAATGCAAAATTTCACATCATAAAAAAGAGTAGACCGTAACTACCTGGCTGCGTGGGCCCCCGCGAGTGATCGTCTGCGAGACGCGTAGGAAGCGTCCCCGCGAGTTCTCCTTGAGGTCGAGGTAGTACCGCCGGTTGTCCTTCAGCATCATCTCGCTCTTGAGCTTGCCGTCCTCTGGGACGTTGTCGGGGTTCGGGGGGCCCAGCGACGAGTAGTAGTCGCTGAACGCCGATAGATGGTCGCGGAATTCGGCCGCGGTGGTCAGCGCGAGGAAGATCTGCGA
Source organism: Melinopterus prodromus (assembly GCA_964023965.1). Lineage (NCBI taxonomy): Eukaryota > Metazoa > Arthropoda > Insecta > Coleoptera > Scarabaeidae > Melinopterus > Melinopterus prodromus. Next base: position 4,222,456 of record OZ030395.1, on the reverse strand, counting down.
CCGCCTACCGTCGGCGCCGATCTCCGCCACCTTTATGAAACGCCCGCGCCTATTCTGCTTCACGTCCAGGTAGAACCGCTTACTCTGGATCTGCAGCATCTTCGTCGCCAGCTCCTGCTCCATCTGCCCCTGCTGACCTGCAACAATACGTCACAGTTTAAATACCGTCGAAGCAGCTGTTTTTTTGTGATTGTGCGGGACATATGTGTCCCACTGGGACATATTTGTCCGAAGCTGTATAAAGTATATAAGGAAGCAAAAAAATATTTTTGGTTTATTATAAAAGGTTGCTACAAGATTAAGTTAAATACCTTAACAATAAACTGGGACAAATATGTCCCAGGTTGTTCAGTTTCATTCTAATATTATTGGAACCAAAGAGGAAATTTAGTTATTATTTCATATCATAAAGTATCAATTTAGCAAAGGTAGAAGTATAGAAGTTATTAGAACAGATAAGCTTTAAAGTGTTTAGATAAAAAATAGCAGGACCTTGGTACCCGGTGAATATGCTGAAAATTAAATTTGAAACAAAATAACTTAATCGATTTTAGTCAGCGGAATTTTAGTCAAATTTTGTCAAATAAATTAATAAATTTATTAATAAATTACGTGACTATCCTGACCAACAATGAACAAAACCCAGTGGGACACATGTGTCCCAAGGTGTATAAAGTGTACAAGGAAGTGAAAAAACAAGTTTGATTTATTATAATATGGTTGCTAAAGTATTAAGTTGAAAACCTTAGTAATGAACTGGGACAAATATGTCCCAGGTTGTACAGTTTGTTTCAAATATTATTGGAACCAATGGGGAAATTTATTCGTTATTATTTCTTATCACAAACTATCAATTTATGTAACGAAAGGTGGAAGTATAGAAGTTATAAGAACAGATAAGCTTTAAAATATGTATGTAGATTAAAAAAAAGCAAAACCTTGGTACCCGAGGTGTATACTGGATAATAACTTTGAAACAAAATAACTAATTTAATTTGAATCAGTTGAATTTTAGGCAAATTTTTCATTTCAAATATACAAGGTCTCAACTTTCAACAACCATTTTTTCTGCAGAACTTCCTCAATTTGTTCCTTTATATCTACTTAATTCATGCTAAATTATATAACGATGCAGACATTTTGACTTTTTTTTATATAAATAAAAACACAGCTTGATTTTGATTGAGTAATTTAGAAGATATTGGACCAAATATACAATTATCAAAAACGGTTATCGAAATATTGACAAGTCCCTAGGGAAATTTATTAAGTATGAATCCTTCGTTCGGAAATTTTGTATATACGCTGTTTCTTTTTAGTTGTCTGCCCATTGCGGGCAAAAACAAACAGTCAAAAACCAACCAGGGGCCTATTGAACAAAACTACTTTGCATTTTGTAAAGTTAAATTATGTATGTGGTCTATAAAAAATGTTTTAGACAAGTTAAAAAGTAAAATATAAACAGTTAAAAGATCAATCGCAAAAATCATGAAACCTCTTTCATAGGAAATTTCTTCTAGATAATTCTTCATTATCATGTATCATGTATCATGTATATTGATTAATTTTTATAAATGTCAAGTTGACATTTATTCTTGCAAAGAGAAAAGTTTTTATTAGCAAAGTTCGTCAAACATTTGGAACACAAAAACACATTTTTATATGCAACGTTGGATCCCAAGATCAGATTTTTGTTTCTCTTTTGCCGTGGGATTATGTTATTTTGTTTTCATATTTATTTGTTTTTTTTTTGTAGATAGTGCTTGAAACACAACGCAAAAGATTCCCTAAAACATTTAGCATATTAGGATGGGCTGGGGAAAGTGTTACACCTTGCAACGCCTATTTAACATTAAAAACTTCACAAACTTCACTACACAAAAATTTAAGCTTCCATTTCCTTCAGTCGTATGTCTTGCGTTATTCACTTAACAAGTCTAGCTTTATCCAAACGATCTAGATTCTGGTTTTGTTTCACTCTCTTCAAATTCAATAATGTTAATAATTCGTTCAATTCTATTTGAACGTAGCCTCATCGTAGATCATTGTTCTTAACAGCTTACGGATTCAGTCTCTCTGTTCGACTCAGTTAGTGCGGAAATGGTCAAAGTTAAATTACGATGATATATAAACTCACACGCAGAGTATAATCAGCTGCATTTTTGCATAATCATTTGCACTTTGTTTTATCTGCCGTCTTATCTTCGTAACTATTTTAGATTCGGGTACACCCGGGGAATTATTTCAGAAATTTGATAGAAAATTGACCTGAGATATATTTGTGTGATAACAAAGAAAACTATCTTGAATATTGATTTGAATTATCGAAATACGGCAAGGGTTGTATTTTTACTAATCGTATAACTTATGATTTGGGTTTTGTCCACTAGCGTTGAGTCGTTTGGTAATAGGGTAATCCACACTTATGTATCACAGTTTTCCACAAAAATCACCATTGAAAAGTCCAAATTTCCACGTCTATGGGTTTCCCACTGTTGGTTTTTGGATCACTTGTAAAATGCATTACGATTCACTAAATTCTGGCGAGAAAATTACTTGTTATAGGTGGTTCTAACCTGGGTCTTTCCAATAGGAGATTCTGTTAAAGCTCCAGTCCATTTTCGAAAATTCCGCTGTAACATCCTCGAACACCGGTGGCGCACTGCTAAAGAACACGCGTGAATCACTATTACCTCCGTTATTCTACGAGATTTCCGCGAAAATACGAACTGTGTGACTCACTCCGCTTCATTCACAAATTCAGATACCTCAAGACTACAACACACAACACCTTCGATCTCCGCGACAACACTCACCTGGATCATATTCCGTACTTCCTTGTTCCATTCCCTGATGGTATTCTGCAATTACCAATTAAAAATGTGACAATAAACACCCCTATCGAGAAAACCACCGTACAAAAACTAAACTAAATTGGCTTCGTAAGCGATTTAAACACTATTAGAATCGTTATTTGTTGGCTCATGCGGGGCAGTACCGTTCGGGGCGAACTTTGCTCAAAAAGGGCTCCGCCGTTCGTGACAGTTTCTCAACTATAACATAGTTACCCAAGGTCATAACAGACTAACACAATGTTTTCCGCATTCGGCCGCCCGCAGAAAGGGCCCACGACACCCAAGGGCGGCCTGTCCACCCCCGGCGTAGACCGCGCCGGACGCCGCGGCCCCAAATTCGGCCCCCGGCCTCACCTCGAACGTCCACAGTTCGAGTTAGAGACGCGAATTCAACTGTACATGTCTTGAGCAAAAGTAACACTCGGCCATCTTGGTTTAGTGTGTCATATGTTAAACGTCAAAATTTGGGCCGCGAAGGATTCGCAGCGTCCGACTGGCCGTCGGGGGCGTCTGTGGGGCCCTCGGGCCGAACGGCGGCCCCGCATTTCGCCAGCCCTGTTTGCCGTTTACTCACTCTGCGAGCTTGAACCCTCATCCCCGCTACCGATATCCGACATCGCAACCGAACACACGCAACCTTCTACGCTTTGGGGGATTCACGACCTGTCCAACTGACTGACAGTTCGGCGCGGTTGGCACCACTTCTCTACACCAAAAACGGCGCGGCGCGCTTCGTCGAATTTATTTCAAAACTGACGCAAGCGGATCGTCTACTTTTATACAATGTTTTTCGCTTTTTGTATTTTTATAATATAATGTTTCAGGTGAATTACGAAAATTGCTCTATGGGTAAACACTGAGGATTGTCAACTATCAAAAAAGTATATTACATGTGTAGACTTTTTTATTGACAACTTACACTTTTTTATTTACCAAGTTTATCAATTGTTGCCAATATGTATATTTATAAATATACAATACTCGTGTAACAATGACTTCTAGCTCTGACATCTAAATTTTATCAGGACGTTTATAAATAAAAAGAAAGTTAGCCAAGTTTTTATTTGCCCGAAAATAAAAATGATTGAGCGTTTTAAACCAAATGTCTTTTTTTTGTAGTTAACCGTTTCAGGGATCTTCTGAGAGATTTCTCAGCTATTAGTTAACAAAATCATAAAAGCAATACACCAAATTAAAGACAAATGCTATATAATTTTCCGTCTAGTGGTAGATTTTTGATATTTATGTTCGTTATTGACAAATTTGTCAAGTTAGATAATAGCTCTAATGATTCCTCTTAAAAGAAACATAATCCTTTTTCTTATCAGTTATCTTCAAGACTTATCGTTCATTAATTTGCGTAATTTCCAACATATTTTCAGTGTCAGTAACTGTTTTGATATAATTTAGCTACTGTTATTATACTTTCAACGTGACGGGGATTCCCAAGAAAATTAATCGCATCATGCATCAACGTTGCAATTTAGACGAAACAAACCAAAATAGTAATCTCAAAATACGTGGCATGAATCACGCCGATAGCGCGCGAAAAATCATACGATCCCATCCCGGATAAAATAATTTAAATACGACTGCATCGCTCATTACAATAACCAACTTCTCCGAACATATGGCGATATCTAAGGAAAAGACGTGACAAATCAACGACGTAATCGTTATTACGCATCATTCGGTCGGATAAATTCCGTATTTAGAACGATCTCAGCAATTACGTAAATCAAAAACGTAACAAGTATTCGTCGAATTCGACGTAGACGTTCGAAGTAGCGCCGCGCACGCGCCCTACCGCCTTCTAATACAACCAGCGAGGGGAACAAAGATGGCCGTGTCGTCGGCCATTTTCTAAAGTGAGACAGACACTAGTGTTTTTTCGAATTTCCACGCGTTCGAAACGCCGGCTGGGTGGAAATAAACGCGTTTCGGGGTTTAGGACGCCGGGTAAGCGGGAAAATGCCCGCAAACTGACCGGCCGAACTGTTCGTGCGCCGGAAAAACGCGGGAGCGGTTCCGTACCGAACCGTACGACTCGAGTGAGAGGTAGTCTTCTTTGTTACTTATATCCTTATTTCATTTTAGCGTTATCAGGGCGTCTTTGTTATATAAAAAGAGAGATAAACGTTCCGTTGAGGGAAAACCTCGTAGACAAAACAAACGCACGCTTCCTTACGCCGGGTTTTCTTCGGCGCTGTTCTATTATAAAGATTTTATTGCTTTTTCTTTTTTTAATGGCCGCGCCCGGTGTTCATTATTTTCCGTTGCTTCCAGATAAGAAACGAAAATGTTCGACCCGAACGCTATCACAACGCAGCAGAATCAAATCGCTTATAATCAACCGAACGATAAGGTCGAGATCAAAAACCAAGATGGGATCCCGAAGACGCAAGTGCAACAACAACAGACGCAGCAGCAGCAATTCCCGTCGTTCTGCTACACGAACGTCAACATGATTCACAAGCTGGAACAGCCGCACAACTCCACGGTGAACATGTCGCAACTAACCGACGATAAATGTTACATAACGCAGCCGTTCAGCTATAACTACGCTCTCGTGAACCAGATAAACCCCATAACGTTTAAATGCGACGTCTGCGGTCTTGTTTTTACGCATTTAACCCTGCTAAATCATCATAAACGGTCGCACGTCGAGCAGCAGAATCAACAGCAACAGCCCCAGCAGATAACCGTTCAAGTTCAACAGCAACCCCAACAGATACAGATTGTTTCTGCGGATAGGATTAGATATGGGTGCGAGGAATGTGGGATGACTTTTGGGACCCAGGCTGATCTGAAAAATCATAAGATTCAGTCGCATCAGCCGCAGATGCAGCAGGCGCAACAACAGCCTCAGCAACAGCAGCAGCAGAATACGTTAAAGATTAAGAATTGCGAGTCGTGCGGGGCCCCCTTGCCGCAGGATACGAATAAGAAGAGGGCTGTTATGAAGGTATATTTTCGGTGGATCGTGTAGTGATTTTTTGTGTTTGGGTAATGATTTTCTTGGGGGTAAAAATAAAAGGGAACGTTCTTGTGAATAGCAGGTTTTTGGAGCACCCGTTGCGTTTGCTGTGCTTAAATTATCAACATGTGTTTGTTTTTTACATAATTACATTGCTTTTGATATATTATTATTAAGCATACAAACATATTTTACATAAAGTTAAAAGGTATACAAATTTTATTATAACTAAATGATAAACCAAAATTATTTTAAAAAAGGGCCAAAGAAAAAAAAACAATATAAATTTGCTCAAATTTGCTATAAGGTGTATACTTGTAATAGACATACATTTAATAATTTCTTAGGAAATAAATGGTTTAAACATATTTTTATGTTCAAATATCAAATTTGATTGAACCTCTGAAACTTCTGTAAAAATAATGGCGATTTGAAATTTTGGAAACAAGATTTATATTTTCAATTCACATTTTGCATGTGACATTAGAATCTATCAACTGAATTTTTTAAAACGCGATTAGAAACAATAGATGTAATAATAAAATATTTCCAAATAACATCTAGAATAGAACACAGATCTTATTTTGTTAAAAATAACCCTAAAGCAATTTTGATTGCATAAAAGCTATTGTTTTTTTGTGTGTTAAAAACAGTACATTTATGGCAAATAAAAAAAAGATATACTGCAGAATTATTTTTTAGTAGTTGCTGGCATTTAATATATTTATAAATCAAAGAAAATAAAACAGATAGTAAACAATGCAAGACTGAAAAGTGACACAAACAAAACCCATTACAACAATAAAAAGTAAATAAATTTAAGTTGAAACTTTAAAATAATAAAAATTCATTTAATTAACAAATGATCAAAAAATCCATTTGAAACTTCTAACTGATTTTTTTTTTTAGAAATTAACTGTTATTGCAAGCAAAAGGTTTCATATGAACTCAAAATACAATGAAAATACTAAAACTAAGTCAAAAAACTTTTTACTTAAAGTTTTGCAGGAAAAAAAAGTGATATTCGCTCTATATGAACAATAATAATGTTTAATAATAATACTACGCAAGTCAAAACATTCAAATAAATCGCTGATTTGCAATAAATTCTTTATATAATTATACACAACAAAATACACATGCCAGAAAAAAAATGAATTAATACTATTCCTCTATAAATATGCACTAAGGAATTTAAAATAAAAATTCACAAATACAAAAAGTACGAACAAAATCTGGCGTGGGCAGACACATGACTTTATCATACAATATATAAAATTAATAGTTTAGCTGAATGAGATTCAATTTGATCAAGATTGATTGTAAAACTTAGTTAGCCAGGATTTGACAAAAAACCAGTGTTTGACACTGTCAGAATGAAAATCTTTGTTAAATCCTGGTTAACTAAGTTATGCAGCCACGATCCCAATCAAAAAGAATTTCCTCATACAGCTAAACTATTAATTTTACCAAAAAATGTCATAGACATAAATTATACAAAATTTCCTCTACTTTAATTTATTATTTAACTTTTTTAAGGCACTTACAGAAATGGCAGTTCATTTGCAAAATCCTTGAAAAATGCTTAGAGGAAACATCCAGTTCCTTTGGACCCTTTTGAACCAAAAGCTTTTCAGCTCTAAGTGTGGTCATAAAACTTCTAAATATGAACTTTTGTCTCGATACCTTTAGTAGTTTCGCCGGAATCGTCGCCACAAAGATCGGGTACACACACTCAGACATACACACACACACACACAGACATTTTTTGTAACTTGTTCAAAAATGATCAGGAGACCCAAAAAGACCTATTTCCGCTAAAATCTCAATTTTTATTTTTTTGTCAAGATTACAATACTTCATCATACTGCTTATGATAAAGTAAAAACAATATAGAATATACACGATCCATAACAAATAAAACACTGCTTTAGAAAAACTAAACATACAAAAAAATACAGAAAACAAAATAACTTTAAGGTAATCTTCATCTTATACATAAAATGCTCTTTAGAAATGATGTAACTTCAGGTGTTTTTTAAAGGTATAGAGAATAAACAATCTTCTTTAAAAATGTTAATAAAAAACTGCTATCATATACCTAGTTTTCCATTTAAAAAACATAAGTCTGTGTTGGTACTTTGTCGCGGAACATCCTGTATGCATGAAAATATTTTCTCGTCTATTGATTTGAAAAATTGTTATTTTTTTTTTCATTTTACAATAGAATGTTGCTTTAAAATTGCAAAATCTAAAGATAACTCAACCGTAAAATTGCTTAAACTTTTTATATACTAATAATATTTTATAAACTGGTAACATCAATTAAACTCAAATTTCCAGGTAAAATGCGAAACATGCTTAAGCGCCGAAGCGATCCAACCTCAAATATTCGTCGTCGCGACGGCCCCCGATTCTTCCACCGTTAAATTCGAGGAATCGACGGGGACGCAGACGCAGACTCAAAACCTCGGCTCCCAAAATTCCATACCTATAGGAGTCAAGAATAACCACCCCGTGAAGCGAAGAGGTGTCGCGTCCGTCACGAAATGTACCAAGTGCAACGGTTCCGGCATCATTTTCATAGGTAGGTAAAACAATCGGGTATTAAGAATATACAAACGTGAATTCACGGGTCTTAAAAAAATATTTTTTCTCCGTTTTGTTTATTTGATATGTTAACGTGTTTTTTTTTTTTATCAAGCCGGAGGAATTCATTGTCGTATTCATAATTTTAATTGGTACCCTGTTTTATCTTTGTATTATCAATCATTCGACAGTAAAATAGCAAAAAATAATGGAAATAAACCGCAATACAGTTGCCGTTTTGGGATTCTTGTTCAAAAATAATGTTTATAAAATTCTGCACAATTATTTTCTTGCTTTATTGTAATCTAGAAGTTCTCAGAATTGTTCCTGTAAGAGGGTTTTGCAAAATTCGCATTAGTTCTGAAGTTGTAGCCGGTGATTTGTGTGTGCGTCGATCAGTGTTACGATAAGGAAGGAAGAAATCCCTCCGACCGTGCGAAATGGGTGCTTATATACGTATTGCATATGACTCGACCAAGTCACCACTGGTATCTATACCTTTTTTTATCCATTTGTTCAGTTTTAAACTGATAATCACGTGATCATCTGAGCCGTTGCGGTATTTACCAAGTTCTTGTAGTTTCGGTCGTGATTTCCTAAAAGTCGTGTTTTTCCAACTGGTAACCACGATTTTGGAAAATATATTTCGTATATCGAGATGATTCTTTAGTTTTTATGTTCAGCACACATATAATTTCGTTCGATCGTTTATTTTTTCACGAAAGGAGCTGCGAAAACGGAATTTTTTTGCGCATACGACCGCTATTTTGTTCAAAATCAAAATATTGAGAAACTGAACGATCGAACGATAGCCAACGAAATAAGAAGAATAAAAAAACCTTTGTCTATAAATCTTGTGTGGTTCTTTCTCTTGCTTAAAATAGGCTCGAAAAGCGGCCAACAAAGTGGAAGACCCCCTTTAACAATTTTGGAGTGGTACTAAAAATATTAATTAGTTAACTTTGGAGATAATCAGTTTCACTATTGTACGTTTGTGTAATTCAAAATTGCACTTAAAGCTGCTGTATGAAAGGAAGAATTATTACGTTTGTGAGATTGTGAAATTTTGTCGGTCTTTATTGTGCATAAGTTATAAATGTCAAGTGAAATGCGTAATAAATCTTTAGCTGTTAAAAATTGACCATTTTACGACTAAGGCATTTTAGGAGAGCAGATTTAACGATCTTTAACGTCTATTTCAATATTTATTGTCCAGTCTTGTATTATCATTGTGTATATTGACATATTTGCTATGCAATAAATCAATCTATCTATCTATTGTGTGTTCATAAGTTTTATTATTTATAGGTGGCGCAAAAAACCAACAAAATAACGTCGACAAACCCTTCCACTGTAACATATGTAACGGGTCGTTTTCTCGTTATTCGTCGTTGTGGTCGCATAAGCGGTTACACACGGGCGAAAAGAACTTCAAGTGTAATATCTGCGGACTGGCGTTTGCGAAAGCTGCATATTTGAAGAACCACTCGAGAATTCATACGGGCGAAAAGCCGTATCGATGTAACGTCTGCGGGATGCAATTTTCGCAGAGCCCGCATTTGAAGAATCACGAGCGGATCCATTCCGGGGAACGGCCTTACGTTTGCGAGGTAGATTCATTTTAAATTTTATTTAGTGTTCCGTACAGAAGTTTGTTGTATATTGATTATCCGATATAATGATATAGGCAAAATTCCTGTTTTCGGTATATTTTTGTATTAGGTTTTTCTGAATGAGAAATCGGGAATTTTGCATTGAAGATTTTAAATTTGGAAATATTTTTTGGATATTACTTTAAGGGTGGAAAAAATTTTGAAAGCTCTGAAAAAGAGGTAAAGTTTTGAAAGATTTTTAACGATATAATGAACATGGTTAGAACTTTAGGTTTTTATATGTTCATAAAAATTATTAAATGAAGGTATGTGGAAAATTCTATGCCAACAAGAATTAGTAGAAAACCAAAACAGGATGCGGAACAACATACGTCTCTATAAGTTCATAAAATATCATCTTGCATATAATATTAATTTCTTTGATTAAGCATTTTACGACGATTTATCTTTAACTTATAAATTACGTTTCTTAAAAACTATATTGCGAAAGACAGATTTGTGTTTTATGAGCACATTAGATACGTTCATTTAAAGTGCTTCTCATTTTGTCAAAGATTCTTGCCATTTGTCAAAGGGAAAAGCCGATAAATGCAATAGTTGAGTATGTACATAACCTCAATCTTTAATTTGGATTTGCGGTCAAACTGATATACTCCCTTACATCAAAAGTTGACTTTTTAATCCTCCCTAACGATTCTTTAACGGTTTATTGCAGAAATACGATGAATTTGTGTAAAACAAAGCCGATAAATACATTAGTTATGTCGGCTTCCGTACTCAAAGTTAATTATTGGTTTGCGGTAAAATAATGAGCTCTCTGATATCAAAAGTGGCATTTTTAATCCTCCCTAACCATATTCTAACCGTCTGTAAAGAAATGGGTAACAAATGTATAGCAAAACAAAGCCGTTAGCGTAACTTTCCGCCAGTAAACTAAAAAGTGAGGTTATGTACTAAATATTTATATTGCGTTGCACTTATACTATGTACTCCCAAACGTCGAATCTAGACTCCTTAATCCTCCCTAACGATTTTCAAATCATTCCAATAAAAAGAATCACTAAATGTGAAAGTTGGGGGGCCAATTTGACGGTACATAAAACAATGGTGTTAGAATCAACCAATTCAACAATTTCATTCTTTATCAATTGAAAATTTATTACAAAAGCCTGAAAACACTAATCTTACATAAAAGAATCATCATTTGTACGACGTGTAGTACAAAACCGAATCTCTCTGTCGCCAGGTTTGCGACAAATCTTTCGCTCGACATTCGACTCTCTGGAATCACCGGCGCATCCACACGGGTGAAAAGCCGTACCGTTGCGACATCTGCGGTAGTTGTTTTAACCAGGCGACGCACCTTAAGAACCACGCGAAGGTCCACTCGGGCGAGAAACCCTTCAAATGTGACATTTGCTCCGTCGGGTTCTCCGATAGGTTCGCGTTGAAGCGACACCGGAACATCCACGAGAAATACGGCAGGACGAAGCCTAACCCGCCCGCGGCGCAGCAGGACGATCAATCGGTCGTAAACGGGGACGCGTCGTCGGGGATGCAAGACGGCGAGACGGACGATATGGCCGTCGAGACGAAATACGAGGAGAAGTACGAGGAGCAGGACCCGACGGTGGAGATATCGGAAGAAATGACTGAAATATCGGAACTTCACGTTCAGCTATCGTAGACGGTAGTGAGAGGTTAATATTGTCGAGACGCATCTTTTTATTTCAGATGTCCGTTGTGTATCGATTTTTACTACTACAGACTTAATACTTTTCGTTCTTTTCTGTTTTGTTTCTTTGTCGTTTTATTGTATATACGTTTTGTCGAAATTTATATTTTTTGATTAGACATGTAAATACTGATTACATGTAGGCTTACTGTTTAATTGATGATGATGATGATAATGATAATAATAAAATTGTTTAAGCTGATTAGCAATGGTGTATTTATTGGTTGTTTGCAAATTTTAGAAATTTGTTGCGCTGGTTTGTCTACCTGCCAAGAGATGGCCCTAGGTATACTAAATGGTAAGTTTCGTTTTTTTATCAGTTTGATAGTTTTTTATCCTGTTTGTTAGCATTTAAGTTGAAGGTATAAGTTTTTATTTCAGTCTACTTAAAGAATTCTATCAGGTTGGGTTATAGTGTTTTTTGTATGGTATCAATTCAAGCTTGTAACACAACTTAGCAAAGTTAATGAATTATTAATAATCAATTTCGATTAGAAGAGAAAGATTTAGCCTTAGAAACCTACAATATTTTAACCCTGGATTTATATTCAGCGCAAAGAATTCAACCAAAAACCCAGCTCCCCCTGAGGCAACATTCTACAATTTTGAATTCTTATTCTCAAAAATGTTATGTAAATCTCACTTGAACTTATTAGTTTATACTATATAAGCCATTATACTTTTTGGCTGTGTATTTGGAAAGGTAAGCATGGCCAACCTTTTGCAGGTTCTAGGTTCACTTTAGTCCACTTAGATAACGCGTACAGCAAATTAACGATAAATTCTTTGCCACAGTTTGACGGATAGAGACCACATTCGAAAACACCCAAATAAAACACCCATTTGAATTTACTATATATTTTCATTTCTCGAATAATAAAAGTATATACAAATCAAGTACCAGAATAAGGAAAAAAAAGAAGAAAAAACTCCACTTGTAGTTCGTCCAGCAACAGTTATAGTTCAGAGTTATCCAACGGTCGTATGGAGGCTAACGGGTAATTAAACTAGGAATAATTTATATTTATGAAACTCCCGCTTTTCTTTAGTTATTTAGTTATTTTTTTAAAGGTATTACAAAATTAACAATTTAAAGTCTAAGCCAGTACATCGAGCTGCGGATCCTGTTGTAGTCGGGCAATTGCTCTACCGGCCCGACAGCCGCGACTGAGGGGCAACGATCGTAGATGTACTTGTAGCAAACGTCGCGGACGTTCTTTGCGCTGATCGACTCGATACGGTGGGTCAGCTCGTGTGGGGGAATGCGTCTGCCGTAGCACAAGATTTGCCGACCTAAAAGAAAACGTTAAATTATTGTTATTATTAGTTTGTTTTGTCAACGTTATCTTTTTAAATAATTTATCGTTAAAACTGAAATAAAAGAAGCAAAAAATACATACCAATATCTTCACAAACAGCGGTAGTCGTATCCAACTGCAACAGCGTATTTGCCGTCAGCAGAGCCTTCGCACGCTCTACCTCGTTATCAGTCAAACTGGTGCACAAACGCATAAGTTCTTCCTGTACGTTGAAAACCATATCTTCAATCTTCAACGGGTCGGAAACAAAGTAAATGCCCCAAAGTCCAGTATCCTAAAAACAGAATCACTAAATTTTCCTTCGGAAAAAAAAATTCCTCGGAAACGTACCTTGTAGCAGGTGTTGAAACTTTGGAACGAATGACAGAGGTCTCCCTCGGCGCTAGCCCTGGCCAAGGTGGTGGCGTTCTGCTTTCCGGAAGCCTGCGACCTGTCCCAGGCCCCGAGAAGTGTCGACGCAACCATCAGGGTCAAAGTGTCGGGGTCGGTCCAGCCCGCGCCTTCGACGGCAAGAGCGACGTGGGCTAACGGGAGAGAATCGTCACGGACTCTCACTTCAGAGCCGGTGAAACGGCACGGGGACAGTTTCGGGATCTGTCCTTTGTAATCGTTGTCTACAGAAACACGAGAATAAAAAAATTAACATTACATGCGACAGTTATACTAGATAAAGTAAGGTTAGATAATTTTGACAGTTATGATGACAGTTCGCTTCTAGGATGTTTGGGGAAGTTCGAAGTTGGTAATAGTTTGACAGTTAGTCTGAATAAGTGAGGTTAGAGTGCAAAAGCTTTTACTAAAACAATTGTGCAACGAGCACCCTTACAAAGCTGTTTTTGGAACAATATTTTTGGTGGTATGTATTTTTTTGATAAGGTTACTTACTGACTTTGCCAAAGTTCTCCTTGACCATGTCAACCAATTCCTTGTGTTTAACGCCACCAGCGCCTGCGATGACAATTCTGCTTGCCTTGTAGTGGTTGTCTAGGTAGCTTCTGAGATCTTGGGAGTTGATTGATCTAATGTTGGCAGTTGGCCCTTAAATATAATAATGAGTAATTTTAAGTGGATTGTTGAAGAAAAATCACAGAAAACAAGTAACGGTACATACCTAGGATAGTATTTGCGAGTGGCGTGCCTTGGTAAGCCACCGAATGCAAATGGTCGAAAACAACCTCTTGTAAGTTAGATTCAACCTCCTGCATCTCCCGTAAAATAACGCCACGTTCACGTTCGATCTCCTGCTCGCCAAGCTTAGCGTTCTGAACGATATCCGACAAAATCTCCAACGCTTTCGGCACATCCTTAGCCAAACACTTCGAATAATACACAGTCTGTTCCCTGCTTGTATACGCATTCAACTGGGCCCCCATATCTTCAATCTCGATCTCCAATTGGCTCTGGGACCTCTTACCGGTACCCTAAACCCAGAAATTAGCACAAGAAAACTGCAAACCGCTTATAACTAACCTTAAAAGCCATATGCTCCATGAAATGGGCAACGCCATTGTTCTTGGTATTCTCGTACCTGCTGCCAGCGTCAATCCAGATGCCAACGGTGGCTGTCGGTGAGCCCCAGTCCTCGCTAGCAACCCTAATACCTACGGATACAACATTAGGGGTTACACAACAAGGAGCATAACCTCACTTACCGTTATCTAAGGTGGTAACTTGAGTTGGGGGCACATTCAGCAAGACTTCTTGTGTCTTCGGCGCGGAGGAGGCGGCTCTAGCGATGTTCTTAGTGAGCTGGAAGCGAATAATTAGTTAAAATCAATCAGAATTGTAGACATATCAGCTGAATTGCCTCCGCTTACGTAACATTTTTAAATCAAAATAACCGGAAATATACGTTTATTACGGTAAAGCAAGAACGGGGAAACGGTTTATCGGTGGAGAAATAGCAAATTACCTGCGAAATGTTTCCATTTTGCGATATTCTCGCTGCGGTTTTCGACAGTTTCAGAATGGACGCCATTTTGACCCGAAGTGACAGATCTCCTAATTATCGGCTCTATTCGATATAGTAGGGGTTTCGACGAAATTCGAACGCGTTCAATTCAAAAGATATTTTTCGTTTATTTGTAGACTTCGGACTTGGGTTGCTCTGCGAGTACGAGAATTTGGACTTGTGGTTAGCGAAACAAAGAAATTGACGAACTGTCAAAAGTATTGATGAAATTCGATGTATGTATGAAACAGGTGATTTTTTTAATGATTTTATGAAGCTTTGTGTGTACTATAAATACAACCGCTATAATTAATACAATTGTAGTATTAATGATTGTTAATCTTTTCATGTATTTTGTCTTTTGAATTCGATGATAGAAACTTTATATGTTGATAATGCAGGGAACAATAAGAATAGTATTATATTTTATTTACGGTAGAGGGCAGCACCTAGTCTCAGATGTTTAACCTACAAATTTCCACACTTGAAAAATAGAATAATTAACGCAAAAGATGTACAAATACACCACGAATGTATTAAAAACATGCCTAACATTAACTACACTTTACGCTAGGCACACCGGTAATTAATTTGTCATTCTTTCCTCTATAATTATAACATACTTTCTTGACATCAACCTATATAATAATATAACTTTGTAGAGCAAAGATATATAAAGCGGTGGGTCGCACCGACACTCCATGAATTGAAGAGACGCAGGCAGAAGGCCGGTCCCGAAAAACCAACACCGCGTTTCGAATATTTGGAATGGAATTACGACGCTGAAGTTTATTCGTTTGGCGTGAGGCTGTCGGAACAATTTAAAGACGATATTCTGCGTCAAGCTTTAACGCATAAGGCGCACGCAAATATTTACAACGAACAAAAAAGCGATGCCGGTATTTATCCTTAGCGTACTTTGTATGCTTTGTACGACACTTGTAGACATATTTTAATTTTAGAACCGACAATTTTGGATAATTCGGAATTTATCGCGGGTGGTCGGAATTTAATATCGTCTGTTTTGAAAGAACAATTCGAGAAGAAGTATCCTGATATGGTCGTTCGGATTCTCCACGATTATTTGACTACAGACAAGATTTTGTCTGATGTTGCTTCACAAATTGGGTTGAAGGATATCACGTTGTGTAACGTAAGTTACTATTTATTAATTTTGATTAATTCTCAATCAAAATTGCTCATTTAGGAGTTTCCTGTTGAAGAGAACACATTGGCGGACACATTTTGCGCTGTAGTTTGCGCGTTGGAGAAATCGACAAATACGGAGAACACGGAAAAGTTTATAAATGATTTTTTGGTGACGCAACTTACTGGGAAAGAGCTGTTTGACATTTGGCAACCAGCGCAACCGTTCGAATACTTGAAGTCATTGGTAGGAAGCAATAATATCGAACCTAGGATATGTAATTCTTCTGGTACGAATACGATTCTTGCCAATTATCAAGTTGGGTTGTACGTGGAGAAGAAAATGTTGGGTCTGGGTAAGTTTTTAATTGATTTATGATTGAAACAAAATAATACAATTTATGGTGCATTTAGTTATGATGATAGATCTTACTTGTGGTTAAAAAAATACGTATTTTTATAAGGCATAATAAATATGGAGTTTTTTCAGTGCTTCTAAAAAACTCTTGATTCTAAAGATTCTAACTTTTAGGTTTTGGGGAAACCGTAGAAATTGCTGTTGATTCCGCAGCTCTAGACGCCTTTCAACGTGTCTATCTAAATAAGTCACCATTAAAATAATGTTAAATTAGTTTATATAGCTTAAAAATAAATGTTTTATTGTATATTTTGTGGTTATCCGTAGTACCGTTTTTAATAGTCTGTTGTTCTTGCCACGATTTTTTGATGAGTTGCCACATTTTATTTCTCAATACATATTCTTTTTTTAATTGAAAAAAAAAAATCTTGACACACGGCATAACCCGGAAGCAATTTATTTTCTAAATGATTCTGGCCGTGAAAGCCTACATACTTATTTAATTATTATCTAAATGAAAAAACTGCAAATTAATATTTTCAAATATATTTATGTACCTACGCAAACATGTAATTATATAAAATACACAAATGACTTACTAGTCCATTATATTTAATAAATAAATTATAAATATAAAATGCGCTCATTAAAAATTTATAACAATATAATACAAAAAATAAACTACTATAAAAATTACACTTAAAAATATTCCTATTAGGTATTGTCTTCGTGCGAGTCCAACAATAATTTGCCGTTCTTATCTTTTATCCTGATCCTTCCGTTGCAATACCTCGTCTCCTGTATTCCGTCCGGGTACACAATTTTCACCGTTCCATCGGGATATTCTCTTCTCTAAAAATCATCGAAAAAATTAACAAAAACTACTAGAGTTTTATATTTAATTTTCATATAACCTTAGTGCTTTTTTCTTAATTATTTCAAGCAATTGTCGAATCATAAACGCATATAAAATATCTAATAATAACAATTGTTCGTTAAACGTAAACTCACCATATGTTCGGACGTATGTATCTCCTTCTGGCCGTTAGGTAACACAATAATCTTGTCCCCAGTATTGCTGATATCAACTTTTGTCCCATCGGGATAATTTATACTTTCCGATTTATCAGATCTCGTTAGTTTTATTGTTCCGTTTGGTAAACGTACTTCGTGTGTCCCGTCTTTGTATTTAGTTTCGACTTGCCCACTAAAAATAAAAATTGTACACTATATTTATACAGTATGTCTCTCACATTGAGTTACAAAGAGGAAGAAAATATTTATTCCGAATTTTTCTAACATATACTAGGGCGGAAATTTGAAATTCTTTTAAAGAATTTAGAAGTCGTCTTAAAATGTGTGCCAAATTAGTAGGTTATTTCTTCGAATAGTAAAACTAAAACTGTCGGTGTAAACCTAAGCTGGAGAGAAATGAGAAAAAGTACCCAATTTTTGGACTTTTAAATTAACGCTCGTCTTTCCAATTTTTTTACTCGTAAACCGATTGACACAAAAACTTCAATTTTTGGTCCGGTTGTCCTGCTAGCATTCGTTACTGAGATATCAGCTTCCATCAAAATCTTCTTTGCAGCCTTTATTACATAAAAACTGAAGAAAACAAAAACGCTACAAAAACAAATCTATAGACGAGACGCTACATGCAACCTGAACAAAAACTGAAATTTTTGTGGTAAGCGGTTTAAAAATTCCAAAAAAATTCACTGCCTATTATGTAGAAATGATTCAGGAGTATAACATACTTTTTTCAATTTATCTTGTTCACTAGTTTTAGCGTTACTCTTAGAGTCACTTATAGTTTTTATTGTTACATATCTTAATTTAAACTTGAAAATTTCAACATCCGAGGCATTAATTGTTTGTTTGAAAAATTAGTAATATTTTTTTCCTTTTTGTAAGTTTACCACGAGACAACTATACGTTAAAAAAAATTTAAAGAAAGAAATACGTACTCTGGAAATTGAAGTATCTCCATTCCGTTGGGTTCAGTCGTGTGCCAACTTTCGTTTTCTGCGTAGAAATATTTAACAACTCCTTCGTGGAGGTTCGTTTCTTTAATATCACCGTTAAAGTACGTCATTCGGATCAAATTGCCGTCGGGTGAAACAATTTTCAGATTACCATTGGAGTATTTGATTTCTTTGCTTCCGTCAGGTTGTATTGTTTCAGTTTTTGACACTGAAATTACAAATATAATGTTTTTTTACCAATTACACTTATAAGTTTTTAGTTTATAAACATTATCGACAGTTTAAACTATTAAAATTCAAGAAAAAACTTACTTTTTGAATCATTCAAAGTAGAATCAGACTTGCTTGTATTTCTCTGGGATTCCCCTGACGCACGACTCTTAATCACGTCTTCCTTCACCCCAAATAAATCTTCGTAAGCTTTAACTAAAGCCTCGTCTACAAATTCACCTTTTTTCTCCAAAGTTTTCGGACTCTCGATAACCACTTTACGTTGAGTCTGCGGTTTATCACCGAGAAATTGATCGTACGATTTATATGAATCCGATGATTTAATCTCAACAATCGAATTATCAACTGCGTCACGTTCTCGCTCGATACTTTTTTCTAGGGACTTCCGTTTATTTATCGGAGAAATTTCTTGTGATTTATCCTTAGAGGCTAGTTCGTCTAGTTTCTTCAATTGGTCCTGTATTTTTACGTCTTTAGTTAACTTGGATAGGTTTTTGTTGATTTCTTGTAGGACTTTCGTGTCCGAAGTTTTTTTGTTGAATTTTTGAGAGGTGGTCAGTTTTGCGTTTTGTTTTCTTAACTTTTCTACTTCCTCTTTTAAATTGTTTATCTCTTTTTCTTGCGTTTTGATTTGGTTTCTTAACCGAGCTTGTGAGGTTGCGTTTCTCGTTTCTTTTAGTTTTGCGGCTTCTTTTAAGTTGGCAATTTCTTCCTTTAGGGCGGAGATTTCTTCACGTTCTTTGCGGTTCGTTTTGTTCTGTGTTTCTTTTACGTACCTGTAGGGTAATTATAAAACTTCAATTTTAATAAATTCTCCTGACTGAACTACAGCAGGTAGAAATTTGTAATTTTCAGGATTTATTCCTTCATTTATCTGTGAGATAGACATACATAATAATTGTTTCTAACTAATCAACTTTGCTCGTAATCTTAGGTTGAGTAAAATTGCAACACAAAGTCACCTAACTAGGAGTTATCAAAAATTCTCCTGACTAAACTACAGCAGGTAAACATTTGTAATTTTTGGGATTTATTCTTCCATTCATCTGTGAGATAGACATACATAATAATAATTTCTAACCGATCAACTTTGCTCGTAATCTTACGTTAAGTAAAATTGCAACACAAAATCACCTAACAAGGAGTTATCAAAAATTCTCCTGACTAAACTACAGCAGGTAAACATTTGTAATTTTCAGGATTTATTCCTTCATTTATCTTATAGATAGACATACATAATAATTATTTCTACCTGATCAACTTTGCTCGTAATCTTACGTTAAGTAAAATTGCTACACAAAACCACCTAACAAGGAGTTATCAAAAATTCTCCTGACTAAACTACAGCAGGTAAACATTTGTAATTTTCAGGATTTATTCCTTCATTTATCTTATAGATAGACATACATAATAATTATTTCTACCTGATCAACTTTGCTCGTAATCTTACGTTAAGTAAAATTGCTACACAAAACCACCTAACTAGGAGTTATCAAAAATTCTCCTGACTAAACTACAGCAGGTAAATATTTGTAATTTTCAGGATTTATTCCTTCATTTATCTGTGAGATAGACATACATAATATGTATTTCTACCTGATCAACTTTGCTCGTAATCTTACGTTAAGTAAAATTGCAACACAAAATCACCTAACTAGGAGTTATCAAAAATTCTCCCGACTAAGCTACAGGAGGTAAACATTTGTAATTTTCAGGATTTATTCCTTCATTCATCTGTCAGATAGACATACAAAATAATTATTTCTACCTAATCAACTTTGCTCGTAATCTTACGTTAAGTAAAATTGCAACACAAAATCACCTAACTAGGAGTTATCAAAAATTCTCCTAACTAAACTACAGCAGGTAAATCTTTGTAATTTTCAGGATTTATTCCTTCATTCATCTGTGAGATAGACATACATAATAATTATTTTTACCTGATCAACTTTGCTCGTAATCTTAGGTTAAGTAAAATTGCAACACAAAATCACCTAAGTAGGAGTTATCAAAAATTCTCCTGACTAAACTACAGCAGGTAAACATTTGTAATTTTCAGGATTTATTCCTTCATTTATCTGTGAGATAGACATACATAATAATTATTTCTACCTGATCAACTTTGCTCGTAATCTTACGTTAAGTAAAATTGCCACACAAACCCATCTAAGCTGCTCCTGACTAAATAACAACAGGTACAAACTTTAGAAAATTTAGCTGTGACATGCATAATAATTTTTTCTGCCCCTTCAAGTTTGCCCGGAATACTGATTTAAGTACAATAGCTAAAAAAGTATCTTACTTATCAAAAATCATCTTTTCCTTGGTGAACTTTTTCTTTTCCTCTTCCAAATAAAATTCAACCTTAATCTTTTCTTCCAGCACATATTTCTCAAATTCCTTCTTCTCTTTCTTAAACATTTTCTCATTTTTCTCCAAATCTAACTTCTTTCTTTGCAACTTAGCATTTTCAACCCGAAAACCCTGTATCTCAATATCCAATTCCTTCAACTTTCTGGTTAAAACTTCATCGTTAGAATCCCTATTTTCAACAGTTTCTAAACCGTGATTTGAAGTTTCCGGAACATCAGTACCAACACCTTTACTCGCATATTGAATCTGACTTTCCGAACTTGTGGCGCTAGACAAGCTTGTATTCAAACTAGCGACGCCCTCTGTGTAAGTGTCAGTATCGCAAGTTGCCGATTGATAATCATTTTCAATTGTTTTCTCGCAGAAATCATCCGAAGTTACCGAACTAGCATCGGAAGTCGAATCAAAACTAAGAATTTCTTCTTCGAGAATGCGTTCCGTTATGATTTCAGTGGTTTTCCTGTGCTTCCCGGCAAGTCTTTGTCGATTATTCTCCCGTATTTCGATAATTTTGTTCGGGGTACTCGATAATATCTTCAAAACGCTGGAATTTGTCGAACTAAAACTACTATTCATCGCCTTTTCTTCTAACGTCTCGAATATTAATAAATCTCTCTCTAGGTTACGTTCGTATAAACTCTGTTCTGAGATTTCGGTCGGTTTTGAAGATTTTTGTTGCGTATTTTCCGATTCTTCGGGTTGCTTTTCGTTAAAATTCTTAAAGCATTCGTACGTATTGAACTGCATATCTTGTATTACGACAAAATCGTTTGCCGCGTTTCTCCCGAAGTATTGTTTTTTCTGTATCCGGAAGTCGTTTGTTGCAATTTCGTCCTGATATTCAACAGTTTCTTGAATATCGTTCGTTTCTCGGAGATTTGCTAAAATAGCGACTTGATCTTTTAGGGTTAACTCGGAAAACTTCCTATCCGTTTGTTCGTCATTCGTTTCTAAACTATTTCCCGCACTTTTAACATATTTCTCGACATCCTCGCTACTATTATCCTTAATATTCCTTACAGCAATCTCATTTATCTGCGAAATTGTCTCTTTCACTATATTATCTTCGCTATTTTGATTTTCATTCCTTGCGTCACACCAAACTGCCTTTACTTCAAATTCAGGCACTTTCAACGGGGTTAAAACCCGTTTATCTATGACATCTTCCACAAACCTAACCTTGTGTATATTCTCCTTACTTCCGTTATGTTTATTCTTAACTCTAACTCGATTTATCGGTTTTGGTTGATCGTTTGCGTGCATTTTAAATCGCGCTAAGCCAGCGCCTCGTTTTAAAAACGGTTGCTTGGGTTTGTTCGGATTTGCAACTTGCACCACTGCCGGGGGGTTATAATATTGAATCGGTTCTTTATTCGTGTCTTTTGGCGAAAGGATTTTTTGGTTATCTTGACGTTGGTCATCGTAACATCTATTTGTTACTTTTTCAGGGGAATCTAAAACCGTGTTTATTGTGCTATCGTGTCGTGTAAGCGAATTTGTGGAGTCGTTTCGGGATTTTTGCTGTAGTAAGAGCCTCTCTTGCTGTTTTGCTTGCCACTTTTTTAATTCTTCTAACCTCGCTAGCAGGGACGATGTGGACATAGCCATTGCAGCTAATAGTACACGCTGTGATGTAGCGTGTTTTTAATATTATAGATGCATTTATCACTTCGATTTGCGTTAAGCGTTTAGTGAAAACTTTGGTTAAAAAGTAATAATCATCTTGATGTTAAAGGTAAACAATTTCGAATTTTTGACAGTTAGAACGCGTGGCGCCATCTAGTAGGATGATAAGGGATCATAATGTTTCTACTACTGTCGTGTAGATGGCGTTTCTTCCGAAGAGATAAGAATAAGAAGAAGCGGGTAACGTAGGGCGCCCTCTAGTAGAATGTTTAGGGATTAAATGTTTCCACTATTGTCGTGTAGATGGCAGAACGTTCGGGATTTTTTTTACGTCAAATTTCCCATGATGCCTTGCGTGAATGTAATGTTTGTGTTCGTTTCGCAAAATAGACGCAATTTTTTTGAAGTTTTCGCTTGATTTTGATTGAGTTTTCGTGGTGAAGAACAATCTTAGGACGACACTATGGAGTTTATTCCTAACGTAGAACAAATGGGTATACCGAGGTAACCGTAACGGATATGGGCATAGAGACCATAGATATTTTAGAGCATTGCAAAAAAGTGAGAGCGGATCACGGGCCCCCCTATACGTGCCCCATCGAGAATTGCTGCAGGAGTTATAAGTCGGTATGCGGCTTACAATATCATTTGAAGAGTTACGATCATGACAATCCGATGACGCCAACACCGCAGCCGTCAACCCCGAAAAGCAAGAAGGGTAACGTTTTAGCGCATTTATTGTTTCTCGTTGAGTAAAATGATGTCGTTTGTAGGTCGCGGTGCCCGAGGAACCCCGTCAGCCAGCAAATTAACCGCGACGCCGACTGCTCCGATTTTCGAACCTTTAACTTATGACGAAGCGCAGAAAATGGTCCAGTTTGAGATAAATAATCAAGCTGTTCGAGTGAATATCAACGATTCGCTTGAGGTTATGTCCCTCGAGGATTTCGCAGAGGATGCTGTGGCAGTTGAACCCCCAAAGGCGACAGGTATGATTTATAATTTAACTTTTTATTATTAATATTATTGTCGGTTAATTACTACGTAAAAATGTGTTGCTTTTTAGAGCATATTTCATTGCCGGAGGCCTGTTACAAAGAGTTGGAGGATTATAATATATGCGATGCCCCGCCAAGGCCCAACGCTTATATTCGGTTTATTGAGAAAAGTACGGAGGAACTCGACGGAGAAGTGGAGTATGACGTTGATGAGGAAGACACGGCTTGGTTGGCAATCACTAACGAGAAGCGGGAGGCTCAAGCTTTGCCGCCAGTGTCTGTAGATTCTTTGGAACTGCTGATGGACCGTTTTGAGAAAGAATCATACTTCCAAGTGAGTTTAAATAATAAACTTGATAGCAAACACCAAATCAAAGGTGTATAATGCATAATTATACCCAAATTATAATTATTATACTATCCAAAAAAATTGATAATTATACTACCCAAAAAAATGGTTTTGAGTTAAAAATTTTCTGTTATCATCTAGAATTGTTTCATTGATTTCCAAAAAAGAAGAAGCTACATCTTAAACCATTTTTCAGGCTGCTGTCAACGGTCAAACGGGCGTCGTGGTCGACGACGACGCAGTCTGCTGCATATGCATGGACGGAGAGTGCCAGAACACGAACGTCATCCTATTCTGCGACATGTGCAATCTGGCCGTTCATCAAGACTGCTATGGCGTTCCATACATCCCCGAGGGCCAATGGCTATGCCGCCGTTGTCTCCAATCTCCAAGCCGTGCTGTTGACTGCGTCCTTTGCCCCAACCAAGGTGGGGCTTTCAAACAGACCGATAGGGGGCACTGGGCTCATGTCGTCTGCGCTCTCTGGATTCCCGAGGTGAGTTCATGTGATATCGATACAGTTTGAGCGTGTGTTTGGTGGAATCAAGAAAAGAGGTTAATGTTGAAAATTAGCTATAAATGGATTTAAATTTTATGAATTTTGTTGGAAATGTTTTTGGTCTTTAATCTCTTCTTGATTCTACCTCACAATCTATTGAAAAAGCAATTGAGTTTCAGTTAACCAAATTGTTAAAGTTGTAACATTACAAACTATCCAGAATGTTAGAGTTGTGTAAAATCTGGTCAATATTATTTGTTCTAGACAGTTGATTTGACATTTTATTAATCTCATATTATTAATATTCAAATGTGATACATATAATAGAAAGTTCTGCAACAATTTTAGGTACGTTATTTTACTGGTAGGCCATATAATACCATTATGGGTTTCAAGGAATGATTTCCAATCACGTAAGACAATTCATGCTCCTGTAATGAGTATTTTGGAAAAGTTCGTTTAAAAATTAACAATTTTCAATGAAAATGTGGTGGATTTTTTACTGGAAACTAAGTAGTTTGCATAATAAAATGTTTTATGTAATATAATTCTGTAAACAAATGAATACTTGAATCTGAATGTCTCTAATTTTAAATATGTACATTTATAATTTGTAACAAGCACCTTAAAAAGAGTTTCTTGAAAATTGAAACTCTAGGTTTGATATGCATATGGTATGAGGATAAGGTGAAAAGAGGTATGGAACTGCCATAACACTTTTGAGAAACTCATCACCCACTATAATTATTAAACTTTTAATATTGCATTCCACTTATTCATTTCTTGCAAGTTTAGTTTTTCCTTTTTTTTTTCGATTTCTTTTCAAGTCTGTTTTTCCAGAATATAACATTGGGTTAAAGGTAAAAGTCACTAGGTGACATCTTACTACAATTGAGAAAAACGCAGTTTTGTAAAAAAACTGGAATTTAAAAAAATATTGACATTCTGAGCAAAAATACTTGTTCTAGATTATAGTTAATTTAATAAGTTAATTAATTTAATTTAATGTATTTCACATCACGAAGAAACTTTGGTTTTTATACTTGGTGAGTTTTACCGTTATATATTCTTGCTCATCGGTGACATTTAAAAAATATATTTTTTTTATATATTGTTATTATAAAAATGTTACTAAAACAATAGCACACTGCTGGTTCTGGAATTATAAAATTTGTCTTCATCTTCTGTCTGTCAATTTCAATACCAGAGTAGCTTACTCATTTTACTTTATCATACGTATTATGACAATGTGTGTGTTTGCGTGTACCCATTTTTGTGGTGACGATTATGGAGAAACTACTAAAGGTATCGGGACAAAACTTCATATTTAGAAGTTTCGTTACCAAACTTAGAGCTAAAATGCTTTTTGTACAAATGGGCCCAAAGAACTGGATGTATACTCAAAGCAATTTGCAACAATTTTAATATAGTAGTGTTCAAAATAATAAATTAAAGTAGAGACAATTTTGTATATTTTATGTCTATGACATTTTTTGGTAAAATGATTCTGTCTGCATTAAAAATAGTTAGCCAGGACTTGACAGATATTTTCATTCTAATGACTTATATTGAGTATGATAACGTTATGTGCCTGGTCATACAGATTTTTATTTGGTAACTTTTTGTCTTGTGGTAAATAAGCCAATATAAGCTAATATACTATTTTACAGATTTTTTTTTGTTTATTTTGTTCTTTATATTTTAAATAAGTTTTGTGATTTTTTTATAACACTAAAAGGGAAGTTTATTAATACAAAAGTGGAAGCAATTTAATATGTCAAAAAAATTTGTACATTTGCTCGATAGTGAGGTGGGAATGTCATATAACAATACTGTTTTAGCACAATTTTTATTCCAAGAAGATGCTTAAAAAACTGGTTCTATGATGAAACCCTTGATAAGTGTGCAATTTTTTTTATAAGAAACGTATTTATAAGCATTATAAAACATATTATAAGCGTTATAGTCTATATAGTTATTCAACAACAAGTTAACTCCAAATTTTTTGAGTTGGAAGCTTAAAAACTGCACCAATTGCAAGAATTGTTTGGAATCAACTCAATGTTTTTTTTTACGAGACATTTGATGCAAGCAGTTTATTTGACATTTCATTAACTGAATATTTTTCGTTATCCAGGTTCGGTTTGCCAATACTGTCTTCTTGGAGCCCATCGATTCGATAGAGACAATTCCGGCAGCTCGTTGGAGATTGACCTGTTACGTGTGCAAACAGAAAGGTGTGGGTGCATGCATTCAGTGTCATAAGACGAACTGTTATTCGGCCTTTCACGTGACGTGCGCGCAACAGGCGGGATTGTACATGAGAATGGACACTGTCAACAAAGATGGAGGGGATTCCCAGCCGGTACTTGTACAGAAGATTGCGTTTTGCGATGTGCACGCACCGCCCGATTTTAGTAAGTATTTTTTGAGTTGCAGTATTTTTAATTGTAATTTTCGCAACAAATTATTATTATTGATATTTTATTCACCCAAAAAAAAATTTTTATAGTTCTGGTAGATGTTGGTGATTAAAAATATAATAATATTAATAATTTATTGTCGAAACTCAAAAGTAATTACAGTTCATTTCTCACAATAGCAGATACTTTCAATAAAATTCAATACCAAATTTAAACAAAACTAGAAAATTAAAGAAATGAACACTGAAAATAAACGTATCAATAATTAACGTGAATAAAATAAACGAAAAATAAACGTAATAATAATATAAATAGAGATTTTTTTCTTTCCGTAGATGATTCGAAGAAGGAAGATTTGAAACAAAAGATGAAACAGGCGCGAAAGATGCTCGCAAAGAAGAGAGGGTCCGTTCCCGTAATCTTAATTCCCACGATACCTCCAGAAAGGATACAAGAAATTGGGTCGTTGGTCACGATACAGAAGAAATCGCAGTTCATACAGAGACTGATCGCTTATTGGACATTGAAGAGGCAGTTTAGGAATGGCGTACCGTTGCTACGGAGATTGCAAAGTGCTCAAGGTGAGTACAGTTGTTGCGTATTAAATTATTGTTGAAAGTTTTATCGAAATTGTTCAGTTCTTACTAGAGTTGTGATTTTTTTCCAATTGTAATCTAAATTTGCTGTTTCGGTAACTTTAAAAAGTTTAGATTCTCCTTGAAGATGTTCTCGTGTCCTGGTATTGTCTTTAAACTATTTATTGGTCAACAATAAGCAATTGTTGCAAGTATTATGAAAATTCTTCAGTTATTTTTAGAGTTATATTTTTTTTTTACCGTTTATAATGCAACTTTGTCTTTTTTTGGTAAAAAAGTAAACTTCTCCTTGTAGTTGATGTTCTTGTGTCTTGCTATGGTTTTTATATTATTTATTGATACATATTAAACAATCGTAGCAAATTTCATCAAAATTCTTTAGTTATTTTTAGAGTTATGATTTTTTTACCGATTATAACGCAAGTTTGGCTTTTTCGGTGACTTAGAAAAATCACAATTCTCCTTGAAGATGTTCTTGTGTCCTGCTCTCGCCTTTATATTATTTATTGATACATATTAAACAATCGTAGCAAGTTTTATCACAATTGTTTACTTATTTTTAGAGTTATGATTTTTTTACCAATTATAACGCAAATTTGTCTTTTTCGGTGACTTAGAAAAATCACATTTCTCCTTGAAGATGCTCTTGTGTCCTGCTATGGCCTTTATATTATTTATTGATACATATTAAACAATCGTAGCAAGTTTTATCAAAATTCTTTAGTTATTTTTAGAGTTATGATGTTTTTACCAATTATAACGCCAATTTGTCTTTTTCGGTGACTTAGAAAAATCACAATTCTCCTTGAAGATGTTCTTGTGTCCTGCTATGGCGTTTATATTATTTATTGATACATATTAAACAATCGTAGCAAGTTTTATCAAAATTCTTTAGTTATTTTTAGAGTTATGATTTTTTTACCAATTATAACGCAAATTTGTCTTTTTCGGTGACTTAGAAAAATCACAATTCTCCTTGAGGATGTTCTTGTGTCCTGCTATGGCGTTTATATTATTTATTAATACATATTGAACAATCGGAGCAAGTTTTATCAAAATTATTTAGTTATTTTTAGAGTTATGATTTTTTTACCAATTATAACGCAAATTTGTCTTTTTCGGTGACTTAGAAAAATCACAATTCTCCTTGAAGATATTGTTGTGTCCTTCTATGGCCTTTATATTATTTATTGATACATATTAAACAATGGTAGCAAGTTTTATCAAAATTATTTAGTTATTTTTAGAGTTATGATGTTTTTACCAATTATAACGCAAATTTGTCTTTTTCGGTGACTTAGAAAAATCACAATTCTCCTTGAAGGTGTTCTTGTGTCCTGCTATGGCCTTTATATTATTTATTGATACATATTAAACAATCATAGCAAGTTTTATCAAAATTCTTTTGTTATTTTTAGAGTTATGATTTTTTACCCAATTATAACGCAAATGTGTCTTTTTCGGTGACTTACAAAAATCACAATTCTCCTTGAAGATGTTCTTCTGTCCTGCTATGGCCTTTATATTATTTATTGATACATATTAAACAATCGTAGCAAGTTTTATCAAAATTCTTCGTTATTTTTAGAGTTATGATTTTTTTACCAATTATAACGCAAATTTGTCTTTTTCGGTGACTTAGAAAAATCACAATTCTCTATTTTTATAGTTACAACCTCTTCCACCAATTATACTTTATCTGTACTTTTCTAACCGAATTTTATTCACCCGTAGACGTAGCAAACGTATACCCAGGCAGCATGCGCGATTCCGGCACGTGCAACGTCGACACTCTCGAACTTATCCGCCAACTGAAATACTGGCAGTGCCTGCGTCAAGACCTGGAACGGGCGCGTCTCCTCTGCGAACTGGTTCGGAAACGGGAAAAGCTCAAAGTCGAACTGACGAAAGCGAAGGAACGGTGCCTAAACGTGCAGCTGAAGCCGCTCCAGGCGAGTCTCCGTAAGGTTATCGAGCTGATTGCTTCCAAGGACACGAACGAGATTTTTACGGAGCCTGTCGACCTCGAGGAAGTGCCCGATTACACGACGGTCGTGACGGCACCGATGGATCTGAGTACGATGATTAAAAAGTTGGACGACGGTCTATACCCGGATTTGAAGACCGTCGAGAAGGATTTTGAGTTGATGATTGCGAACTGCTTGGCGTACAATAATAAGGATACGGTGTTTTACAAGTAAGTTTTATAAGTTGGATTTGTTATGATGTTTTCATTTGATGGTCTCGACTACAAGTAATGTGGCAATAACGAAGGAAACTTATCAATATTAAATTATCGTTTAGTACATTTTTGATACTAAATTATTGGTAGATACAATTTTTATGAATCGATACAGAATTTTAATGAATAAGGAATATGACAATAAGGAAACAATTATATCAATATTAAATAAAGGATTAGTACATTTTTGATACTAAATAAAATCAATAAATAAAAAAAATTAATAAAATTATTGGTAGATACAATTTGTTATAAATTGATACAGAATTATAATATATAAGGAATAGCACAATTAGGAAAGACATTCATCAATATCATCAATATTAAATTATCAATTAGTACATTTTTTATACTCAATTAATACTACGTATAACTGGAAACGACCCGTAATGATCAATACGTGATGCAAATGCATTTGGTATGCAACCCGCAGTGCAGAGGTTAAGCTATCTCTTTCCATCTCATACGGGACTATCACCGTATGCGGTTTGAATTTAACTTTTTTATTTGTAATATCTTTTTCAATTTAATTGGAATAAATTAATCAACCCTTAACTCTTGCAGAGACTTAAATACATGAGATAATAATCGCAGATTTAATAAAAGTTATATTTTATTCATATATTCTGCCTAATTAAAATTTACAGTCTAGGTACTATCGCGAGCATAAAAAACGGGGGCGCTCTAATTTGCACTGATTAAACTGGGTTTCGTAATGCCATGTCGGTACGCTTGTCATGTCACATTAATGTCATCTTGAATTTTGACGTAACAAATAAAAATTTCGCAATTGAATGAATTTTAGAAGGCAAATTAAAACTCGACTACGTGATAAAAATCAGCATTCGAGAAATTGTTATTGAATTAAGTGTCGGCAATAATACTGCAAAGAATAAAATTGATGGAACCGGAACAAAATTGTAGGTTCACAAATACTGTCGGAGTTTAGACATCATAGGTTACCAAATACTGCCAAAGTAAATGTTACACAACTAAAATTGTTGAGAATATAAGTGCCCAATTTCACTTTGCTGTCCCCGTTTTTTATGCTCGCGATGGTAGTCTCAAATTATATATTAGTAGTTATTCTTTAATTTGAAACATTTGCAGTCCAATAACTAAATGCTCTTTGTATTATTGAATTAAGGAAACGCATTCTGACATTAAAAGTAGTCCACATGATGCCGATTATATTTATTCGATAACATTAATACTTATACATTATTTTACACATTTTAAAATTTTATTCATCCGAAATATGTATACATTGAGCGCGTAAAGTAAGGAAATATGACACAAAGTCTGAAATGGTTTGTTATTTGAAAAATTTCGTCGATTTTAATTATCAAAATATACATATTGACATCAAATTTAATTTCCGACTTTCAATTGTTTCCGACTTTTGACGCCATCGACACTTACTACTTGGCAATGCCATATTTTTTGTACTGGTATTGATAAGTCTGTTAATTATAAAGATAATTGTAAAGTAAAACATTTAAAAAAATCGAGGAAAGGACAGTTGAAACTTAATGTTATATTGATAACTTTTTTTTGTTTGTGGTAAGCGAATAGGCGTTTTCAAAAGCTGCATATCTTGTCAGGTTATTGCGTTTTAACGTTTTTTTATGAAGCCGTTCGCACCCCACTTAAAGAATCGTTGTAAGTGCGTCAAAAACATTTGGGAACAAATTTTTGCAATTTCACGTAAAAATACAGAGATTTAGGTTTACTATGAGACCATATTGAGGTTTCTAGGACAATGGGTTCAGCTTGAATAAAATAAAAACGCTAAACACTACTGCCTTCCGCTATCTACCTACGGTAGTCAGACAGTGACAGATTGCCCACGGTATCGCTCTGTCTCTTATGCTTGCGCCTGCAATACTTCTCGCCAGCCAATATAAAGCGCGGGTCCGTTCCAGTTATACGTAGTACATACAGTTCACTGTCGATACAGAATTTTATTGTATCGAATATGACAATTAAGGAATGAAATTATCAAAACTAAATTATTGATATGTACATTTTTGATACTAATACAATATCAATATGGAAACAAACGACATTTTTTATTTTTCTCTTTTTTTTGCTTATCATTAGAGCTGGCATTAAGATGCGAGACCAATGTGCGGTCGTACTCAAACAGGCCAGACAGGAACTGGAGGCTGCAGGTCTTCTTAATGAGAACAAAGACGAGAAGTCGTCTATGGTCAGTGTTCCCCTAGAAGAGATAACGGCTGCCGATATCGATAAAGAATTTGAAGAATTGCAGGTTAGTTTGACGAAGAATTAGTTCTTAATGCTCAAATTACTTTATCCCTAATATCAAATGCAAAAAAATTTATATTTTTTATATATTGATGTAGTAATTTTTGTTCTCTGTTTTTTTGTTATAAATTTATGAATTCCAACTTAAAATTGCTTCTTTAATGTTAATTAAGTTGCTATAAGTATTCTTTTGGCTCCCGACTGTATCAACAGAAACTATTTTTCTTTCGCCAGGGTAAAACAGGCGCGGATACGATAGAAAAATTAGAGAAACTCCTCGCGAAGAGTTACTCGTTGAAGCACGGGACGTCGAGGATAAAACGCGTTAAGCTGCTTAAGGGGGAATTGCTCAAGGCAAGAAAAGCGCTGACCGCGACCACTGACAGTTCCCAATCGGAAATTGAGAATGAGGTGACGATGACGACCATGAGTTCGCCAACGACTGTCGGCTCGTCGCCAACGGGAATCAACAGAAGGACAGCGGTGCTGTTCACGAGGAAGGCGCAGGCCGCCATGAAGAAACCTGTCGATGAGAAAGACGACAAGGAACCCGCAAGTTTCGAGACCGTCGCCCCAAAAGTGTAAGTAACTTTTTTTAATAGTAAAAAAGCGATGATTTTTTTTTTTCAAATTTTGCGTTTCACTAATTTATAAAAATTTATAAAGAGTTGGTCGGCATATTGTAAAGAACGTCATGAGAAACGGAAAATGTTATTACTGTTTAAAAAAAAATTCGGATCGCGTATAGGTTGGGAGAACCAAAATGGTGTTTTGTTGTGTAACTTTGAGACATAACCAGTAAATAAAGACGTGGTTTATGGTCTGAAGTACTCTCTTACAAATATTTATCTATTCTCATCAATTTGTTTTTTTATTGATACCAATATCTCAATTTTTATAGAAGAAGCACAACGGATATAATCGAAAAAATATATGTATTATATCCGCTACACTTTTACATACAAAACCCTCCTTTTTCTAGGACGGAGTCTCTTATAGTTCAAAAGATATTAAATTTTATGTAACGTTCTATATTTCGAACCGATAGATGTTTCAATCCATTCAATTTGCCTCCGCATCCAAATATAAAGGATAAAGAGCTCAGAAAAGGCATAAAATACCAATTATTGGCATTAAATATACCTATAACATCTAGGTAAAAGTATATTTTTTTAATAAATCCCCGTTACAGGTATCCACTAAGTTTCCGAGAAAATGCCATAAAAAAAGTTTGGTGTAATTTAAAAAAAGTGAATTTTTTTTTGGCGAAATCAGTACGATTTGTAAAAGCACGACCCATAATTGTAACAAATGTTGTTTGGTGAAGATATACATTGATTTTCATTCATGTTTGTACTATTGACCATTTAAAACAAAAGAACTGGTTAAAATACATCCTAATTTGCACAGGTGGGCTGAAACCTAAGCATAACTGATAGAAAACACCAGAAGAATAAGTGTAGACTCCAGTGTACCTGAAAATGAGCATTTTTTTTATAAATGCTGTTACATATCATCTTGAAATCTATCAATAAAATATAGTGTCATTAAAGTTTAAAACTTTCTCGACCAGTGTAAATATTTTTAATTTTCAAGAACTTGCCTGTTAAAGTTTCGATTATTTATAATCCCATCGTTATAAAAAGCATAAGTTTAAACTAACGGTTTTCTCTAGGAAAAAGAAGGGTCGTCCGAAGCGTGTCGGAGACTCCGCTTCGGATAGCGCCAAAAACCTGGACAGCGTTCCGGAGAGTTTTCGATTCTACCGACCAGGAAACCAATCGGACGATGAGAACAGCGACAGCAGTAGCAGCAGCCTCTCGACTTGCTACTCTCACGAGCTATCCGAGATCGAGTCGGACGAGGATTCCGACAGCTCGATGAGCGTCGACACGACCTGCATGGACGTGCTCGAAAACGGCGAAAAGTTTGAGCTGAAACCGCTGCAGTTAGTGTGGGCCAAATGTCGCGGTTATCCTTGGTATCCGGCTTTGATTATTGACCCCGCAATGCCGAAAGGTAAGAGACTTTTTATGATTTTTTTTTTTTAGGTTTTTAGTGACAACGTGTTTTCTGAATTTTGAGGTAATGTTTGGTTTTAGGTTATGTGCATCACGGTGTTCCGATTCCTTCTCCGCCTGCGGATGTGTTGGCGTTGTCCTCAAATTATTCGGAGCACGTCTACCTGGTGCTGTTTTTCGACGTTAAGCGGACTTGGCAGTGGTTACCCGCGGATAAATTGGAGCCCCTCGGTTTCAATAAGGAAAGGGACGAGTCAAAGGTACGTCCATAGTTTGTTTAAGTCTGTTAGTTATTTGTATAAAATTCAGAACTGTAAAAAAATAATGACTATCCGATAGCTTGCTAAATTTTGTTGTTCAAGAGTTTTGTAATCTATAGATTATTATAATAATTTTAGTTTGTTTCTACATTGTAAAGAAATTTGTTAGTTTCTTGTTTGCCTATTTTCAGATAGAGACAAGAATATGGGCCATGGGAAAGTCTTTATTTTATTTTTCTTAAACTTCATTTACTGATAATTCGGAAACTATTAGTCGTAGAGGGAAACGGTAAATTTTCTGCGTTAGGAAATAACAGGCCGGTTTCAGAATGGTATCGCACATTACCGTCCTGCACAAAAAAAAATAATTTCAAAAATATTTTCGATATAGTGGTGCCATGGTGCCATGAGTGAGCGGCAAAATTCACAGTGATGTGTTAATTTGGTTGCCTAACTTGTAGCAGTTAGTACCTGGGGTACAGGCAACCAAATGAACAGTGATGTGTTAATTTGGTTGCCTAACTTCTAGGTGTCCTATGAAAATTAATTGCTCAAAATTTTTGGGGTTTTATTTTTTATCTCGAAAATTAAAACAATTACAATCAATGTGCATTATGAACAATTGTTCGGAGCGATGTAAGGAGCGGCCAAATGAACTGTGATGTGTTAATTTGGTTGCCTAACTGTTAGGAGTTAGTCCCTGGGGTACAGGCAACCAAATGAACAGTGATGTGTTAATTTGGTCGCCTAACTTCTACGTGTCCTAATGAAAATTAATTGGGTTTTTCTAGTTTTTCTATATTCTAATTTCTTTTTATGCATAGGTGAACGAGCCACGAAAGCCAACGGACCGAAAGGCTGTCAAAAAGGCCTACGAGAATGCTCAGCAGTATCAGACAGAAGTTGCAGGCAAGATGGAAGCTGAGGAGGCTGCATAATTTTAATAATCTCGAGCTTACTTTACTTAATGTATTCGATCATAGTTTGTTTTTATAAGGGCAATTGTTAGATATATTTAGTTACGAAAATAAATAATATAATAATTAATAATTAACACTCTCAAATTGTACTAATCGTTCTTTCTCTTGGAGTTGCATGTTCAACAGGGGTTAATTACCCCTATCTTATAGGCAACTTAAAACGCACTCGTGCGAATAAAGTTGCATATTCAACAGGGGATAATTACCCCTATCTTATAGGCAACTTAAAGCGCACTCGTGCGAATAAAGTTGCATATTCAACAGGGTTGCCTATCTTATAGGCAACTTAAAGTTACACAGAAGGTAACTTAAATTTCGAATTTTGTCGAGACAAAATTCCTCCATCAAAACTTTAAATATTAAGGAGGAGCCGGTAAAACCCTCCAGCTAGAAACACGGCACCGCCACCAAAGTTGTTAAAAACTGCGGAGTGGATTTACGGCTCCTCCAACAAAATTTGAAATTTTGGTAGAGGAGCCGGTAAACCCTCGAGCTAGAATCCCGGCGCCGCCACCAAAATTGTCGGTAAAAAATTTGCGTTGTGGATTTCCGGCTCCTCCACCAAAACTTCAAATTTTGGTGGAGGAGCCGGTAAAACCTCGAGCAAGAATCCCACCAAAATTGCCGGCAAAAATTTGCGTTGTGGGTTTCCGGCTCCTCCACCAAAACCTACGAGCTAAAATACCGGCGCCGCCACCAAAGTTGTTGAAAAATTACGTTGCGGCAGTCCGGCTCCTCCACCAAAATTTAAAATTTTTGTAGAGGCTAAAACCCACGGGCTTAAAATCATGAGAATGTCTAAAGTATTTTATTTTATTACCGCAAAATATAATCTGTTACTAAATACTAAAAAGAAAATAACTTACCTTATATTTTATATACAACTTATAATGCACTCCGAATGCGAATGGAGTTGCATATCCAACGGCATAATTACCGCCTATCTTATAGGCAACTTAAAACGCACTCGTGCGAATAGAGTTGCATATCCAACAGGGGATAATTACCCCCTATCTTATAGGCAACTTAAAACGCACTCGTGCGAATAGAGTTGCCTATCCAACAGGGGTTAACTAAATATTTAGGAAAGGACTCGTAGGAAAAAAAATAAAAAGCGGAATAATTATACTATATCTAAAATACTTTATTTCATAACGCAAAATATAATAATAAAATAACGCGATACACATTTCTATTAAATAAAACTTGTCAACAAACAGCTGCCACAACGGAAGATTTGCGTAGAAACAATAAAATAAAGAGAAACAAAACAGAAAGGAAACAGTTGCACTTTAGATTCCCGTCTCCTACCCGTAAAACGCCATAATTATTGAGACAATCGTGAAATACTCGCTACCATTCGATTCTGAACGTCCTATATAACTGCCATCGGAAAGGAATTTCAATATTTATGCAAATTTTAGTGTGGATTACAAATATAGAAATGTTTTCCGATGGCAGTTGCGTTTGATTATTGTCTGCTGTAAAACATTATAAAAATATTGAATGTTAACTATAAGAGCAGGAGTTATTTTTCTCTGAACTTCTCTAGAATTGCATTCTGGAGTATTGTAGTGCGTGATTGTAGTGAGTTGGCAAACATGTTTACAATAGCGACGATTGTGCCATCTACATCTGGGGTTTCTATTACAAAGTTTTGGAAAAAAGCGTGATTTGAGTTGAGACGGGAGCCTTAATTAAATAAAAGGATATGTTTTTTTTTGTTTTTTTCATGTTTAGTCAAATTATTTACGTAGTGATGAGCTTATATTTGATGCCTTTTCGCTAAGGTGTTAACTGCGCGAGAACAATTTTTTGGGAGTTTTTTGTACCGTTGAGCCACTCTGCATTAATTTGGGCAAAGTAAAACGAATTATTGTTGCGGAAGAAGTTGAAGTGAAATACAGTAGCCGTAGATCAAGGACCACCTGAGATCTGACTGCGAATCTACGGAAATTTACAAAACTATAAATCATTACCATTAACGTTAACCTTAAAGCACACCAAACAGGAGCAGTGCGTCCGCGTAGCAGACCAGGTGAACAGATTCTGGGGCTATACGGCTGAACGGTTCTTTTGCGGCCAAAAACAAATGGTGGATCCAGTTGGACAGTGGCTAAACGGTACCAAAAACTCCCATATTTATTGACAAACAATCGTTCTAGCACAATTACCACCCTAGCAAAAAGGCATCAAATAATCGCTACGTAAATAATTTAAATCAACCTGAAGAGGAAAAACATATCCTCTTCTTTATTTAATAAAAACTACATCGCTATACATGGTGAGTTACTAGAGCTGCAGTAGAACAGTAGAACTGTTGCATATATTTTGATTGCTCAATATTTTAAAAATACATTGCCAAACTTCAGAAAGAAATTGGACTTTTTCAAATTGCGGCTTTCATATGACGCAAAGAAAAATAATTGCAAGTTGTTAAGATCAGGATGCCAAGGGGGCCATAATATAGGGCTTCCTCTAAACATCTGATAAAATTGTACAAGATTTTTTCCATTGTAGAAAATTATGCATAAAACTTTTTTAGTCGTTAAAGAAAACAATAATATGAACTACAGCAACGCTAATAACTCAGCTGATAAAAACAAGAGAATATATAAAACAGATCTAAATAAACGATACACGTACATCTACAGCAAATTTTTCACTAGAAGTTAAAAATACATTTTTTGAGGAATAGACTAGACTTGATAGATAAACAAAATATACAGATTGTTCAAGAGATTCCTTTTTTGTTCGTTTTTAGAGCATTACTTATTAAATTAACTCAGATATTACTAAAAAAATTCTAGAACGCAGTAAAAATGAACTAGAATACAATTTTCGCTACAGAAATCAAGATTAGTGCTTAGAAAAGTCAACGTTTGATCAACCACCTAAAAATCCTAGCGCTACTTATTCAATATACAAATATATATATCTACATGATATATTTTTTAAATATATTATATACTATATACAGTATGATCGATTTTAAACTATCCCAGGACCAATACATACTTCAAATGGGGAGATAAGAACAAGCCACGAGGAATACAAAATTGATCACCCTGTATATATACTCATTTGTGTATACACTCGACGCTAAATATCGTTAAAATTACAAGGACGGAAAGGTAGAGAGAGAGAGAAATAGAGATATAGGTTAAGTACATCCGACGACTGCCCGAGGACAGCCGAAAAACAAAAAAGAGTCGGAAAATTAAAGACTACTACATATAAATAATTGAGATAGTGATGCTTTTGCTCTTAGTTTCAAGGAGATCCGATAAAATATTGCACCGACATCCAGTTTGTTCATAAACGCTACGAATCGATAATAATAACTTCACCGAAACAAACGACAACAAAAAAATCACATTTGGCAAATTAATTTAGGAATGTTCGAGTATTTATATATATGTATAAAACTTACGAGACTCATTCGTCGCACGGCCTGTAGAAACGAAAGTTGTACTCCGTAAACTCCACGCCTAACTTCGACGAAGATATCTTGCACGTATTCTGTAATTCACATAATTTAGGACACTTTTGTAGGTTAGAAACGTACGGGAATTACCTGATTTTGTTTTTGGGTGTGCCGATACGTTATAATCTTCGACTGTGAATCCAGCATGTCGACCTCAAAGACGAACGTGTGGTCGTTCGGTAGTTCCGGCTCGTTCTCGTTCACCTTGTACGTGGTCTGCGTCTTGTTCTCGTACGCGGGCCCCACGAAGGGGCACGGGTGAAGTTTCATCGTCTGGCACTGGCACACCTTGATATTTTGCTGGTGAGATCTGCAAAGTTAAAAAGATAATCAAATTATCTTTTACACCAATCGATCGGTGATTGTTTCTTACCGAAATATGACTTTGATGTAACTGTCGGGCATGTACTTCGAAATGGGGACATCGTACGTATAATTCGATAGGGAAACGCCAACGTCTTGCACCAAGTATTCTCGAGAGAGGTCCGTGCTGAAGTTCTTGCCTTTGATGGTAATTTTCAGGTTTTGTTCATCTGGAAGAAAGATATTTAAATAAACACCAAGTGGTAAAAATACCTAATCAAAACAATCCCTTTTCTTCCAGTTTTTGATAGCAAATATTGTTTAATAACAAGTTAACAAACAATAGAAAGGGGCAAAAAATGTTAGTAATACATAATAACCAAAAATCATGCTTAAATGCAAAATTACTTCAAAAACTTTTAGAAAACATATACAATTAAATAGAAACAAACCTGTAGCACCATCATACGTATTTTCCTTGTCGTTAATGTCATCTGTATCGCGCTTCTGCCTTATCTGCTTGTCGATGTTGTTCGTGTTAAACGCCTTGGTAATTTTGTTCTTGTCGAGTTGCGGAACTGTAACAGTCTTGTTCTTCGAATGACCGGGTTTGGGAGATTTCTCCTTAAAGATCGGGGCCCCTATAGGCCCCGGCTTCTCCACGTTCGGCAAGCAACAATACAGCTAAACATTCACAATTAACAAAGTTACATTTAATTTTTTTTTGTCGTTTTATGTAACACACTTACTTGACACAAATTAGGAGGCTCGTAATCTTGAAATCCTGCCACGCACTCCGAGGGTTTACCTATAATTCGCGTTATTTCTTTATCAACACTGCCTTCTTCCAAAGATTGACTTTCTACGCCTACGTCATACAAACACAAAAATAAAACAAACAAAACAATAATAAACGTGCCAGTAATTAAAAAACAATAGAGCAACAAAAACAAACGAACGAGAAAACTAACAAACAAAAATAAAAAGTTACCGTTATCTCTAAAAGGTGGCGCTGTGGCCATTTTATACGACGTATTCCAGGTACGGCTTTTTGATGCCTTCGTAGGCCTATTTGTACTGTATTCGTTGTGCTTAAGGTGAAAATTCCCGTGCGGCAATTGTTTATGTCCAGACGCCTCTATTAGATACAGGGTTGTAATGGCTGCTAAGCTAAAAGTACAAAAAAAACATATTTCATTATTCATTTTCGATTTACTGCACTCGGCTGCACTAGCATCGTGCTGGTGCGGGTTTGAGTGTTCGCCTTTTCAGAGCACTCTTCTTGACAGGCTTAATCGATGAATGTGTCATTGCTTTTTGTGTAGAGATGATAAATATAGATAAAATATGTAAGAATAACACCCGGGAAGCTAAATATAATCATAAATATGTTCGTAAGAGCCTTTGAAAGTTACGTATTTTAGGTTATGAACTAATACACCGTGAAGTTTGTTTTGGAAGCAAAATGTGTCATAGATGGCGCTGCGATTTCTGAACGGTTCCCAAGGGAGCGTTCTTAAATGTTCTCCCGCGAAAATTCGAATTGAAGCGAGTTGTTTACAAACGGTTACCATGGTAACCACTCCGATCGACGCGCCATCTTTGCCCGATTTTGTCCGGTTGAAACTAATTTGAATTCGAATTTTCGCGGGAAATATAACCTAGAAATCACATCTGTCATCTTTGATCTCAACAAAATGTGTTAAAATTTGGATTGTTTTCAAGAGATAGTGTGTTTTTAGGCATAATTGAATAGTGTCTTAACAAAAGAGGCACTTACCAGAACGCCATAATTAAAATTAAAACTATGATGATAACTTGTATGAATTTCGTCGAGCAGAGTTCGCCGTCTTCGACGCAGCTTTTGTGTTTGAAGCACTTCTTTGTGTGCACGTGTTTGGTGCCGCTACCAACTGAAACAATTGATAAAATGGGTGGGATTACGACAAAATTCAAATCAAAAAATGCAAACCTGTGCTCGTTGACTTTAGACTATCGCCCCTTTTCAACTTATGCAAGCGGCGGTTAATTTTCTCCAATTGATCGATCCTATTTTCTAGGTTATCCGTGACGCGGCATAGTTCTTTAACCGCACCGATATTCTCCATAAATATACGCTCCTGAAATACCAAGGAAATAAATGAATCTTTAGTGACACAAAGACAAAAAAAGGACGTACCTTATTGACAACCAAAAAATTATCAATCGACGTCCCGTCCTCCAAATACAAATTCCCCGCCGGACTGACAGCTTCCGGAAGAATCTCGCGGACTTCTTGCGCTATGACACCGGTATCGGTGTTTCCGACATTCGTCCTCTCCAATTTAGACGCGATTTCCGGATCGTATTCGTATCGGACGACGCGTAACCTCTGCACGTTTTGCAGTTGTTGCCTGGTGTCGCAGTCGACGATGTTTTTCTTAGCCCTGATATCGGAAGGCTGGATTATGTGGCCGGTGATTTTGAGGTTACCTTGAACGACCAGCGCCTCGTCAGGTCGGTCCGTGTTGATTCCGACTTTACCGGCGTGGAAAACGGAGTCCTTAACATAATCGATGATTTTATGAGAATAATTGTGGTTACGTAGGATTGATCGTTTACGAAACAAATAGTTTTTAGGTTATGTTGTCCATCAAAGTTTATATTATCGGAGTTTTACTTAATTACGTTGTTAGAAATTTTAATTATTAGCTTTTCTGCGATTAAAGATGCATCACATAACCTCCAAACTGTTAAGTTTATTTTCAAAAATATCACGAAGGATAAATTAAAATACAAACCTGCGTTTGTCCTTTTTGCCAGATGAGTTCAACGTCATTCTCGAATTGACCTGGATTTGATGCCTTCGGGAAGAAGAGACAAAATTTAATGTTAATTAAGTAAATTTGTTGTAAATTGTTTAACTATACGCAGCTGTCACAAGATTTTCGAATTTTGAAATGCTTCAATTCTCAATAGTTAGTTTTTCATTCATCCTAATTTTTGACTGATTATAACAGATACAGTTATAAGAAAATATTATTTTAAAATATAATTTAAAAATAATTTAAAAAAAAAACATAATGTTAGCAAAATTTAACAAAATTTTACATGCCTTGGTTCCTAACTTCTAAACTTACCCTTACGATAATCTTCTGACTCGCGTGGCTTATAACCGGGAAGTTTCCGTGAGACGTATGGGCGTGAAGTCCAACTACCAACTATACACAAAAAAAATTATTAAAACAACAAATAGTTTGCGAGAAAACGCCTAAAAATCGACGCACCTGAAAGTATCTTTGTTCGGGGTTAGGTTTCCCCTTTTTACGCATGTTGTTCGACGTCGTCTCGCTGAAGTGAAGCCTTCCGACTGTCACTTTTGTCACTTGAGTGCTAACTAACTCCACCCTACAGTAATTTAAACAAAAAATGAAATATTGCAAAGCGTAATGATTCGAGTACGATTCGATTACGAGAAGAGTTGCGTTCGATTTTAGTTACTTACAGTACAGGATGAAAGGGTTTCTTGCTTCTGTCACTTTGACTCTGTTCAACCCGAATCGTCTGTGTCGGACAATCGTGTTTAACACCGTAAAAATGCAAGTGAAAACTGGAGATTTTTTGGAAACCTTCTGCAGTCTTCACGAACTGAGCTTCGCCCAATAACTGTACATGGCAAGTAATCTAAAAAACCAATTCAAAAAACACAATTACAAACACTTAAAACATCAAAAACTAAAAAGTTAATTCAATAAATTATATTTCCATACCTGGAAGTGGTTTTTCTTCTGGCATACGAAGGCATCGTCCGCGTTGGAAAAATTAAAGCCTTTATCTGCGTCGACCCGATAGTGTGGTATGGGGCTACAAAATACATTAAAAAAACGTAAATTTTTGGGAGATTTGATTTGAAGATTTGACGTAGAAAAATAATTACAGTTCCGTGAGGTTTTGGTCACATAAAGCGTGCCAGCCTGTCTGTTGGAATGCTGTGAATCGTATGCACTGGTATTGGGTTTCTCCGAGACACCCGTCTGAAGGGGCGTAGTCGTCGTCAACTGATGAGGTTAGGTTGCTAGGAGGACTGCACTGGCTTTGCGAACAGTGTTCTGAAATTGGGAATATCAAGAGTTAGAAATAGGTGAAAATTCCTGTTGACGTTAAGCTGAACAATTTTAATATTTGTAATGAAACTAGTAACAAAATTATCGTAGCTCTTTCGGTAAAGTTATAATATAATTCTGCTAATATGTAATTAAAACGGTGTTTGAAGTTAAAATTACAAGAATTTTTCTATATTTTTGTTACTCAACAATATCAAAGTTACACAGGATGTTTCAACTCGTAGTAATTCGAGATAAATACCGTTTAGATTATTCATAAATGAAAAACAACCCATATCCTAAGAAATGATTGATGAACAACAAAAAACTAAATGGTTATATGTTCTATAAATTGTAAATTAAAAATAAATGTCGAGTATTCTGATTAGAAACAAAAAAAACACCCCCATTTTAGTATCTGTTGATAACAAAAATTTTCCTTTACCAACTTTACCTCAAAACAGAAGGAATGTTACATTTTTAACCACCTTGCGTTTATTTTTCTGTTTTCTTATTTGGCCAAAAACCTATAGAGAACCACTTTAATCTAGAATTCGTTTTGAATTTGATATTTCGTGTTACATTTGTTCTTATGATAACTCATTTCTTTTAAAAAAGAATATGTCATCAAGCATTATTTCTTACATAACTTATGGCGAAGAACTAACTTCAATAAGTCAAACTTCGATAACTCGAATTTTCGATAACTCGAATCAAATTGGTTTAGCGTTAGTGTCAAGAGTGACAATTATAGAGTGACAATTTGTACTTGATAACCCAAACTACTATTACTCGAATATCTTGATAACCGAAACAGAATATTTGGTGCGACCGTCAATAATGTTTCTGGGGGAATCACGTCGCTACACGTGTTTTAACTGCTCGTTTTATAGCATAACAATGTTTCTGTTTCTGTGTTACTTCATGTGTATGCGTGTGTATGTCTATTTGTTTTATCAACTACAACTTTTGCAATCTTTTACCAACTTGATCATTTTTTCACTGCAATGTAAAAAATCTGATGTGGCCAGGAGAAACTACTAAAGGTATCGGGACGAAACATCATATTTAGAAGTTTCATGACCAAACTTAGAGCTGAAAAGGTTTTTGTTCAAAAGAGTCCAAAGGAACTGGACGTTTCCTTTAAGCATTTTTCAAGGATTTTGCAAATGAGCCGTTATTTCTGTAATTACGTCAAAATTGTTAAATAATAAATTAAAGTAGAGGAAATTCTGAATAATTTATGTCTATGACATTTTTGGCTAAAATTAATAGTTTAGCTGCATGAGCAAATTCTATTTCATCGAGATCGGTCATGTCTGCATTAATATAAAACTAGTTAGCCACGATTTGACAGATATTTTCATTCTAATGACAGTAGGTAGGCTGATGGTTTTGACAATACCTACTGTCAATAAAATCAAAATATCTGTTATATCCTGTTATCACACACCTTTAAAAGATATAAAAAAAGGAATTTTACAGCTAATTATAACGGTAAAACCAGAGCAAAAAATGATGTTTTGGTCTCTAAATTAATTTGTTACTGCCGTTAAAACAAAAG
Source organism: Melinopterus prodromus (assembly GCA_964023965.1). Taxonomy (NCBI): domain Eukaryota; kingdom Metazoa; phylum Arthropoda; class Insecta; order Coleoptera; family Scarabaeidae; genus Melinopterus; species Melinopterus prodromus. The sequence continues at coordinate 4,177,620 of OZ030395.1, read as the reverse complement.
TCTAAACCACCGCACGCATAGGTAACTAACATTTATTTTTTTTCCTTTTTTCTATATCCAAAACTGTAGAAAATTACAAAAGTTATTAAACTTTAAAGCAAAAATTGCAAACAGGGATGTCTCAAATTTTTGACGACTAAAACATCATTTTAACTTTTTAACGAAAGGTTGCTCAAACGTTGTAAAAGATATCGAACATCAAAGTTAAAATTGCAAAGTTTTGTTTGTAACGGTGTATCTTTTACAACAATTCAGATATTGGTATTGACCAAAAAACAAGATATTGGGAATTCATGTGGCATTTTAATAGAGTAAATGAACTTTAATCAATTTCTTGCTAAGATGTTGAAAAAATTATTAAAATCGGTAAAAAAATTACAAACGTTATGGATCACCAAAGTTTGCCCAAACTTTACGTAAAAAAAAAACATACCAGGCTCACTCTTGACCAACGGACCATCCTGCGACAATTTCCTCTTCTTCGAGACGGTCTGCAGGTTCGTATAAACAGCCTGCAGATTCTCCATCGCCTGCGGCTCGCAGTTCTGACTTATCGGCAGATCCGCCACATTATTATACCCGATGTGCACCAAATGCGACTTCTCAAACTCCCCGTTCTTCACCAACAACATCTCGCCGCCCCCGTTTCTCCTCAACAACCCGTCGCCCCGATTACAAGTCTCCGTAACGTAACTCTGACCGTTTTCGGTCGCGTTCGTAATCAATATTCTACCACCGTCAGCTAACCCATCCTGTAAGATGATTCTGTCCTGTAATAATCCGTCGTTCTCCTGTAGAATCCTTCCGTTGATGATGTTCGACGTCCGCAAGGCGTCCGGTTCGAGTATTCTTCCGTCTTGAAGGATGTTGCCGTTCTCTAAGATGTGCGGTTCTGCGTTTTGGTCGGAGACGACTATGTGCGAGTCGATGATTAGGTTGTTGGTGATTATTGGGTTTAGGAGTGCTGGCTTGTAGATTTGTTGGTTGAGGTTCGAGTATATGTTCTCCGAGGGGTTGTTGATGTTCTGCTCGCAGTTTTCTTGCGGACTGTACGGGTGCTCCGAGCTGCTGTCTGGCGGGGATTCTGGGAGGGAATGCCTGTAAACAAAAGTGATGTAGATGAAGAGTGATGTTAAATTATCAAACAAAATTGATGGTGTCCTTTTTTAGTGGTGATTCATCAGCAGGCAAAAAAAATACGCTGTTTTAAAATTGTTCGAAAATCCTTTGGGTATGAAATGTTTCTTATATAACAGTATAAGTTCACCAAGTTTTATAAAGGACCGCACGCAGCACCTGAAATATATGACGTATATTGATGATTTAGTAGTTATGTTTAATTTTTTTAAATTATTGTTTTAGTCTCTCCTTAAAATAAAATGTATTATTGTTGACGTAAGGTATCATATTTTTCATCTTTGACATAGGAAACTAAGTCAGCAACAACTTTGTGTTTATACTATTTTCAAAGCTTCCCCAATCCAATGACAAACATTTGATATAATTACTTCAGTCTTTCTTCTCATGAGAAATTTCTTTTAAATTGTCTTTTTTTAATTTATATCGTGCGACCTTTGATCTAATACTGAAACAAAAACATCCAAACTCTTTACACTGCAAAATCTTTTCTTTTGTATGTCATTTTGCTTTTTCGACTGATTCCAATTTTCTTGAGTTGATGTTTTGCATGTGGACAGATTTCCAGTGACAATTCATGAATCATAAAAAAATATAGAAAATTTTCCAAGTTTGGAAAATTTGCCCAATTGAGTTGAAGTTATGCATGTGGACAGATTCTTGATAATTTTTTAATAAAGCGTAGTTTAAAAAAAATATATATTGTACCTAATTTTATTTTATAATTTTGTTAGATTAAAAAAGTGCATTAAAATATGTTTTGCCTCATTCCAAACCAGAGTTTAATGGAACAATACAGTTTATGATTGTTTTTATTTGAAATCAGATACATAATAACAATTTTCTGTGGTCCAATAAAAAATTGATGTTTTGCTTTATGATACGTAGTGTGACAAAATATTTTATAATAAATTATATTAAAGCCCCCTGAACATTTTTGATCAAGGTAAAAAAATCTGATGTGGCCAGGCATATGACTTTATTCATACAATATATAAAATTAATAGTTTAGCTGCATGCGATTCTATTTGATCGAGATCTATCGTGTCTGCTATTAATTTTAATAAATTATGCAAAATTTCCTCTACTTTAATTTATTATTTAACTATTTTGACGAAATTACAGAAATGGCAGCTCATTTGCAAAATCCTTGAAAAATGCTTAGAGGAAACATCCAGTTCCTTTGGACCCTTTTGAACCAAAAGTTTTTCAGCTCTAAGTTTGGTCTTAAAACTTCTAAATATGAACTTTCGTCCCGATACCTTTAGTAGTTTCTCCGGAACTACTATATAACCAGACACATAAAAATATTCTATTTGATCGAGATCGCTTGCATGTGCATTACAACTAGTTTGCCAGGATTTGACAGATATATAGTTTGATTCCATTGGCAGTATGATAAAGTCATGTGCGCCTGGACACAGCAAATATTGGCTAAAAACTAAAATAAAAAAAACCTTTTTGGATAGTTTTAAAAAAATTAATCCACAAACAGAACATTTATTATTTTGTGGAGGTACTTTCTGCAATGGTATGACCATGAAATCCATGCATTCTGCATTTTACTTGAACAGTCCAAACCTCAAAGGAACAGATATAGTTCCTCAACAAAATTCAAGCTTGACTTTGACCTTGAAATTCATGCAACAGTTATACTCTATGTTGTTAATAAGTAAAATATTTCTAAAAAAAGTTTCATAACAGGGGAAAAGAATAGGGGCAAAAATATGTATTATGATGTTTAGTTCATTATTATATCATACACACAACACAGGCTGTCTACAAAAAATATGCGACTCAGATACATATAACATTTTCAAACTCTAACAACTATTTTTGTTTTCAAATGGAAAATCTTGAATTTCAATACACCATAAACAAATTTGGGCGCTATAATCTTTTTCATATATTGATAATATCTTTTGTTAAATCTATTAAAATAAAGTCATATGATCTTAACTTATTTTGAGTTCGTACTTGGAGTCAGAGAAAAATTCGCTTAAATTTTTTTCAAACGTACCCAGGTTGCCGTTTTTGTTCGACGATGAGCAGCTTGCCGGTAGGTGGCGGTAGCGTCTCCCCAAAGTAATTGCTACTCGATTGCGTCTCATTGCTGTTTATGAACGCCTCCAATTGGTCAAAATCCAAACCCTCGTTGTCAATGCCTCCAATAAAATCCGAACTTCGTTCTGTAACAAAAGAGAACACATGTCAAAATCGTAATCACCACAATAACATTCCCAGCATCAAAAAGAGAAACAACAACAAAAAAAACAACGAATCATTTTTTTCGTATACATACATGGAGGCAGATGGAGTAGCTATACGCTATACTTTTAACACAAAAACGCTATATGAACAATTTTAAGAATTTATTTAATCTAATTTTTATAACAAATACGTAATAAACGTATTTCAAAAAATAGTTCGTGCGTGCGGCCAGTACAGGCCTGTACATTCTTGACATATACAGTCAGTTACCGATGAAATGTTACGCCTGACCAAATCTGGTGTATAAATGATTTTCTGCCGTTGCAGCTTGCGAACAGTGCAATTATACGTTAATTTTTTATGTATATCTTCATACAAATTCACTATAATATATTTAATCAAAGCGAAATAACCGAAATAAATAAAATAATAACACGTCAACGTTGCGAATGTCACTTTGACATTAAAATTACTACCTACTCCTCCTTCCTCCATGTATACATGATACTACACAAACAACCAAAAATAGAAAAACATCTATAAAAGTACATATTTAAATCTTCTGCGTACAAATTTCCATATACAGTGTGGGCGTATTGAGTTTCTGCTGGTGACTGTACTGTGATGATGTAGTAGTAATATTTTATCGTGTAGATTATATGCAAGTTCGTCACAAGCCTGCTGGAATGGATTGTTTAGTCAATAAGTTCAAAACCTCGGCTAGAATTTATTTATATGGTAACCAGTGGCAACCAGACCAAGTTCGCCTGAGAAGTGTCTAAACAACCTGCTGACCAGATACAATATAAGACTCTATACCACTTTACATAAACACAGATGTCAAATACGAAAAATAACTAAGAAATTAGCGATTTGAATTCATAATAGTTACATTATAAGGAAAGAAAACACATTTTGATGATATGTTGTGATATATTTAACGAAATTAACATAAGCTATTTGCAACAGGTCGTTAAAATTATATTATTATAAACTTGAGACCTTTTTGTTGTACGTATTTATGGTTTATCATGATCTTATGGAAAGTAAATACCTGAAACTTAAATAAACAATTTAAACAATCAATATGAGGACCAGTTTACGTCAGGTATATTAGGATGTGCATATGGTCTTTCGACTTTATACAATGATCCTAATTCTTTAATTAAACAAGTTTTTTTTTGTATAAACGTTTTTTGAGTCGTCCATCATCTTAATTCATATAGATTTCTTCAGATAATTGTCGACTCATAACACGACTGTGTCTTCTGATAACTCTCCAGCTGGCCTAGATCCACAACAAAAAAAAAGCTCAAAGTATAAAGAGAAACGTAATGTTACAACTCTTATAAGTTACACAACAATTGTGACGATTCATGTATGGTTAGTGGGGGATTAGGGCGCTTGCGAACACATCGGTCAAGCCGATCCCACACGTGTTCAATAGGATTATGTACAATTTTGAGCTATTTATTAAAATTTATACTTCAATTACTCGAAAAACGTAAGATTCCATGTTACATTGATAAACAAAAAATTGCAAGTCGGAATATACTACTATAATTAACAACCAAATAAGTTAATAAAGTTAATATTTAATAAGATATCTACAATATTTTGAAAAAATTGTGGAATCTTCTTTAAATTATTAGCGTATTTCTATCTATTTATCGTCAGAGATACTAATAAAACTGTCATTGTTGTGGGTAAAGATATTGATATTTTGGTCCTTTTGAATCAATTAAATTCAAATAATCATAACATTTATTTTTTCAAGCCAGGTTCTGGGAATGTAAAAGACCTATTTTTCACGTCTAATAGTTTTAAATATGAATACTTCAAAAACGTCGTTGTTTTTCTGCATTGTTTTTCTGGTTGCGATACAACATCTGGATTTGCCGGAAAAGGAAAGAAAAGTAACGCAAATTCATTATTAGACGATAAAAAGTTGTCAAATTTGGCAATTTTTTTTAAAGGATGCGAGCAAAGAAGATATTGAAGAAAAATGGATTACAATTACTGAATCAATTAAGATATCAAAACTATCAATTGGCTAAAATTAAATCATCTTTCATATTGGCAAATCTCCCACCCACAGAAGGTGCAACAGAACAACATTGATACAGGGCATATCATCAGCTTCAAACTTGGCTGGGTAACGAACTGACAGCAACAGATTGGGGCCGGAAGCAACATCAACGTGGCATTATGCCCAAATTTACAGAAAAGGAATTAATTCCGAAAATATTGCTCAAAACTATTAGCTGCAGCTGTGAAACTGGACGTAACAGTTTAAAATGTGGCTGCCGAAAAGATGGTTTCAAATGCACAAATTTATGCTCAAATTGTCGTTGTTCTGAAAAATGCTCCAATGTGGAAGAAAAAAGCTACGAGGAAGCTAGTGATTCAGATGAAATTGTGGATGAAGAACCAATGCAGACCGGAAATAATATTGGAGACGAAGACGGTGATGGTCTTGAAGATTTCGAAGATCTACTAGAATCGGGAAGGTTTGTCGAATCTAACGATGTAGAAATGCCATCAAAGAGACAATTAAATAAAAGAATTCTTGACCTTCTGGGAAATACCATCAAAGATTACAATTTTAAAATAAGAGTCACAAACAAATTAATCAATAAAGATAACATTTAGCTTCAAACCACCATATTGAACATTGAAATTAATAAAGAAAAGTTGTAATTTCTATCATCAATTGTAATATTTGTCAACAATATAAAGAAAATTTCAATATTTGCCTTGTTTTTTCAAGCATTTTTTTCATCTCAATCGTTTCCCACCAATAAAAATCCATTATAATTTAAATAATTTGTACCTTGTTGCGATTTAGGTCTTGCTTCACGATGTTCCTCCATAGTCCACGCATATTCCATCGCGTTTTCTTATGGGAAACCAGAAACTTTACAGAGGAAACTCGCTCATGTTTCCAATCGGCACCATTTTCACAAAAAAATCGATATTTTTTATTACTTTCGCGAATTACGTCATAATTAAAAGAAAATTACACTGTCCACAGTTTATAAGAAGTTTGTAAAGTCTTACAAAATAGTTACGAACAACTAAATTGCACTTTTTTTTACCATAAAATCAAACAAATGCTTGACAAGCGTGCACCCCTAAACAAGACATTTAAACAACTGAATGTCAAACAAAACCCCGATCCCCCACCCACCTGTTCATCGTCATGGTAACCCTAATAAAAGAAGAATTATGTTTTTTTCTTCTCTCGCATATTAGATGAATAACTTAAACATTATGTACTTATAAAAATTTTCGTAATCTGCATTTTCTTTACGATTAAACAAGAAAATTGTTAAAACTATTATTATTATTATATTTATTACATTATATTTGAAAACTCTAATAGAAAAAATACATTTCTATTAACTCTTAATATGTTCACATATTTTGTGTACATGTATTAAGGAAATATACAAATAAACAAATTAACAATGTTGTTAAAACGATGTTTATGGTAAACTGTAGATGCGGGTGGTTCAGAGAATTAGGCTATTGTGATTGGTTGGGAAAAATAAGGGTTGTAGGACAAGAACCAATGAGAATTGAGTATCGATCCAAAGTGAGTTGCTATTGGTTCTGTTATTTTACCCTCGTTTGGAGGGTGCAAGTCAAAGGGGGCAACAAATCGCTGTAATTACCAGGTACATTCTCCGCAATAAGTTAATACTCAGGTTATTTGTAAAAACATTTCTTAAAAATATTTGTTTTTGCTATTTGAACGAACATTATTGCCATTTTTAACTTTAGCAATTAATTACTCCGGAAATAATCCATAAATTTCAACGAATTAAAACGTAAAATCACCTGCGGAATGCTAGCTTTCTATATGCCGTTTTGTAAAATCATTGGATTAGTGCTTGATCTACAAAAAGCTATATTATGCATTGCCAGCAACTCCATTATTAGAAGAGCTAGAGAATAATGAAATATAGACTATAGGCTACCCAATAATTGATAGGTTTAAAGTTTATTACACAACCATTGTTTATCTTGCAATTTTTCATAGAAAAGATCGTGCTGAAACTCCCCGTGAATTCCGACGCTCTACGGTCTTTGGTGTGCTGCGGGGAAGGGAGGCGTTAGCGGTGCTGTCATGTCGGAGAGAACCGACACAGCTGAGAGAACCGGGCCAGCTTATTATCAATCCACAAAAAGAACGATAACTTGTCTCAAGGTAGTAATTTGAACTAACAATTAAATTCTTAATTTTTGCATAACTTTGAATATAATATGTGAGCCGGTACGAGAGAAATCTCTTCTATCGATTGGCGTTTTTGTTTTCTTCAGTTTTTATACAATAAGGTCGTAAACAAGATTTTGATGGAAGCGGATAGATCTAATAATATGGAGTTAGCAGATTTTCCGATTAGTGGTGAATACTAAATTAAGTTTGCTTGATATACCCAAAAAATATTTAAAAACTTTTACAAATTAGCATCGTAAATTTGTAGACACGTAGCATATTTTGCAGATCACTCATTAATTTTAACATCTCGTTAAGCAAGCCTCTACTGCAACAGTTGTATGCGCTGGAGCACCGTTCATCTGAAACCACCCAATTATTGATGCCACTAGGTCTTTTAATTACCTATAATTTGAGGTATTATAAAAATGTATGCAACGTATTTTTGCAAAAACGTTAAAATCATGTTCCTGGAGCAACTTTCTTGCCCCACAGTATCCCAGTTGAAGCTCTATGAGCTACTCTGTATAGTAATAAACAAATATATGTCTGATTCATAGGCTGCTTTGATTTTAAAGCTCCCGACTGCGGATATCTATAAATTTGCAACCCTTGTTTACGACATATTCTATATAAACTAAGATTCGTTCGATTATATGGCATATACAGTACGTACGTAATACGTATAAGCTAGTAGCATTCCAGTTCGTATCGGAGTTGCCTGTTTCGATATTTTAATGTTCTTCTCGCGTGTCCAGAACGCCGGTAAAGACCTGGGTCTGCAGCGAGACCGCCGTAGATGACGGCCAAGTTTGGTCGATACCAGAAGCGCTTTCGCGTTTCCGATTTTGGAATGCCCGCGATTCGTTACCTCTACCTCTCTTTGTCTTTGACTTGCGAGCGGCTAAGTAAATGCCACGAGCTGTGAGGTTGTCTCTCTTCTTAATGGGGAAACGAACATCGTTCGATCTGGATAGAACATTAAATAATGCGTACTTCGGCTTATTTTAGAGGTCGAAATACGCCACCGTAATTTATGTTCGGCCTGTGGTGGTCGATTTGAACTGAAATAGGAAAAATATGCAAATTTTGAGGGAAAAGTTGTTGGTTAAATATCTAAAGTTATTTGCAGGCAATATATCCCCGTTTCCAGAACAATGTCTGTCAAAATAAACCTATAATTTGAATCTCCTGCTCATACTGCAGCCATGACACGAACTGAGCAGCAGGCTATTATTTATACTGAAGATATGGCCGAACTGCGAGGAGAGAGTTGACAGCGCCATCTAACAATACCGTTGGGTAAGGTATTCACACTAAAAATAAACTTATTTGAATCGAAATATGATTTCTTTGGCGGAAGTAAACCTATTTTTAAGCTAAAGCAAAAATATTACTTTAAATGAAATAAATCTCTTCTTGCGTACAAATATATTTGCTTGAACCAAAACAAAAGTATTCCTTTAAAGGAAAGTAATTTTTGTTTGTATCCAAATATATTTATTTGACTTATCCTTAAAAACAAGATGTTTTTTCTATCAATGTACAGGGTGGGCCAAATTCGATGTTACTATAGGAGATCTCGGTAACTATAAGAGATATCGAAAAATGAGTAAGGTTGTGAAAACCAAAATTAGCTATCGTCTTTTGTTTTCTAGTTATAACTTATAACACAAAACTCGATTTTTCGCGATTTTCGTACTTGTCGATATCTTCGTTGTTTGTTAAATCAGACGAATGATATTTGCACGTTCTTGAGGCACTTTTTCGATTAGAATTCACTGGAATTCACAGATTTTAAATATCTCTAATAGTTTTGTAGATATAACAAAAAGTTGTGTTTTTTTAAATGGAAACCACAGCTGGCTATGACTGAAATAAATAGAGCCTTTTTTCCCCTTTTCAACGATATATAACATGCCGGTCCAAAATATTCCGCATTATTATTATTGTCATAAATTTTATTATTTTATTTTAACTGAAAATTACGGAATGCCGTTTGAATAGTATGAAAAATGCGCAATAATCGAATGCTTTATTGAAGATATTTAAAATCTGTGAATTCCGCTGAATTCTAATCGAAAAAGTGCCTGAAGAACGTGCAAATATCATTCGTCTGATTTACCAAACAACAAAGATATCGACAAGTATCAAAATAGCGAAAAATCGAGTTTTGTGTTATAACTCGAAAACAAAAGACGATAGCTAATATTGGTTTTCACCATTGGGTTTCTCTCAAAAAAAGACGACACAACAACCTCACTCATTTTTCGATATCTCTTATAGTTTCCGAGATCTCCTATAGTAACATCGAATTTGGCCCACCCTGTACAAAAAGAAGGAAAACTTAGACCTTTATTCTTACACCGTGTATATGCTCAAAATTTAAATTTCGATAGAAAAAGACTACCCCAGAGCTGTTGTTCAAAACATACTTAACTTTACACGCAAGTGTATATGAAATGGCTGTATAACATTCTAAAATATTTAAAAAAAAGAAGCAAATAAAGATAGATTCACAGAGAAATGTCAGTGTGAAGAAAATCAATGTGATCTAATAAATCAACAGCAAAACTATGTAAAAGAAGACTTTGCAGCGAAGACTTTACACCATATTTATGTGAAATTACACCATTATCACAGTAATTTTACAGGTTTTTTTTGCAATTTTACAGAAAAAGTACTGTAATTTCACCGAAGAAGTTATTATAATATATAACCATTTTTAATTGTTCACTCCCACTAACGATGATGATAATTTCATCACGAGATGATAAAATCCATATGGAGTTTTCTTTCCTTCATTTGTGACACAATTTAACACAATTTTTATAGATGTATCTCGTTTGAAGATTGTATATTTTGTAAATTTGTTACTTACGACAAAATTCGAGCAAACTATAGAAGGTCATATACCGAAAATATTTAAAAATCATACACCAATCGGTATACAAACAAATGCAGATGGGCCACATCCCCATCAGCAGGGCAATTTCCATCACGTCATTAGTCAAAAGGAAGCCGAACCGTGTCCGTGGCAAATTGTCGACAATCGACGGTCAATATACCGAAATATATACAGGGGGATGCGCTCCGCTGCGCCCGGATGCAACTGACAACGATAAGGGTAATTCCCGTGCCCAATTTCATTCTCACATATTAAAGCCGCACCTGAATTATATGGAGAGGCACGCGCGTTAAACGTTTTCGTTCAGGTGGCCGTGAAATTAAACCACCCCCTTCTATAGAGAAAAAAAAAATTATGGTCAACCCCAACGCGTATATATGTAAATTTATAAATTGAAAGAAATCTATACTAGAGCGACACCTGCTGTCGTAATTGCTAAACGGTTGTTCGGGCGATCACAATGATTAGAATCGGTCACGGATGATAACGTTGAAAAATTGGTTAAAAAGCTAGGGAATGACAAAAATGTTTAATAATAATAATACATAGTTTTTTTTATATACAAGTATACACTGTAGGCCAAAAAATGGTACAAATTTTTATTTACTCGTATTTCCAACAATATTCAGTAAATTTAAGCATTTCTTTGCAAAATGAATTGCCTATATTGTGAATATTGATAACAAATTATTGTGATTAATTTGTTAATTATTGAGACTAATTATAACGTTGCTTCTCTAACCTTTAGCGTCTGAAGAAGCATCTATCGAGATCCGAAACTTGTAGCGAGCAGAAATAAATTGGAAATAAGGACAACACTTGCATTTTCATGATTAAATATTATTGGAAATAAGAGTACAATCCAACAAATCAGATATCATATTATCAAGTAATTTTTTGCAACGCAAAACTCATATAACCTTGGGGTAGATGTTAATTAATTAGAGTATTAAATCATTGTTTTTTTTAAGACCAGCAATGAATTAGTTTTGAGAGAATAACCAGAAATGAATATATAAATAAATGGATGAGTATAGTCAATTTTAACACCGGTTTGACCGCGTTTATGGTAGTGCAAATCAGTTTTACTTTAAACAAATAACCAGATTATTGATAATTATTTGTTGGATAAAATGTATTATAAACATACCGCCAGTATGGGAGAAAATACAGGCTAGTAAACCTATTGAGGCTTCTGCAACTTTGTAGTGACTTATTGTTGTTTTTTTTTATCAAGATTTAGAATTTTTTGTTATAAATCTAGAAGAAATGCTGCATGGTTGATGTATGGGAAATTAATTTATCATTTTAATATTTAAAGAAAAGCAGAACAGATAATACAATTTAACATAACTTACTTATTGTTAAATTAAAATGACAAAATTGTATCAGACACACAACATACCAACTTAGGTATTAACTTAATAAACTTAATACAGAATTTATACTTTCCGTTTATACAGTACATACTTGATTTTGTTCATTGTTGTCCATGTAGTCGCTTATTTTTGACAAATTAAGTAGCAACATACTTGACAAATTTTAAAACCAAAAATGAAATGTTTTTATATATCTTAATATGATTAAATTGAGCTTTTTGATTTTAAAGGAAAAAGGTTATTTAATATTTTCCTTGACTTCTCAGGAATTAAGTATATAAAAAAGGATATATAAGAGAATAAATGGAAGTTCCTGAAAAAAAAAAAATAAGTTTTTCAAAATAAAAATAACTTTAACCTACATTTAACCTTATATAAATGAAATTACAGATTATTTCTTTATATTTACATCTGTTGAAAATTAAATAGGATCTTTCTGAAGAACCTAATCCATATTCAATGTTTCTCAGAATAACCAATTTAAATATCTTCCAAGTATATACTCATTATTATTGTTTTGAACTGTTAAATTACAGGCAACATTACCATAATATTTAAGAATATCTTTAATTTTGCTTTGAGGTCAATCTACATTCCTTAAAATACAATAATTGTTTTAAGTTTAGAGTGTTTTAAGCTCATAATTTAAACATTCCAACACAAAGAAATATACATATTTGTGTGTCTCAAGGAAATATATCTCAGACATTATAATTTTAAATCTATTATTCTTGCTTATAGTTCATATCAAGAATAACTATCTCTAGTAAAGGACACACATTCTTGGATAGAAAAATCGGAAAAGTAGGTACAAAAGGTTACATATACAGGGTGTTTCGCGCAAATGAATTATAAGATATTTTTGAAGTTCTACTATTTCTATGCTTCACATTTTTACGTTAACGTTATTATTTTAAATGGTATAATATAGTTTTAGAACCATTTCAAACGCCAAACATAACCATGCCTGTTTTTAGAAACAAATATAAAATTGATTAACATTGTTGCTATTGCATGTTTGTTGTTATTTGTTATTGTTTAACCCTGAACTAGATATTCTACTATTTAGCTGATCCCCGAGATAATGATTAATAACATCATCAAACTAAATTATAGCCCATCGCATATAAAATTACAGAAATTTAGGAGCAACCGTGTACCACCGACAACAAACGTACAATCGCGGGCATTCTCTAAAAAATTTCAAGGTTATAAAAACGCAGCATACAGCACGGAAACCGTCACAGTCGTCACAGAAATCAACATATTTTCACAGATTTCCATTCCGGAAAAACCGCGTTAATATCCCGCGGCTATTCAACCAACAATTAAGCCGAAATTGCGCAACGTCCACAAGAAAACATAAAATAAAAAGACGTTCTTCTGCGCGAAGCATTTGACAGCAAAGCAAAACAACGTGTTGCTCTGCTCCGCAAGACTTGCGACGTAAAATATTTAAAAGCCCCTCGTTATTTAACTGTTATCGGGTCGAAAAGTTGGTTTTAGACGCCAAATACTCGATTATTACTCGAAATACGACACCAATCCGTCCGAAGATAACATAATTATATGAAACAAACCAGAACACTTTTCGAATAGAACGATCTATTGAAATATTCTAGCTCGCTAGGGGACGGAATTATCTCTATAGAACTTAAACGTACAACAATAAGGCCCTGAATGCATCGGAAGAACGAATTAAGTCAATTTAGATCGGATAATAGGGCAAATTTGTAAAAGTAGGTAGTGTATACGAGAAAACATACCTAAAACATCTTGAAGATTGAAGTCGATGGACATGGAATCCATGTTAGGTGCGCTATACGATAGTTTCGTGCATTTTGTAGTCTTCGCGAACGATCACATCACAACGACACGAGTTTTCATGTTCTTTGCGACACTTTTAAAACTTGTGAACTTTCATGATTGCCCAAGATGGATACAAAACTTTTGACAGATCAAATTCATCCGATGTACATTGTCCGATCGCCACCCAGTTACCGGCCGTTACAGGAATCTACCGTACTACGTTCTAATGTGTTAAGGCTGTTTCACACGGTTGTTTAGTTACAATAAAAATTATCAAAAACAAATTATTATATTGCTATTTTTATTTAACTAAATAATTGGTTTTCTATCAAACAAGCCTTGAACTACTTGATCTCAATTTCTGAAAGTTTATCTTGTTTATTTGAAGATAAATTTATTGAATCAGTTCAAAGTTGTGCATTTTCGTTGAGTAACTTTCCAAAAAGAACTCGGATATACTCGGATCGCTCATATTGGTATTTTATTTCGAAAATAATTTGTACTGAAATTTATGACAGGTGCAAAACCCCCAATCGTGTAAACTGTCCTGATAATCGACTTCATCCCAACTTACTTTTCCACGTATTATTCAAATTATCCCGGATTTGTGTACAAATTTGCACGATTATGTTAATTATCATAGCAAACAGCACCAATTAGCGATGTCGTACATGAACCTTACAGGCAATCGACAAATTCTCCGCACATTCCTCCAAAAACTGGAAAAACTATCGACGGACAGCAGTCCGACCTGAACAACGTTCAAAAACATCGACTTTACAGCTGTTCCAAAACAAATATGGCGCCGACCGAACTTGCCAGAAAACCAGAGTTTTTATCGTGAAAAAGTGCCGAAAAGTCGCCAAAACAAACACCAAAAGCAAATTTGGGCCAACAATTACACCGTACAATGAATCAACACAGATCTCAACCGATTTTTTAGCTATGAATACTAGATTAGAAGCGTTAGACGACGGGGAATCTCTTGCCAAAAACACAAACAACTGACCGAAAACTAAAGAAGCGAAACATGGAGAACCAAATCAAACTATCAGACGTGCCGCGCAAGCAACGTAATTTCCCGACGCTCGAACTAACCGATCAAACAACGCTCGAACTAACCGCAAACCCGAGCCAACCGTTGTTAGTCGTTCAGTCGCCTAAAACGCCAACGTTATCTCGGAAACTGAAAGCGGCTAGCTTGGATTCCGACCCACCGAAGCAGGGGACGCACCTCGAGGTGGATCGGGATGTTTTCTCTATGCCGAACACCCCGAAAAGGCAGGTCAAACCCAAGTTATTGTGCGATTTGGACGACCCGACGCATAAATTTACGTTGACGCCGAGTTTTAGCTCCAACTTGATGCGTTTCGGCTCGAATACGAGTATTTCAGGGTCGCAAACGTTGAAGACACTGCCTGAAATCATGCCGTTGCAGGATTTCTCTGATAACCGCTGCGAACCGATTCGTATCAAGGCGAAAGGTAATGTTGGATGGTTGAGGTTATGTTGAATGATTATGGTTAGGTTTTTGTGTTCCGTTGTTGTTTTTTCGGTCTAAAGTTTTTGTTGTACTTGTGCTCAGGCAAATCAAATGAAATTGTGTATTTCTGCGAAACAAAACTGTCCGTGCTTTAAGAACACGTGAACAAATTTATAAAAGCATTGATAAATTAAACCCAACTACGCTAAAGTGCGGTGAAATGTTTAAAAAACTTCTCTAAAATATATATTTATCTGATTCAATTTTATAGTTTGAATTACCCACAAATTTAGACCACAAAATACAGATAAATTTGACGTAATGCTTACTTTTTTACATATAACATAATAATGCAACATTTTTTGTGTCGGTGCGTTGAAGAGGAAAATTAGTGAAACGGAATGTATCGGTTCCGCGGCACATCTGTCTAGAAGGCTAGACAGAATTTCAGAATAGTGGGGGTGAGACGGGAACAAAATTGCCGCGGAACCGTTTTTTCATTTTTCTAACAAGAGGTAATGATTAAGAAAAAGATTAATAAAACGGAATGTATTCATTTCCTCGGCTCTTCTTTCTAGAAGGCTACACAGAGTTCCAGAATAGTGGGGGTCAGGCGGGATCAAAACTGCCGTGGAACCATTTTTTTATATTTCAAACAATTTTATAAATTAAACTTTGATATTCTTGTAATCACTAACATCATGAGAACTCATATTTTTGACGTAATATTTGTTTTTAGTCGATGTTATGGTAATATTTTAGATTTTACTTGTGCATTGACAGTATGTCTGACAGTTGTCAATTTTGACAGTCCTTTCAATGATTATCAAACAGACATTACAAATTATATGTAAATTAAGAATATATCAGCTAGAAGTTGTGGTGGTTTGAGCTGTATTCTGCACTGTTTTATATTTTGACTATCGGAATATTATTGTAAAAAAATACTCAAAAAGGTTGTTTTGGGAAAATACAAGAGACCTGCCAGTTGTGATTTTTGTAAAACTATCTATGAAGTTGTATTATTGAAGTATGCCAATACAGAAATATAAAGATTAATGCTGTTACGACCCAGTTCTACACTTCCAAAAATGCGTTTTCAAGCAGAGACTTTATGCTAAACATCCAAATACTTGAAAATAAATTAATTAGTTGTTCATTTTATTCCTGTAATATTTTTTCCCCTTCTAATGAACTCAAATTTCCAATTTAAATTTTTAGAACATTAATTTGATAATAATTGTTGAACGTTGATATCAATAAACATATTTATCTTATTGATTTCATAATTGGAATAACGCAAAGAGTTAACAGATAATTTTGATGTAAATAAAAAGAAATAGTTGCTTTTGCGTATGATAATACGACATTTTTTGTGATCGGTGCGTTTAAGAGGAAAATTAGCGAAACGGAATGTATCGGTTCCGCGGCATATCTGTCTAGAAGGCTAGACAGAATTTCAGAATAGTGGGGGGTCAGACGGGAACAAAATTGCCGCGGAACCGTTTTTTCATTTTTCTAACAAGAGGTAATGATTAAGAAAAAGATTAATAAAACGGAATGTATTCATTTCCTCGGCTCTTCTCTCTAGAAGGCTACACAGAGTTCCAGAATAGTGGGGGTCAGGCGGGATCAAAACTGCCATGGAACCATTTTTTTTATTTCAAACAATTTTATAAATTAAACTTTGATATTCTTGTAATCACTAACATCTTGAGAACTCATATTTTTGACATAATATTTGTTTTTAGTCGATGTTATGGTAATATTTTAGATTTTACTTGTGCATTGACAGTATGTCTGACAGTTGTCAATTTTGACAGTCCTTTCAATGATTATCAAATAGATATTACAAATTATATGTAAATTAAGAATATATCAGCTAGAAGTTGTGGTGGTTTGAGCTGTATTCTGCACTGTTTTATATTTTGACTATCGGAATATTATTGTAAAAAAATACTCAAAAAGGTTGTTTTGGGAAAATACAAGAGACCTGCCAGTTGTGATTTTTGTAAAACTATCTATGAAGTTGTATTATTGAAGTATGCCAATACAGAAATATAAAGATTAATGCTGTTACGACCCAGTTCTACACTTCCAAAAATGCGTTTTCAAGCAGAGACTTTATGCTAAACATCCAAATACTTGAAAATAAATTAATTAGTTGTTCATTTTATTCCTGTAATATTTTTTCCCCTTCTAATGAACTCAAATTTCCAATTTAAATTTTTAGAACATTAATTTGATAATAATTGTTGAACGTTGATATCAATAAACATATTTATCTTATTGATTTCATAATTGGAATAACGCAAAGAGTTAACAGATAATTTTGATGTAAATAAAAAGAAATAGTTGCTTTTGCGTATGATAATACGACATTTTTTGTGATCGGTGCGTTTAAGAGGAAAATTAGCGAAACGGAATGTATCGGTTCCGCGGCACATCTGTCTAGAAGGCTAGACAGAATTTCAGAATAGTGGGGGGTCAGACGGGAACAAAATTGCCGCGGAACCGTTTTTTCACATTTCTAACAAGAGGTAATGATTAAGAAAAAGATTAATAAAACGGAATGTATTCATTTCCTCGGCTCTTCTCTCTAGAAGGCTACACAGAGTTCCAGAATAGTGGGGGTCAGGCGGGATCAAAACTGCCGTGGAACCATTTTTTATATTTCAAACAATTTTATAAATTAAACTTTGATATTCTTGTAATCACTAACATCTTGAGAACTCATATTTTCGACATAATATTTGTTTTTAGTCGATGTTATGGTAATATTTTAGATTTTACTTGTGCATTGACAGTATGTCTGACAGTTGTCAATTTTGACAGTCCTTTCAATGATTATCAAATAGATATTACAATTATATGTAAATTATGAATATATCAGCTAGAAGTTGTGGTGGTTTGAGCTGTATTTTGCACTGTTTTATATTTTGACTATCGGAATATTATTGTAAAAAAATACTCAAAAAGGTTGTTTTGGGAAAATACAAGAGACCAGCCAGTTGTGATTTTTTGTAAAACTATCTATGAAGTTGTATTATTGGAGTATGGAAATACAGAAATATAAAGATTAATGCTGTTAAGACCCAGTTCTACACTTCCAAAAATGCGTTTTCAAGCAGAGACTTTATGCTAAACATCCAAATACTTGAAAATAAATTAATTAGTTGTTCATTTTATTCCTGTAATATGTTTTCCCCTTCTACTGAACTCAAACTTCCAATTTAAATTTTTTAGAACATTAATTTGATAATAATTGTTGAATGTTGATATCAATAAACATATTTATTATTATTATTATTATTATTGATCTTATTGATTTTATAATTGGAATAACGCAAAGAGTTAACCAATAATTTTAATGTAAATAAAAAGAAATAGTTAAATCTTTTTATGATAATACGACATTTTTTGTGATTGGTGCGTTTAAGAGGAAAATTAGCGGAACGGAATGTATCGGTTCCGCGGCACATCTGTCTAGAAGGCTAGACAGAGTTTCAGAATAGTTGGGGGTCAGACGGGAACAAAATTGCCGCGGAACCGTTTTTTCACATTTCTAACAAGAGGTAATGATTAAGAAAAAGATTAATAAAACGGAATGTATTCATTTCCTTGGCTCTTCTCTCTAGAAGGCTACACAGAGTTTCAGAATAGTGGGGGTCAGGCGGGATCAAAACTGCCGTGGAAAATTTTTTTTATATTTCAAAAAATTTTATAAATTATACTTTGATATTCTTGTAATCACTAACATCTTGGGAACTCATATTTTTGACATAATATTTGTTTTTAGTCGATGTTATGGTAATATTTTAGATTTTACTTGTGCATTGACAGTATGTCTGACAGTTGTCAATTTTGACAGTCCTTTCAATGATTATCAAATAGATATTACAAATTATATGTAAATTAGGAATATATCAGCTAGAAGTTAAGATCTTGAAGTCAAATTTCCAATTTAAATTTTTTAGAACATTAATTTGATAATAATTGTTGAATGTTGATGTCAATAAACATATTTATCTTATTTAATTTTATAATTGGTATAACGCAAAAAGTTAACAGATAATTTTCATGTAAATAAAAAGAAATAGCTCCTTTTGCTTATGATAATACGACATTTTTTGTGATCGGTACGTTTAAGAGGAAAATTAGCGAAACGGAATGTATCGGTTCCGCGGCACATCTGTCTAGAAGGCTAGACAGAGTTTCAGAATAGTGGGGGGTCAGACGGGAACAAAATTGCCGCGGAACCGTTTTTTCATTTTTCTAACAAGAGGTAATGATTAAGAAAAAAATTAATAAAGCGGAATGTATTCATTTCCTCGGCTCTTCTCTCTAGAAGGCTACACAGAGTTTCAGAATAGTGGGGGTCAGGCGGGATCAAAACTGCCGTGGAACCGTTTTTTTATATTTCAAACAATTTTATAAATTAAACTTTGATATTCTTGTAATCACTAACATCTTGAGAACTCATATTTTTGGCATAATATTTGTTTTTAATCTATGTTATGGTAATATTTTAGATTTTACACAATTACAATGACAGTTGTCGTTGACAGTATGTCTGACAGTTGTCTATTTTGACAGTTCTTTAAAAAAAAATTTAACCATAAGTTTCTTTTTACGTTATCGACATTACTAATATCCGACGCCTCATTTGCAGGTCTCTTGGAACGTCGTGGTTCGAACGCGAGCCTAACGATCGACCTGGGCTCAAATTCGAACATCGCTGAGGTCAAGATTCCAGTCGCGAGGCTAAACCCGGCGAAATCCGTCAACAACCTGAACCTAACGAGTTTCGGCAACGATCGTTGCAAATGTTCTACGAAAAAATGCGAACCGCAACCTCCGACAGATAAAAAACCGGCGTTCGATCGTCGGAAATCGCAACAGCTCATAGAAAAGTGCGACAACTGCACGATATACGAATCGGAAGCGAAGAACGCGAACATCTGCAATATCGAGTGCCAGACGTTCAACAAGAAATGCGCCTGTCTGTGTAATTACAAGTCGAGACGTAAATCTCTGTCGAACGAGAACTTGTACGTGCCCCCGTGTTGTAATATTTGTAAGGGGGACGCGAATAAGGATTGCAGCGGGTTGTCTAAGGGGCACCGTAGGGCTTGTTACCCGCGGCAGGCCGACCTGGAAGCATCGCAGTTGCTCAGCGAGGATTTTAAGTTTTATTTGCAGAATATTCAATATCTGCAGACGGCTGGGAACGTTTTGAGTGTCGAGGAGTTGAAACAGTGTTGTGAAGTAAGTATCTGGGGATTTTTGTGTTGTCAGTTGTTAGTTAATCTGAAAAATAATTCTCTGCTGGCATTTTAGATCATTTTAAGTAATTTAACAACAGTAACAATAAAATCAAGCGTCAACCGATTATGTTTACATAGAATCCGTAGACTAAATTTGTGGATTCAATTGTTCAAACAACGCATTTTCTCTCAAAATGAAGACTCAATTCACAATTTGTGCTTCTACCTGTGTAAAGAGGAACAAAAGAGTTAAAAAAAACTTAAATTCTGACCTCATTGCAGGCTTACAGATCAATTTTTATATTACAGACAAATAAAATACCAAAAATTCATCAAGAGTTTTGGGAAGTCCCGCTGAACCTGCAGGAAAAATGCTTGGTTCCCGGAAGCCAAAACCGCAACCGGTACCGCGGGGTTCTGCCAAACGAGCACTCCCGCGTACAGCTGTCAACCCCCGAATCATATATCCACGCGAACTATATCAAGGTACTTATAATTCTTTTATCCTCGCCTAAAAACAATTTTTTAAAAACAAATAATTCCCAGGGTCCAGACTACAGCGAAAACGCTTACATTGCAACGCAAGGCCCCATGCCGCACACCTGCGAGGACTTCTGGGACATGGTCTGGATGAGCCAGGTACCCGACATAACCTAAAAATTTTCAACATAACCTAACAAATCTTCTCTTTCCTCATCCGTAGAGCAACTGCATTGTAATGCTGACGGGTCTCATCGAGAAAGGTCGCACAAAATGCGAATTATACTTTCCGTTGGGCAAGAGGAGCCCCGCGAACCAAAAATCGTATTTCGCCGTTACAACTACGAGGTTGCAAGACCGGTTCACTTTCGAGAAACGCAACACGCAGCAGTACGAGGAGGAAACCGTAGAGTTCGAAGAGCTCAACGAGGTTATGTTCGGGAAGTATACGGTTAGGTTCGTCGCTATGGAAACGGTAGGGGAATGCTCGATAAGGCGTTTAAAACTGACGAGGAACGATCGGGACGAGGCGACGGAACGGCTGATTTACCATTATTGGTTCCCCAATTGGCAGGACCACAAAATGGCAAATCCCGAGGAGGTGTTAAGGATCGCTCTGCATGTTATTGCGTTGATCGACGATAATTATCGGAGATACGGGGTCGGAAAATGTTCGGACGATTCCGGGGAAAGTGTTGGAAACCATAAGGAATTTTTCGAAAGTAAGGTGGTGCAGGAAAATCGTGATTTTAATCAAAACAAAAGATGTTCGTATCGTAAAGTTTCGATTCAATCAGAATCGCATCTGCAAAAACAGGACAGTCAATCGGGGGAATATCAAACTTTCTTCCGTGACTTTTGTGAGGTTAGAAATTCGACGGAACAAAACGTAACTGTTTCCCGTCATTTCGAAAGCTACAAAGATTCAAAACAAGCGAAACAGATTCCCGGGGATTCTAAAAAAGACGACTTAAACCCGAGCGAAGCTTGCGGATTTAAAACGTTCTTCCGAGACTTTTGCGACGCCCGAAAATCCGAAGACTACGGATCTTCGCTAAGTCCAAAATCTTCGGGATTTCAAAATTTTTTCCAGGACACTCGAGAACTCACAAAAACAACCACACAAAATACCCAAAATTCCGCACCCTCGCAAATCAACAATCATAACCTAACGGAACGTCAGAAACTAAAACCTGTCCGTAGTCACGGAAACCCCAAGAAAAACGAGCCCCGTAAACTCGAACCGGTGCGACGGGTGTCGTCGAACCCCCTATCCGCCATAACCTTAAATACGAGTGGGGCCCGAATGGTGGTGCTCGACAAACTGGGCCAACCGCGCGTTTTACGGGAAGACCTACACTTATCAGCGGTTTCCCGAGATAACGTTTTGGACGCGAAAAAGTCGCACGACGACGAGGCCCCGTTTCTCGTGGTGCACTGCAGCGCGGGTATCGGACGCACCGGGTGCTTCTTGGCGATCCTCAACGGGATTCAGCAGCTGAAAACGAACGGAAACGTTGACGTTTTGGCGATTTTGTGTTCTTTGCGGTTACATCGCGGGGGCATGGTGCAAACGGCCGAGCAGTACGAGCTTATACATAAGGTTTTAAAGCTGTATATCGATTCCGTTTAGGTTTTTTTGTTTTTTTAATGTTAGATTACGACCAGTCTGTATATATAGCGAAGATCTGATTTTGAATCTCGTCTGGTCGACGGGTCATTGTTGTTTTTAGGTGCTATTTAATAACGACCGAATCTAGATTCCTGTGTCTCTCGTAACGGAGATCAAAACTCGTAGTGATACTTTCTTTTTAGGTTAATTGTTGTATTTTTTATAGTTTACGATATGTCGTAGGTGTCTTTACGTACTGACGATTGTTTTTGTGGTTTTCCGCATTGTGGGGTATGCAAGTTCGACTCGAGACATTTTTCTATACAAGGTGTTCGTTTTTCATGACAACTTTTTATACCAATCAGTTGTCTAATCTTCTTCAGTTTTGAAGATATCAACAAAAAATATTTGCCGATGTTTGTTTTAGTTATGCCCGCTATATTTGCTCATATCTTCAAACAGAATAAAACGATAGGCTAAATTGATCAGCATAATAAAATGAGCAACTTGCTCCGGATTTGTACGAAAAACGGACTACCTTCCGAGTTAAACTTGCGATGCCCCTTCTATATATTTATCTAGCTCTCTTGAGTTCCCATCACAATTTTTGATATGATGTAAAAAGTAAGAGAAACAAATGTGAATCATGCATATTACGTAGTGTCGATTTTTAAGTGAATAAACGTAAGACAAACAAATCGTAAAGTAACATATATGAGATGATATTGATGTATAGGAAATTACTATTATAAAGTGAAGCATGAATATATGTATTACTAAATGTGATATAATTTTAAAGGCCGTTGTATTTTGTGTTTATTGATTTTTTTTTATATTTTTCTACGCGTTTTTTTTGTTTCTCCCCGTTTTGTTGGTTTTGTTGGTCCGAGAATAATATAAACGTTGTGGTGCACCCTGTATATGTTGAGGTGCGCGATATTTGCGTGGTTCATTTGTACATACGCTTCACGTCACTTTGTGTAAACACCATGACAATACAGATATTTCAGCGTTCGACGGAAACAAAACGAATCCGTCGCGTATTTATTGTCTATCGTTGGTGTCTCCCCTACGTTCGTTCATCAGTTCGAAATGTGTGAACAAATCAAAATGTACGAGTAAAAACAAACTTGAAACCTCTTTTGTACAAAAGTCTTTGTTAATTTTAAATAAAAAGTTCATAATAAAAGAGATATTGTGTAGAGACTGTGTTTTATTCCTTATTATTTTGTAAAAGAATTTTAAAAAAATAATTACACCATCCACTCTTTAGATAATCGATTACTATTCTGATATTTCAATCCGCTGTTTAGTACGTCGATTATTTTTGCGACTAACCTCACATCATTAACCGTAATTTAAGGTTATGTATTCAAAGAATAGTTTATAACTATTTTATGCCGAGTTAAGGCAATAGTATTCGGGCATAATTACACAAAGAAGTAACAAATACACATTTCACACTCAAATAAAGGTAAATAACCTATAATGTCATCTCCAATCTTTATAAATTCTTCATTTTCAGGAACCTAACCTAAAAATGTCAATACTAAGAAACCTCGTACCAAAACTAGCTTTTTTCACACCAATTCTAGGGCAGGCCATATCAAAGAACTTCCATAGCTTGTGTAAGCCGACAATATTAAACGGGAATGTTTCAAATTTACTAGTCCCGACTAGTATAGCCGTACAGCAAAATTGCGGATTTAAAGTCAAGGGTCAGTTGAGGAAACGGTGTAAAGATTGTTATTTTGTAAGAAGGGAAGACCGATTATATGTTATCTGCGACAAGCACCCACGTCACAAGCAAATGGCAATGACTAAGGATCCGAAGTCAAAGTTGATATTGTCGCATGCTACGATGGGCAAAGTCAGACCTTGGTAGTGTTGTAGATGTATTTATTGTGAGAAAATTGTAGAATAAACGTTGTTTGTATTTTGTGTATTGTTTTATTTTCTTCTGTTATAAATGTTCTGTTCATTAGATCAGTAAAAAATATCTAGGAGCTAGCCACAATTTGACATATATTTTGCTACTGTTGACAGTAAGTATTGTCAAAAGTTTATCGTTTGACACTAGGACACTACTTATACTGTCTTTAGAATGAAAATATCTGTCATATCCTGGCTAACTAGTTTTATATTAATGCAGACACGACCGATCAAATAGAATTTGCTCATGCCGCTAAACTATTAATTTTACCACAAAATGTCATAGACATAAATTATACAAAATTTCCTCTACTTTAATTTATTATTTAACTATTTTGAAGTATCTACAGAAATGGTGGCTCATTTGCAAAATCCTTGAAAATGCTTAGAGGAAACATCCAGTTTATCAAATTTATATTATTTATTTGAATATTGCATTTGTTAATATTTCTTCCTGTATTATTACAGTTGGTAACGCAACACTTCTTGTGTCCCATTATGATTATTTATACCAACGATTAGTTATTAGTTCTGATGGATTGGAACACAACATAATGCGCCGTGAACTACTGCACATAGTGTAGGCGTTTTAGTTAGGTATTTCTCCGCTACGGGCGCTTAGATAGTTTTTCGAGTCACTTCCACGGTGTACGCACAGGGCGAATACCAACACTGCGATGTGAATACAGAAGGGATTAAAATTTAAAAAGAAATACAATTTCAACATGCTGTAAAAATCAAAATAAAATAAAATTAATAATATTACGCACATACAAAATTAGGCAGATTATAACAGACACTTCTAGAATAATAGAATAAAAGGTCGCAACATTTTCGCACATTTATTAAAATTGTTTATTCAAAAACACGCCTCCTATGTACAGACTGCTTGCGTTTATAAAACACAAACACAACATCTAATAATAATTAATTATTCCTATAATTTTCTTGTCTAAACATTGTTCAGATCTCTATTTGCATCTTTAATTACTTTATTTTTAACATATTGTCGCATCTTGAATGTCAATGAAGACGCTCGAACACTGTAAAGTAATTCGTATAAATTAAAATTTGAATTCGGAATATTTGGACTCTGCGAATATATACAGAATAGAAAACTACATTCTGCTGTTTTCTATTGTCAACCTAGGTCGGCCATTGCCCACTGAAATCGTCGACGTATTCGTTTCGTCCATCGTGGTACACATGTTGTTATCGTGACCAAAATCTTTATTCTCTTTTTTGGGCCCTTCCATGAAAAAGAGCGTAAAAAAGAACATAACAGAACCTACAATGTAAATACGTATTAGTTTAGTTATTTTATCAATCGTCATTTGGGTTGTTTGTTAAAACTTACTGACTCCATACGCCCCAACATAGAAAATGTACAAACTTTCCCTGTAACCAATATCTTTAGCGACTGGGTCTACCAGAATCGGTAAATTTCCTCCAATGTTGTTCATGACGAACAAAAATATCCCTACAGTCGTAGAACGCACTTGCAGGGGTACAATTTCTACTAATATAGCGAATAAAATACCAAACCACATCTCCGCTAAAACAAAAAAGAAAAAAATTAATTTTTAATCATAGTCACAAAAAGTGGCTACAGTCACAGACATTAAGATTTGTCCATGGCTATACTCGCAGACACTAAAATTTGACCTTAACTCAAATTGACGTTAGAAATCACCAAATACGATATTTTGACATTACAGAATCAAATTAGGATAACTTACCGAAGAAATATGAGATTCCCAAGGTTATCATGGCTCCTAAGGGATTGCAAAATACGCTGCCGAATGCGAATGGCGTTGAGATCAGTTGGCTTATGGATAGGACGGCCACCCTGGATCTTATGCCCATCTTAGCTACGATTTTATCGGAGACTACACCGCCTATGACTATACCTACTCCGCCTATTACTATGGTAACAGCGAATAACCACCAGCCCAGGTCGTAGTCGGGAAAGTAGGTTTCGTAGTAGAGGTCGCAGTTGTAAGCGAAACACATGCCACCTACAAACAAAAAATATTAAAATTAATTTTAATTATATCAAAATTTATCAAAGAATGAGGTTAGATATAAAGGAGTGTCAAAAAAATAGGTTTTAAGTAAGGAGAGATGGGTATACTAGGCACAGTTCTTTTTTTATTTCAGAATAGTCAACCTGGTGCAACCAAACGCATTTAAGGTTATGTCGTTTGTTTATTTTGTGCTGGGTTATTTCTGCAATATTTTTCGGTAAACATTTCAGTGCAAATTAGTTTTTTGTAAATTAAACCAACTGTACAACTAGTAACACGTCACAATGAGGTTAAACGTATACATTACTCTGGTATGTCAAAACAAAACAAAATGTCTCACGTTGGCGCTGTTGGCAGACCTTACAAATTTCTCCACTGCGCGTGCGTCTCAGCGTCTATGCTAAGAAAAAGTTAAGAAATATAATAGCACAGCACTTCCAACTATACTATTATTTAAAACTTTTTTCTAACAGCTGGTTTTTAACAATACTATGCTAACTTTTTGTATGTGAAACATATCTGCAATCCAAAAATGTAACTATATACAGGACGTTCCGTTTTTCGAGATACAAAATGATGTACAAAAGAAAACCAAAAAGATAAAAATGAAAAGAGAACTCATATTAAAATCTATATTATTATAACATAATTGGAATAATAGGTAGGTATTTATTTATTAGAACTTTAAATAGTTTTAAATTACAGTGATATACAACGTATAATAAAAAAATATACATTTAGAAGAAAATAAAACAGTATGAATGATTGACAAAATAGGAGATAAAATTGAGTTATGAATAGAGGAAAAATAGAAAATATTTCCAGTTTCTTTTTTACTTTATTTCGTCAAAGTAGTTAAATAATAAATTAAAGTAGAGGAGATTTAGTATAATTTACGTCTATGACATTTTTTTGGTAAAAAATAGTTCAGGTGCATTAACAAATTCTATTTGATTGAGATCGGTTGTGTCTGCATTAATATAAAAGTAGTTAGCCAGGATTTGACAGATAATTTCATTCTAATGACAGTAGGTAGTGTCCAGTGCTGATGTTTTGACAAAACCTACTGTCAATAGAATAAAAATATCTGTTAAATCCTGGCTAATTAGTGTTTTTTTTGTTATTAGTTTTATTGAAAGAGCAAATCACAAAGCTGAACGATTAGAATGATGATCTATAGATACAACCTGTTTGCGTTTTGCACATGGAGGTAAAACAGATAACATCTACATCAATTAAATTCAATTCTTTGACTCGTGTTTTTCTCTGAATTGATAAAAATTCAAGAATAGTGCGACAATTTAAAATAATACCTACACGAGCAGCATATTGGTACATTATTAAATTAACTTACGTTATTATTAAAACACTGACTATCTATCTCTGTCAGGCCTCTACTAATATTGGCAGTTGTTAGCAATACACAAAATTTTACAGTTAAACTATAACAAGGTATCGGGACGAAACTTCACATTTAGAAGTTTCGTGACCAAACTTAGAACTGAAAAGCTTTTGGTTCCAAAGGGCCCAAAGGAACTGGATGTTTACTCTTATAATTTTTTATATACTGTATGATAAAGTCATGTGCCAGGCCGCATCTTTTTAGATAAAATAAAAGATTGTCGAATATAAAAACTATAAAACGGCAAAAAATAATCTAGAATTGGCGAAGACAAAAGAAATATGACCAATAGAGAATACAATATTTAAAAGAATGATAACTGTGAGGAATTCGTTATGGATTGGTTTCTTGGCGTTGAATACGAATTTGGACTCAAAAGTTTCCAATCACATATAGGTTTTAAAAGTCGAAATGTTCAAAATGCCTGAAAAAAATGATTTTTCACAAAAATGGACAAAATTACACATTTTTACCTCAGCGTTTTTCGATAACCGTTCGTTTTTGTATCCGCATACGTATTAAACGCAATGAACTTTATCGAAAAAGCCTATACAAATTTCTATTCACAAAATCCACGTTCCTCACAGTAATAAATATTTTACAATGTTTGATTGTGTTCTTTTCCCTAAAATTATCTTATGCGAAGCCAATATGAACTTCACTAAATTCATACAAAAATTCTTCTATTTTCTATTTCTTTTTCCTTCTTCTCGAAACAAACAAAAGAACGACAGAAAACCAACAAAAATCTCTTCTTTTGTTAATTATTAATTAATGGGAATCAGTAAATTTAATTAAGTAATCAAATACCTACCGCAATGTCTTATTGAAGCAGCCAAACACAGCATGACGATTCTGGGCTCGAATATAACCTTCCAAATGGAAACTTTCTTCTTGTCGCCAGCGGCATCTTCGCCAATACTCTGTCTTTCTGGTTCTTTTAGTGTCAGACCGGTGAGTACAGCGACAATTAACGCGATAACACCAGCACCGTAATAAGTAATTCTCCAGCCCTAAAATTTTGGAAAATAATGATTAGATTTACGAAGATTTTATTTTTTTAAGTTGTTACTAACCAAATCCCAGATGTTGAGGTGGGGGATGTACCGACCAACCGGGAAGGCAATACCATAGCCTCCGTAGATGCCCCAGTTGAATAAAGACATGACCAAGGCACGTTTTTCCTCTGGGAAGATATCTGATAAAATTCCTGTTGCTAAAGGATTGCAACCTGACTCCCTAAAATATTTATTTTATATTAATAAAAAATATATTAAGAAATAAATAAAATAAACAAAAGCATAGAAAAAAACGTTTGCACATTAAATTCTTTTCCTAAAAGACAAAAAAATCTAATTGATTAGAAATTAAAAAGGTTATTCATTATGATCATTAACCAGCTAATCTTGTCACTTTTTGACGTACGTAATACACCCAATTACGGTCAAAAATAAGGTTAAACACGTTTACGTAGCAATTTATAAATAATGAACGGGATTATTTTTACAAAAGAAACTGTACAGATTTGAGGGTCAATTCTTGTCACACGTAACAGAACCTTGACTTGTTATACAGTCGCATGCATTGCGTTTAGCGTTTTGTAATGTTTTTTCATCTATAAATCATTTTTCGCGTTCAAGTTATAACGGTAAATTGCAGTTATTTTGCAACCTTCCCTTGCAATTCGCAATAGAACAAAAATCTACACGACTTCCGCGTTTTGGCGTTTAATAGTTTTCCATGTTAACGTAAGACCATAATTGGATCGATTATTTATAAGTTTTAAACGACAATTATAAGTCATAGTTTCTTTAAATGGTATGACTGGAAAGTTTAGATCTCATGAGTTCAAGATTGTTCGAAAAAAACCTTCAATTAATCATGTGAGGTTATTAATCTTCAACTTCTAGATTAAAATAGATATTTGAGATTATTTATAACTTTAAACGACAATAATTCATTGTTTTTTTAATAAACTCTATTTGTGACAGGAAAGATTAACATCATTAGTTCAAAATTGTCCAATAAAAAAATGTCAACTATGACATTTGACAATTGTCAAACGTAAGTGATTGTTTTGGGGTTAGAAGTTTTAAACGATAATTATTCATAGTTTTTTTTAATAAATTCTATTTGTGACAGGCAAATAAGTTCTCTTTCGTTCAAAATTGACCAATAAAGAAACTCCAACTATGATTTTTGACATTTGTTATTATTCATAAGTTTTAAACGACAATAATTCGGAGTTTTGTTAATTTATATTTGTGTGACATATGTCAAACGTCAGTGACTGTTTTGGGGTTAGAATTCTTAGAATGTGGGGTTATCAAACGACAATTTCGAGATTAAAATAAGTCATGCCTGCGTTAGTTTGTTTTTTTATAATAAACCACGTCATATTATAGTATTTTCTTACCCAGCTGCCATGATCATTCTCAGTAATACCAACTGCCAATATTCCTTGACAGAACCGCACAAAATGATGGCGACTCCAAAGACGACAGTGCAAACTGTCAACATTTTAACTCTGTTGTATCTGTCAGCGGCAAAACCCATAATTACGCCTACTATGGTGAAAACGGCTATGAAACTTGGTCCTGCCAAAATTTGGTAATCTATGCCTAGGCCGTTGTAATTCCATTCGCAAAACAGCGTTTCGTTCGTGTTCATGTCCATGCAGCTAAAATAAACAACGAAATTGTATTAAAAGAAAAATTAAATTACTTGAAAATATGTGTAAACGGATCAACGAAAACAGTATTTTAAAGAAGAGAAATGGAACAAAATAAAAACAAAGTAAAGAGTAATAGGAGAAAAAGGAAAAGTCTTATGACTAAGTAAGCATTTAAGTAAGAAACAAAGAAATTGGATACGTTAATATTGAAAATGAAAAAAATACTACAAATTATCTCATAATAACAACAAAGAACAATGGACCAATTTAAAACGCCAAAACAAAAATCACAAACAAAAGTGCTAGAATAATCATGAATAAAAAACAAACAAATAAATACGAAACTAACATTAACATAATAAAAAAAAATCTGATGTGGCCAGGCACATGACTTTATCATACAATTTATAAAATTAATAGTTTAGCTGCATGAGAATCTATTTGACTGAGATAAATCGTGTCTGCATTAAAATTAAACTAGTTAGCCAGGATTTGACAGATATTTTGACAGTCAATAGTATCAATCCAAGGTATTGTCAAAGCATCAGCATTTGACACTACCTACTGTCATCAGAATAATAGTTGTTTATCTCACAAGTGCCGAAAGTACGGAATAGCACAACGAGCGGTGATGCGGCGCATCACCGATGGTCGTCGTCGTATGTGAGCGAGTCGCGCTATGTAGTTTTCGGCAGGAGTGACATCAACGTTTTTTGTATTGCTTTTTGAGAAATATGTATTTTTAAAAAAATTCAAAAATGGTTATATTTCGGTATAGAAAATGTTAGGTTGATACCACTTCTACGAAATGTCAAGTTTAAAAAGCTAATTCAAATTGTGACAGATTTATATTCGTTCATGACACTGTAGATGACGTTCCATAGCGGTTCTCCGAGTGTGACAGCGTGGTGACAGCCATAGACATTTCTGTGGTGACAGCACAAAAAAAAATATTTGTCAAAATCCTGGCTACTATGTAATTTCATATCAATGCAGATGCGACCGATCTCGATCAAATAGAATTTGCTCTTGAAGCTAAACTATTAATTTTACCAAAAAATGTCATAGGCATAAATTATTCAAAATTTCCTCTACTTTAATTTATTAATTAACTATTTTGTCGAAATTACAGAAATGGCGGCTCATTTGCAAAATCCTTCAAAAAGGCTTAGAATAAACTACCAGTTCCTTTGGACCTTTTTCAACCAAAAGCTTTTCAGCTCTAAGTTTGGTAACAAAACTTCTAAATATGAACTTTCTTCCCGATACCTTTAGTAGTTTCTCCGGAATCGTCGCCACAAAAATCGTTTACACACACACAGCCATACACACACACACACACACACACACACACACACACACACACACACACACACACACACACACACACACACACACACACACACACACACACACACACACACACACACACACACACACACACACACACACACACACACACACACACACACACACACACACACACACACACACACACACACACACACACACACACACACACACACACACACACACACACACACACACACACACACACACACACACACACACACACACACACACACACACACACACACACACACACACACACACACACACACACACACACACACACACACACACACACACACACACACACACACACACACACACACACACACACACACACACACACACACACACACACACACACACACACACACACACACACACACACACACACACACACACACACACACACACACACACACACACACACACACACACACACACACACACACACACACACACACACACACACACACACACACACACACACACACACACACACACACACACACACACACACACACACACACACACACACACACACACACACACACACACACACACACACACACACACACACACACACACACACACACACACACACACACACACACACACACACACACACACACACACACACACACACACACACACACACACACACACACACACACACACACACACACACACACACACACACACACACACACACACACACACACACACACACACACAGACATTTTTTTGTACCTTGGTCAAAAATGTTCAGGGGACCCAAAAACACCTATTTCCGCTAAAAACTCAATTTTTTTTTGGCATGATTACAATACTTTATTATACTGCGTATGATAAAGTAATAAAAGTAAACTAAGAATGCAAAAAAAGTAAACAGTAAACAAATGTTATAGAACATAAAATACAGACAAAAGGACGCATTAAAAATATTGTTAACAACAAGGAAGAAAAATGTAAAAAAACAAATGTATGAATGAAGTAAGTGATGGAGGTAATAAAAATTCCAAAAAGTAGAGACTATGAAATTCACCATAAGGAACAAAAGAATTTAAGGAAGAAATTAAACCCAAAAGTTAATGAAATTGTTTAGAAAAATGAATTAAATTTGTATTTAAAATATAAAAAAATTATTTTCAGTACTAAGAGATATTTGCTTGTCACGATTATTATCTAAATAAATAAAAATTCCTAATTGTAAAGTTTTTGAGTTTAGATATCAAAGCATTTCACAGATTTACAGTTATTAAGGTTTCCACAATTCAATTATCGAAACTAAGTTGCAGAGAAAAATATCGTACAATTTACCATTAATTTTGGTATATGTACTACTTTTTATAGAATCTGAAAACAAGAAGTTTAAATTATGCCTAGTTTTAGAGAAAGTATGCGTTATTTTGATTTTTTTGTTTTTTCTTTGGCACTGATTTTCTCAATAACTGGACCAATTCACAATTTCTGTTTTCAAATTTGGATTCTATGAAAAAAATAAACACATCAGAATCAGTTTCCACTTGTTCGATTTCTTGCATTGTCAGCCATAGTAATTGTTTGTTCAATTATTGTATTTTTGACAAACTAAATACTAACTGGAAGTCTGTGAAAGTTCTGATAACTAGATTATTTATTGTATTAATCTAATAATTATTGTAGTAAGCAAATTTATGATAGTTTGATTAGTAACGTCAATAAAAAATATTTTTTTAAATTTTTCGTAATTCTTAGTTTCTCAGGTGATATAACATATTTATAGACTGGCAATAAAAAATATTTTTTGGCAAAAAAGACATCAATCAGAATTAAAATACAAGACACACAAACAGGAAAACAAAGAAGACTGAACACTGAGAAAGAAGAAGTTAAAAAAATCAGGAATTTTCTTCAAAGAAAAACAATCTACATCCGGAAAATTGAAGACTTTAAATCAATAAACAGTAAACATAGCGTCAACATAAAAAGCATCGAATAAACTTGTTTAAACATTTGCTTAAAAACAAATTAAGATAGGACGACAATGAACACAATTATTATGCAAAAGGAACACAAAGAAGAAGAATAACATCACAAGGACGGTAATTCTTCAACAAAATGACTAAAGGAAGTTACAGTGACCGCTATATTAAGCAAATAAATATGAATCTACAGTGGCCTGCAAAAGATCGGGTTCATATGGGAAAAATATGTAAATCTCAGTCAAAAATAAATATGAAGTTGTTTGATGATTCGTGTAAGACAAAAAATACAATAATAATATTATTAATAACAATAATTCTGTCTAATATCCGCCATGAACAATTACTCAGAAGAAGAATGCTTTTTCCTTCAGTAAAATATGTAGGTTTTTATAATTACCTTTCGGAACTGTTGGCACCTCTGCAGTCTTTCTTGATGCCAGTCATGGCATAGGCCGTACCATTGAGCTGACAAGCCACATCTCCATAGTGCAGATCTAACGCTATAGCTTTTGACGTCACTCCAATCAAATAATGCCCTAACTCTCCAAGAATATAACCAACACAAATCACTCCCAGGACGTAGGGCTGGTACAGAAAACTCAACTTCTTAAACATCGGCAACATTGCTAAAACATAAACATAACACATATATTACAAATAAAACTCATTTTTAGATAAAATTTTCTGTTTGATGGTGACCAGTAGATGATACCACTGGTGGACAAGGTTTTGGTAACTTTAATTACATTTTGGTTCATATCTATGTAAGAGCAGTTTAAATTTTGTTTTACATAATCTATTTTATCTACGACTCGCATATTTTTTTAATAAAATTAAACATTTTAGCACATCTGCATTTTAATATCGTAATTTGAAATACAATTTTTACTTTATCATACGCAGTATGGTCAAATTAATAGTTTAGCTGCAGGAGTAAATTCTATTTGATCGAAATCGTGTCTACATCAATAGTAGGTAGCCTGGATATTTTGAAACTTTCGACAGTATTCAGAACGTCAGCGGTTGCGAAACGTCAATTCAACACGCAAATGCATGGAGAATGCGATGAGGAGGAGAAACACGCGCGCACGTACGCTATGTGAAACAATATTGAAACAGCTTGGTGTTTCCACGGTGTTTACAAAGTCAATGTGTATTTCAAGTGCGGATTGCGGATTGCAATATTGTTATGCATTTTTCAAGGATTTTGCAAATGAGCCGCCATTTCTATAAATTCGTCAAAATAGTTAAATAATAAATTAAAGTAGAGGAAATTTTGTATAATTTATGTCTATGACATTTTTTGGTAAAATTAATAGTTTAGCTGTAGGAGCAAATTCTATTTGATCGAGATCGTGTCTGCATTAATATAGGATTTGCCAGATATTTTTATTCTGATGACAGTAGGTAGTGTTAAAGGCTGATTTTTTGACAATACTTACTGTCGATATCTGTCAAATCCTGGCTAATTCGTTTTATTTCAATGCAAACACGATCGATCTCGATAGAATCTCATGCAGCTAAACTACTTAAAAAAACGTAAGTTTTAGTTGGTACTATCTTATGGAACACCCTGTATACACGCCAATAATTTTAAAATGTGTGTGCCACAGCGTTCTGTATATATGAGTGAAATCAGTTTAAAAATATATTCGTTAACATTTACTATATATAAGAAACAAAATGTTTCGATAAATGTTTGTAATAGAAATTGTTTATTTGTATTTTTTGTTAGACAAATGAACATTCTATCGTTGTAAGAAGGTTGTTTGATTTATTTATTAAAAACACCTACATTTGTACCACTAAAATGAGGTTTTATTTTATTGTTTTCAATTCAAAATTGCGGAAAAATGCGCCCACTGGCAACTTTTTATGGATTTATTCTAAATCAGCACGTCAAAATTGCTAAAAAAGCTATAATTAGGATAAAATTACCGACAAAAAATTCAAATTTGCCGGACACTGTAATTGATAAATAAATTAGAATGATTTATATTCAACGACAACCTTTATTTGAATAGTTGATAGACATATATATGATATTCCTTGGGGCTGATTTTCATATGTAACGGATATGCGATAATTAATAATTAATAAAATGATTGATTCGTCATTTACGACGATAAATATTCATGCGGCGGAGGAAGGTCAAACTTCAGGACATTATAAATTCACTTTCACGGTTTTTCAATGTCAAGATCAGCGCGCAATGTAACAAATTGCTCCGGTTTAACATTAAAAAACTTAATTATCCGAGACCAATCGATGACTAAAACCGGTAGCGAGGTTTTTATCCTTTTATTCTTGCGCGGACACTTGAACTTGTCACGCAAAAACGCCTAAAAATAATTCGCATACTAATGATTACTAATTTTAGGGACAAGCGCGTTCGAGAAATTGCTGGTGTAATTATATAGGATTTTCGGTTAAATTCTACTTATTTGTTTATGGTTTCAAGAAGAGGCAGGACAATACTTCTTTTTTTTCATGGGGATTGGTTCCATGTTTTTTTTTGTTCAACGAGCAATGAACTGATGCCAAGGATAAGTGTTCAGGTCGATAGCTTTTGCTAGAATCATTTTTTTCTGTTACTAGTATGTGCAAATAACGGTATATTGTCGTATCTATCATTCGATAGATGTTGTTTTTATTGTATTGATGTTTATTTTGGAGCAAATAGACGAGTTATTATTATTATATTACATGAAAGAAAGTTCAACACGTGGTTGTTGGTGATTTGTTATTCTTACCAGGTCAGTCACATATACAATGGTCTCAGGGAAGATGACTAATTAGTGAGACTCTGACAAGTTTTTCAGGTGTTTTTCTCTTTGTTTATAATTGTTGATCCTTAATAATAAATAAAAACTTTCTTGTGTATTGCACCGTGTTTGGAGTAACATGCCCTCAAACATGAGGAAAAACGTTAATCAGCGCTTCTTGCTAACAAATACGATAATACGATAATTCCGTCCTGAAGTTGGAAAAGCACAATTATTTAAATTTATTACATTTTATTACAATCTAATTAACTTTATTCAGCTCAAAATAATTATAATAGAATAATTACTTAATTGTACAACACACATATTTCTAAATAATAATATACATATAATATCAGCAAGAATATGTTATATTACTGCTTCTATAAAAATATAATGTAAATAAATGAACAGTTCCAATAGGCTTAGATGTTTTCAATATGTTAATGTTGGCCACTACTGGACTGTCCCAACCGCTCCCTTAGTTGTGAGCCTGTTCTAACAGGCTAACTAATGAACTGAGCCAGAAGCTAGTTATATGTAACTGTTTTCAAAAACATATAACTAATTATATAAAACAAAATCTGTCAAGTATATCAAAACTTATATATTTCTCTGGTGGTGCAGCAAGCCAGTACAAGAACCAAAAGAACTTTGCAAACTTATCGTATCATAAAAAAAGATTTTGGGTTAGATGCAGAATGGCATCTTTTTGGATGTGCACATGGAAAAAAACGCATGCGACGGCAGGGCCGGCCCTGCAAGCCTACGGCGGCAAAGTTTAGGGGCGGCAAAACCAACTGAACTACAATAAAAAAGGCTCTAAAATATTGCCTGAATCTAGAAAATAAAGGAATAGTAAAATACAATCAAATACAATCGGAATGGACAGGCTTCAGGCCATTCCTATATTTTAAGATGCATAGCAGCCAATAATAGACATACTTAAATAAAATAGCTCATTAGCTTTTATAAAGAATTAGGATCAATCAGGAAAAATATATGATCAATTAGGAAAAATAATATGAAAGTGTACTGTAGTGTAGTGATCCTATACAAAAATCAAAAGAGAAATATAAAATAGTCCTAACGATCCTTTTGCGTTTTTATGCGATATCCACAAACTTAAAGAAAATGTTATAAGTAAAAATGATTTACTGGCATATCCCAAAGATATAGAAGCCGCTTTAACAGTTGGCGAATCCTCCATCCTAACGGTTTAGCATTTGCTGCCGAAATGGTAAGCTAGTTAATTTTTATTTGGGTAGACACATAATTTGCCCGCCTATAAAAATAATATTAAAATGTGCTGAGTCTTTGATGATATTATTATTGAAATTAATTAAAAACTATCAGTGATTAAAAAATTCCGCATGAAATGCTTGCATCAATATCTCCGAAAATATTACTCTTAGCAGAACAAACTATACATCATATTAAAGATAAAATTTAATGAAGATTTGGGTACATGATAAACACAGAATTTCTTAAAATATTGCAAGATTTAGATTTGGGAAAATGTAACGAACGGAGATATTATGTCAATATCTATTCTGTCAAAAACGACAGAAGTTTGCTGATGACAGATGACTTAACAGTGTAGATATTGACATATTTCGGTTCTGAAACCCCGTTTTTTAACCTTCTCCCAAATCTACATCTTTCAATATTTTTAAGAAATTCTTTTCGTCTTTAATATGGTGTACATTTTGTTCTGCTAAGCTTAATACTTTCGGAGATACCTATTCTATTTGATGCAAGTAGTTCATGACATATTTCACTGATAATCACTGATAGTTTATAATAAATTTCAATAATGCTGTCTCCATTCAAACATTTTGATGGTATTATTGGTACTATTTTCATAGTCGGGCGAATTAATTATGATGTTAAATGATTTTGTGTCCATAGACCTTGTTTCCAGAAGGTCCAGTTGACGTTTCTAAAAATTCATTACCTCCCTTAACATTGGGCCAAATTTAATAATGGACGATAGACAGTTTGCTAAACTAATATTAATAAGAAAGTACTTAAGAACCATGTATACTTTAAATTGTCTTAATGGGTTAGTAATGAAGGCCACTGAATATGAATTGTGTAGTATATTAGATCTGAAATAAGTTACTCGCGATTTTGCAGAAAAAAAGGGTTCGAAAGAGCTAATTTTAGTTTAGGGATAAACTTTGTATGCCAGTATTCTTTACTTTTTGTTGTTTTAAAAGTATTGTTTCTACTAGTACAATCTCCAAAGATTGTGTTTTTATTACAAATAAATTTCATAAATATACTGAGTGCTGACTGTATAGTTTTCTGGATCATGATATATAGGAGATATCGGTAACTATAAGAGATATCGAAAAACGTGTAAGATCGTCTTTTTTTGAGAGAAACTCAATGGTGAAAACCAAAATTAGCTATCGCCTTTTGTTTTCGAGTATTATTATCCTATTAATCTAAGCAAATTACACTGCGAGATATGCACTGTCAAATATTTGTACCGAAAATATGAACATTTAATGCGGATTCGTAACATCGCACATCTGGACTTGCAACACGTTGCAAGGTCTCGAACGCATCGGCTGGCTAGACAAAAACTTGTAGTTCTGTGGCCGTAAAAATACCTGTACGCCAATATTGGGCAGACTATTTGAGGTAAACATATTAATGCCGCATGAATGCACCGGTGAAAAATACATTCTTATGCCTGCAAGAAATAGCTTTCGCGCTATAGAATTCTTAATACGTTTTACTTTCGACAAGAAAATAATATCTTGGTACGTAGTGTGTAGGATGTTTGTTTTCGCTACATTACTAACGCGTCTTGCAAAATATAATAAGAAATAATACACGCAAGGACTCATGATGCATGAATTTATTATTTGATAATAATTATTTCAATCATTTGCAGTTGGTTTGTTATAAAAGTAATTAATCAATCAATCAGGGGGGCGGCACTATTGAGATTTGCCTACGGCGGCAAAAATGCTAGGGCCGGCCCTGGCGACGGTATAGGGGGGACAATGAAGCGACTAGTGGCTAAAGCCAGGCTTCAAAGACCACTTAATAGCCAAATCCTTAATGTAGAAGATATGTTCTCCTTTTGTAATGGAAACCTACCAGGGGTAAACTACATCTTAGTGGCAAAAGAAGAGGTTTCAGAACACAAAACCACCCTTTATGATAGAGTTCAGGGGTCCAAACAGATAAAAGGAACTAGAAGTTTTCACAAATTCTCTCCTCAACCAACAGAAGGTGTAATAAGATGTTACATCATATCAACTTCAGAAACGTATGAAGATCACTTAGTTTTATAAGTCTCTTTTCTGGACCATTTCAGATGGATTAACCCAAAGATGACAATATTTTTTAATGTATTTCCATTTCAAACAAACACGTAATTATTTATTAGGGACAAAAATGCTAAAACCACAACACAAATTTCGAAATGAACCATCCTGAGTACGAGTTATTTCTCCACTTAATCAAGGTGAGACACCGATTTCATTGAACTTGTTCGTTCTCAATGATTTCTTCTTTACGTAACACATACCAACCAAGTGATTCCATCTTAAAATTGTATTATTATTTGTACTAAACCCACCGTTATAAATACCACGTGTGATTTTTTTTTCACACATACTAAGCGTTATAAATAGTTTGTTTATAGAGATGTTCAATGACTTTTGCATTTTAATCGTCGAAATTATATTTATCGTCTAGTCTACCTTTACAATGATCCTTGATTTTCTTCATTTTATTTCCATAGCATGACGTGTTTTTTCCTCTTCTCGCGTAATAACAAAATAAATAGACAATCAATTATGTGCGTATTTAAAATGGTTAAGTGCAGAAATGAATGTTAAAAGTGTAGGCTGTTATTCGTATATCCACGTGTTCGCAAATCGTTTATTCATGTGATTGTTTCTGAGACGGCAATCTATTAGAAAGTCTTGAAGGTGTGCTATATTTGCAAAGTTTAGATTCACGTGAGTTTGATGACGTCAATCATCAAACTAATTATCCTAGAAATGACATTTACTTTAATCTACTTCCGTAATAAAACACCTTCGTGTAGAAATATGCTTATTATTTAACAGTTTCAGGGAAAAATTTATCTCAAACACTAAATTGTAATTGCTTTTATTGGAATAATAATACAAAAATAACTGTGGCGAAAGTATAGTATAGGACCAAGAACTTAACCTTGTGGTAGTCCAGCTTTAATCGTCTTCGCAACAGATTTTGCAAGTACTAGTTATAATTCGATATGGAGACAAACGTGAACCTTATCAACTTGCTTAAGCCTTTTTAGTTAGTTTACGCTCAACAACAGGAAAAAAACATAAACGCAAAAATAAAGAAATTTGTAGCGGATTTCTTTACCTGGATTCAGTGATGTACTACAGAATATAAAATTAGTAAATAGGTAATAAACTTACACTTAAACTGGAAGAAACCGTCCAATTTAAGGATTTTACCATAAACTAAAAAATGTAATATTTTGGTACGAAGCATCTCGAGTTTGTGATGAGCTGTGACAGAGGTAATATGGTCACTTTTGACATTTCTTCATCGCACAATTATCGCTTTTTTTAGTGGAAAAGTTTTGTGAGAAAGGGTACTTAGATAAAAAATAATATATAATGTATGGTTGGGCTATTTGAACTGTATTTGAGAAAACCGAAAAACGTAGAAGTACCTAATATTAATTTTTTCATGACAAGAAATTGAATATTTAATATTCTAAGAAGTTCATCAATTTTCATCAATTTTCAACAATAAATAACGTCTTCACATAAATAAACATCCATGCCATATGCATTCTAAAGTTATCCAATTTTATCTTAAAGAAGAAAACAAAAATACGTCAAAATGTTTTATTGGCATCAATATGGACTATTCCGTGACTATTCTTGAAACATTTTACAAAAATGCAATTTTTTTAACAAGTTTAAGATGTAAGAGCAAGTTATTATCTAATAGAGTATATATTTTGTTTATTATTGTAGTAACTTCTGTTGTATGCAATGTTAGCTTCATTCTATCAATTATAGGGCGAGTCATAAGTACCTATAGCAGTGTTTGATATTTCCGTTATCTATACAGAAGGAAAAAAATATGGGTTCTGAGATTTTAAAATGTATAAAAGAAAACTTGATGTTGCAGGTATAAGTTAAGTAAAAACTGCAGATTTACAGATATTGGGTTATCACTTTGTCTAATAATAACAATTTGAAGCTATGCAAAAATATCCATATATCGTTCCATATTATATCGACTGTTCATGTAACAACGAAAGAGATTATCATTTTGTATTTCAAGCCCTTTAATATTTCTAAACACTTTTTTCAAATAACATTTTTGCATAGTTTTTAAAATAAATCAGACAATATTCAACATTTCATGAAGAATACAATTTTCTGAGAAGTTAATAATAAACATTAAAAACTTAAGACAAAATTTAATTTCTTTTGTGACTAGTGTCTACATATTTTATAAGTTCTAGTTATTATACGACAATGTTATATTGAAAGGCCTGGAAATAATTGGAAAGACAATTTCTTTTGTGGTCCTAATACTCAATAACATACAGGGCTATCCATTAAAAATGCATACTTGTTTTCGTCACAATTAACTGAAAAAAACTCGAGAAAACTTTTGTTTGGCAACCTATCATACTTTTTCTTTAACATTGTGAGTTCATAAATTTATAATAACAATTTTACAACACCACCTTATTTGATTTAAAGCTAAACAGTTTATTTATTTTAATAAAAATCCAGAGTGATTTAGCCATTTTTGTAAAACTACAATAAGTATCATTTAAAAAAAAAAACGATGGTTAAAAGAATATTGTGGGAGTTGTTGAGTGATGGTATTCACATATATAGGCATAAAATAATAATTTAACAACCACTTATCTATGCAAATTGTTAGCCATAAAATCATTGCTTCTTACCGCATTTTTTATATTAAGAAAAATGTCATAATTTCTGTTACGTACTCAATTTTAGAAATAAACAAAACAGAAATTAACACGTCAATTATCACCATTTTAGTCCGACACACAAAAAAAACTTTTAACATAAAAAAATAACACTTACCAACTTATAATTTAAACTTCCTTCTTCTAATAAATATCAAAAAATAATACCACACTAATCCACAATAAATAAATTACGATATCACAGTTCCTGACAAAACTTAATAAACAAACTAAAGAATAGAAAAAACAAAACAACAATTAATTAAATTTTGACCGACCGATCTCACATCATTCCCGCAAAACAACGAAACAATTGACCATCTAGCTTTGCTGCTTCATGCGGGAGACTGATTGCGAATGCCAGAAGTTGTTGAGTTTTCTTGCTGGTTTGGTGCTGCCTGCTTGGCTTACTAGATTTTGCGGTCGTATTGTTTCGTCGCATAGATTCGCAAGGCGCTAAAAGAGCACAAGCAGCTGGATAAATAAGAGAGAGAGAGAGGAGAAATAGTCTGCGGGTAAAGTATAACCTGTTCCTGGTGTGATTTTTTTCGTTGGTTAGTGCAGGATAGTAACCATGACCCTAGAGACTCAAGGCAACCAGAAATTGATACACACAGACGGAATTTGATATGACCAGTTTTGTGACAGTTTAATTGTTATAGAATTATATGTTGAAAGTAGACCAGAAAGAAAAAAAAAGAAGTAGATGTCTTTTAATGTATAATTAAAGCTGTTTTAGTGCGACTTCCGGTTTTTCCGGAAATGACGTCATCGTTGAAATAATAGCATCCTATGTTGTGGATGTGATATTTTACAGTAGAAAAACATATCAATCGTCAATTTTTATCACCAAAGCAACAAAAAGTAGCGTTTTTGTTTATTGATCTAGGTGGCTTTGAGTTCGTAAAACTAATTGTCAAATAAACACTGACTAAAGCCAATGAGTCATCTTTTTCGTGTACCTTATGGATGCACCCTAATTATTCCATAGACTTGACTTAATTTTGCTGAACATCTTAGCGTGGAAATGTCGATAAAACCAGGGAAATAAAATAAAAATATTGGGCTAATGTTAATGATGAAAATTAGCGTAGTTAACTATGGACGCATGATAGTCAGAATTTGATAGTTCTCTGTATTGCGCGTCACCGTCTTGAGTCAAATTAGTGTTGTGTTTAGCAAAGACATTTGTAACATTGCAATTCAAACAAGAAGAATCGCGATGTAAACTACAAATTAAATAAGAAATAACAATCACCAACAATTAGTACCGAACAAGAATTACGTTAATAATCGAAAATTTATCTCAATTATCGGTTAAACCAAGAATACATCAAGTAATGCCCGAGGTGCATACAAAATTTTATGTCCTACAATGGTTTTGTTCCTCCGTTTGAATAGTATTAATAAATATTTTGACGTTATCAAGTGACATGCGTATCTACGGAGTTGAATAACAATACAAACAATTCGGAGTTGAGTGACAATACACACAATTCATTGTCAAACATATAACCTTAATCGCCAATAATTGACATTGCCGATTGACAGTACAGGCAATTAATTGTCAAACTTATAACCTGAATTGCCAATAATTGACATTGATGACATAAAATTTACAATTTGAATGACAATTAGTTTTTTAACTACCTACCAGTTGAAATTTATTTAAAATGTTTATTATTGATCTACGTGCTATGTTCTAAATTATTTAAAAAAATAATCTTGTATTTCTGTAGACATAACACAGTGTCAGTAATACCGTTATTAAACAATTCAATAAATGGATAAGTGCGAACTGAATAAATGAAATTTTAATAATAATTTGTTAATAAATTGTAAATAGATAAATAAATTGGCAAATCCAGTGTTAGTTTTATCAAATTCTTCTTCTTTGACGCCATATGGCGTCAATGATTCTAAATCAGTCCTATTAACTGTAGTATTTACAGTACTAACTATTTTGGTGTATAATTAATTCAGTGTGAAGTGTGACGATGTAGTTTAGCCCGCAGATAACTCTGATGATGACATAATGTCGCAAAACCGGTAATATATTGGAGCTATAAGTCTGAAAATATAAA
This sequence comes from Melinopterus prodromus, assembly GCA_964023965.1. NCBI lineage: Eukaryota > Metazoa > Arthropoda > Insecta > Coleoptera > Scarabaeidae > Melinopterus > Melinopterus prodromus. The sequence goes on along the minus strand of OZ030395.1, from coordinate 4,132,925 downwards.
CAAATCGTCGTAATTTAAATTTAAATTTATACAGATGAAAGCTATGGAAAATTATATATTTATCTATATACATGGTGAGTCATAACGTGTGGAGACGATTGAGAGAGTAGCTAAAGACGGTAAATATAAAGACTTTTCATAATAACTATTTTAACCAAAGATCAATACCAAGAAAGCAAATAGTTTAATATTCATATAAATCAACGTCTCCTTTATGACAACATGATATTTTCAGTTAAAAATGTGTCATATTCCAACTACATATCATCAAATTTCCAATTCTAGTATAATTTACAATAATACTTTACATTTTTGCACATTACACTTTATTATTTCTAGATTATACATTGTTATTGGGCAAGTTTAACCACTGATATTATGAATATTAATTCGATATCAAATGTTAGCACATCAAAAAATAAACCATAATAAATCACGCCAGGTCATACATAAGTCAGTTATTTTAATTTTCAGAGAACCAGATACGTAATACAAAATACCAGGACCATGTTACAAGAAACAATTAACCTCTGTGTTACCATGGTGTACAGGAAACGTCAGCATATTCGAAGACATGTAAATTTTGGCCGCAGAATGTATTGCCGTACTGCGGCTAATTTGTCGTTTGTCATTGAGACGCATATCAACATGCTTTTCATTGTGAAGTTAGTCATTAAAGAACACGTATCGCGTGTTACGCTATCATTATGGTGTACCTCAAAGAATGATACGGTTGTTTATTAATAGTGATATTATACCACTTCGTATCTCTTTGTTATCTGTTTGTAGTGAAGTTGTCTGAAAACCCAACAACTACTTATCTCTAACATTAAAAGAATTGAAGAAAAACAGTTTACCTGATTTGTATACTGATTAGTTTGAATAATAACTTAAATCAGTAGAAAATTATGATCTTAAAAAAAAATGGAAAATTCAGCAAGGTTGGTAAGATGGCGATTTAGGGGGGGGGGGGGCAAAACTCGGAACGTCATAAGGATATTAGGTTTCTTAATTACCTACAATTTGAGGTATGATAGAAATTTATGCAAGCATTTTTGTAGAAGTTATAAACATTTTTCTGTGGAAACTGATTGAAATACGTTAGCTATAGGAACGAACATTATCGCGATGTAGGGGGGCAAAACTCTGAACGTCATAGGGATATTAGGTCACTTAATTACCTATAGTTTGAGGTATGATGGAAATTTATGCAAACATTTTTGCAGAAGTTATAAACATTTTTCTGTGGAAACTGATTGAAATACGTTAGCTATAGGAACGAAAATTCTCGCGATTTCGGGGGGCAAAACTCTGAACGTCATAGGAATATTAGGTCACTTAATTACCTACAGTTTGAGGTATGATAGAAATTTATGCAAACATTTTTGCAGAAGTTATAAGAAATTTTCTGTGGAAACTGATTGAAATACGTAAGCTATAGGAATGGTCCAGAAAAAACTAAGTTGGTACTTTGCTTATTTTAGAAAAATTTATCTATATTTAAATAATCTTCTTGTGATCTGGGAATGCAAAACTAATTTTATTTTTTTTTGTACCTTACTCGGTTCAGAAATTGCAACCAGTTCTGGGAAAATTTTCGGTTAAAATTCTTGAGACATGTACCAGTACCAAAAAGTGAACTTCCGTCTTAGATTTCTTTGAAAATTTACTGCACACATGCTAATTGCATCAACTCGCTAAAAACACAGTATCTTTTGTTGTGAAATAATTTAAAATAACTAGGATCCTATAAGGAAAAATAAAAATTCATTGGAATTACTTCTACAGCCTTTGGTATACTTCCCATGCGTTCGTTCCTTTGTCACCTGATCACCTTGTATATTCGACGTCACAACCAGAAGACTGGTTTGCGTCTTGAGGCTTATTTTCCCACATTTTGTTCCTTTTTCCTCATTCCATGAAATATGCGTAGACAAGGGGGAATTCCCTCAAGAATAAGACAACAACAACCGCGGTTTCTGCAGTAGAAAACGCGGGTAGCCATGATGTCAAACAACCGCCTTCTCTGATTCACTAACCGTAAAAATATACTGCTACCTGGTAATATGTTTATCATACATATGAGTATCACCTTGGTGGAATTTTTTTCCTTTCGCAATAATTTTAATATGAATAAGTAATTATCTTGTGACGATTGAGTATTATTATTATTTTATAACAACTACTCTGTTCTCTAACGTTTGGATAGAAATAAATGCAAATTTGATGTTTATTGTTTTATTGTTTTAGTATGTGTCTACTATGTGAATGTAGTAACCTGTTTTTTCGATTTTGAGGTTAATGTTGTACCCTTTTGGCACATATTGAGCAAGAACATATAAATATTGTAACAGACGTTTTGCTTATTTTGGTTTCCTTTATTATTTGTCACATGTGTTTAACGTAAATGTCATAATTATAGTCCAAAATAAAACTGGTTGTGGATATAATTGATAGTATTATCAACATCATCACTAATTATAGTTTTGTTGACGTCGTGATTTTTCTTCTCAATATCCATTATATATAAAGTATTCATCAATTTAACATATCAACGTCACGATTGTTTAAGTTACGGCTGTGAATTGTTGTTATTATTGTGACTGAAATTACTGTTAATAATGGGTCTCACCAAATAGCATTATACTTAGTAGCTTGGTATACTTAGATGGAAGAATAATTTTGAAATATGTAAAAATTGGGCAAATTGCCTTGATATTGTGAAGGTAAGTTGTGATTTCTTTACGAGATTTCGGGGCCAGATGCGTATTGTATTGTCTGTATATGTTTGGGTCTGTTATGTTGTATGAATATCCTGAAAAAAGTTTTATTTTTAAAGATCAGTGGTAGAGGAAGAAAATGAAAGTTTACACCAGTCGATATTGTGTATTGAAACGGTACATATGCTATTCATGCTGTTTTCCGTTCGATGCATTCCTCTTAAGACGTGATAGTAGAGGCAATTAAGAACCTATTTTACCATATTTATCACTATAATATCTATTATTTTTAGTATTATTTCAAAATTGTCTAATATTTATACTTATTGTTTCCATGAAAACTTTCGAAATTTGATCATACTTCAAGCTGAAACGGTCGTTTTTTAGTGGTAGGACCCTAATACGCATGTTCTGAACCCGCATTCGCATTCCGCATAAACACATTTATCGAAAACGCCTAACCAGTTTCTATTCACAAACTTACTATTGTCTCTCCTCAACAAGAATCCAATTTAAACCAGTAAACTGTGCGTGCGAGTAGGTGCTTTCGATGTATTTTCTTGCCTTGAATATGAATCCGACTGGCTTCAAGCAACCAATTTCCAAGAAATGCATAGACAAGTACAAAGTTTAAGGTTTTTTTCGGATGAATTTTTAAGAGTCTAGGTCATCGAGGTTGTTTGCTATACATGATCCAAAACGGAAAAATATACGTACATAACGGCATTTACAACATACAAGATGCATTGAACACAAAGTTGTCAATATCTCGATGTTCTAAATTACCTCTACTATCACGGTATCAAGAAAATGCACCAAATTACATGTAAGCCGGTACATCAATTTTTGGATTTTCCTTTACAACGTATTAGAAATAAAATCACAAAAACCGCATCCGCACCTATCCGTAGCAGATTTTCCAGTAGTTGTAATGTCAAATATGTATACTATAATTTGAACCACTTTCAAAAGCTTAACAAAGCTAAACACTAAACTAAAACACTCAAGTTCTGCATAAAACAGTTTTTTTTTTATAACAGCGAATGTTGTCGGCCCTGCAATAAACAAAATTGTGGGTAAATTTTAATAAAAATAATGACGAATGAAAGTTCATACTTGGTTCTAAAGAGTGTATAACAAAAAAGTCACATTTATCGTTAAAATACAAAATTGCAACCGTTTTTAAGAGCGTCAACTTCTGTGCATCTATGTTCAGCCATAGTAAAATATATCTTTTGGCTGACAAGGACACGTGGCTCAGGGCTTAGGTGGAAAAATATTGCCGCCTTTTAATACATCGGTCTTTTACCTATCCCAGAAACTGGTTTACTTTTTGGAATTTAACAATTTAGAAATTTGAGTTATGACCAGCTTTTTGGGTCTAATACCGCAATGTGCGTCGGTCAAAATCTCATCTATTGAAAAGAACGTGAAATTCACGTTATGTCCTGAATCCTATCGAACACGTGTGGGATCGGCTTGACCGATGTGTTCGCAAGAGCCCTAATCCACCACTAACGATACAGAAACTGACACAAACTCTGATTGAGGAATATACAATCTACATGACGATGTAGTTAACAATATGATGTTTTGAATTTGCTTCCAAAATTAACGGTATTTTTGGCAGTTGAAACAAATACTGTCCCATTATATTTTCTCCGGCTTTCGAAAACATACCTACAAACAAATGTCCTCGCATCTCCTTTCCCGTAAGGAAAAGAAAACTGAAGCGGCACCGACAGACGGACAAGCAGTCCTTCCATACACTCTACCCAGCAAATATCGATTTTCAGCAACCTATATCTATCTCCACCTCTCTCACAAGCGGTCTGCGCCGAATGTGCTCCTCGGATCAGGCTGAAAACGCGACCCTGAAACACGAACCAACCCCTGAAAGTACAGTCAGGCCCTCGCAGCTCCGCTGAAAAATACAAAACGCGAAATAAACCGCTCTCGTACACAACGCGTTATACTCTTCGAAAATCATCGTAAAAAACGTAAATTTTGAATTAAATCTTTGATGATAGGTTGTTATGTAGTGCCGTAAGGGTTTATATTTGCTAAAAGCGTTCGTATTTTGTTTGTGTGGGGGTGAACTTAACCTAAATATGCTGTGAAATGCGTACGTCCACCATATGATTCAAGGTAAGCGGTTTTGTAATTATCGTATGTAATTGTATACGGTTTTGAGGTGTCACTTTTCTTGGAGATTGTGTTATTCTTATTTTATTGGGTTTGTATTTAGTTGTTGTTGAAGTTTAATGGTAATTAATGCGTAGATTATAATAATTTATAGTGCAATTAGGTGAAAATGATGAAACATGCTCGATAACAAAGGAGTTTGTTTATTTGTTAAAGGAAAAATTATTGTATTTGAATAATTAGCGTAGAGGATGGATATTGCGTCTGAAATATGATGCTCAAATATTCATAGGATTATCTGCGCAGTATTTATTTTTTAGGAAGCTTTTAAGAAAATTGGTTAGGAATCATCAATGGCTTTTAAATTTTATAGATAATATTAATGGTAAATATAAAAAAACTCATAACAATTGGAATCAAATTGTAGGTGTTTCTTTTGCAATGAATACGAATCCGAGCTTAAAAGTCGTGTCAGGTGCTAGTGTTTTTTATGTGGGCTGAAATAAAAAAAAATAAACATTTTAAGTGCATGCAGTGGTTGCATGTTTTTCCTATTCCTCACTTAAATAATCAAGGTTTGAGCTTTCATTTCAGTCTACCCACAGAATTCTATCAGGTAATTTTTTCGGAAAAAATTATAGTAATCAAAATTTAAGTTTGCATCATTTGTTTTACAACAAAATATACATAGTTCCAACAAAAAAAATAAAAACTAAAATGTACCTTCTTGTCCCCGTATATTTTTTGCAGCAGTCGTATTGACAGCAGACGTTGATATATTGAGTGACGAAATAAAGCCATTTCTGTTCAAAGTTTAGTCATTAATATTGTTTAATAGTGATAGGCAATTTATAAGACAATTTATCTATGTCATAAGAGAAACATTTTACATAGGTAGACCAAACTTGTTTTTTTCCAAATCGTTAAAAGTTACAGCCGTTTGAAATATTAACAAAATAAAGAAAAACAAAGAGATATTGTTAAATCTAAGTAAAAAGAATAAAAAGAAATTAAATAAAGAAAGGAAGAGACAACTAGATCCCTATGAAACTGACATATGTAATTCTGAGTAAAAAGTTTCATATGGACTAATATTGGTGTTTTTAATTCTTTAAGAAGCTGTATTATTTAAAATAATCCAAATACAAAATAGTCCATATGAAAGTTTTTATTCAGTAAGAACTTTACTATCTGAACAGGGTGGTTTAAAAAAATTAATGAAACATTTGCTCATCAAATATAATAGTAATGTAAAATGTACAATATCTACGTAAAAATAAATGTAATATGTAATTTTTTCAGCACCTAAACCTTTTTATAAAGAACAACTTTTTCTCACCAACCTTCTAAGAAGTAACCATTATCTATAAAATATGTAATAATATGTAGATATATTTAAGAAAAGCTATACAACAACACGCAACAAATCTATAATGCAGGAATTTCAACTAATTGTGTAATTAGTAAGTAATTAGCAGTAAATTTGTTTACCTTATCATGCGATAAGGATCTTGAAAGGTGAGAATTTTAAAATAATTTTTTTATCAGAAGGTGGGGAATTTTTTCTTAATGTTTTAAATACATTATCATATTCACATTCTGCGTAATGAAATAATTTAATTAACTCTTATTGGCATGAAGGTTACAACCGTATTAAATGACGTGATAATAAATTATACAATAATTAGAAACTTATACCAAATTAATTAATGCACTACTTAATATAAACCAACTAAATATCAAAAACAAAAGTGAAACATTTCTTTGAAAAACTTGTGCAAATACTGGAGACACAAATTTTCCATTAAATCTCAATAAATTACATAAGATTGATATACTGCCACAAGGTATGGTACAATGTTTAATAATTCATGTTTAACATGTTTGCTAATTTATCTATGTCACTTGCATTTGTGCATTCATGACTATATTGTGTGTTATACTTAATGGCATATCCAGCCTTGAATATCAACGTGAAAAAATGAAAGTCAGTGTCGGGTTTTATAATTATACAGATTACTATCAGCAACTAATGTAATGTGTACTATGTATTTTCGGATATATAATTATTCGATGGATTATTCGGACCACCCAGAGAACATGTGACGCTTACAAATAAAATCGGTTACTAATAACCAGAATAATCGACAGTTTTGCCACCTCAACTCTTAAAATATTAAAACTGGAGTGCCGCAAGGTAGTATACTTGGACCATTGCTATACAATGTCGTGTTAAGCATAGAGGTTGTATCTGCAAATTTGTTTTTGTGTTACTTTTTCTGATAAAATCATAAGATGCAATGTCTATAGAAAATCTATAGATAAAGAAAAAAATAAATCTATTTAATCGACGGCAATAACAATACAAAAAAAACCTAATTTATATAATAGAGCGTTGTATATCTACGCGTTTCTTGCTGGTTTCGGCACCTACCTTAACCTGACCTTCAACGAATCGAAATTGGGCAAAAAAGCGTGGCTCACTGTTCCGTGATAATCAAACAAATGACATCGCGACAATTTGGTGAGGTTAGACGCATTTTTGGTACTTTAATTAAGCGAATTAACAACGAATTTGTTTAATAACTTTATAATTAAAAGGCTATGATTCTCCAAATATTGTTGATTACTTTTGTGGTTAAATCCTTTTTTTTTTGTAACTATTTTCTTTTTTATACAGGAAGAAAATTACTTCCGTAATCAATTTTAAATGGTCAACCGTTTGTTTCGGTGGAACAATTTAAAATGCACTTTTATTTTAAGTTATAAGTAAGTAACAAGCGTAACAATGGGTGCAAGAACGTATTAAGTCAATTTTTGTTAAAATAATGCAGTGTTAAGATAACTAAAAAAAACGTGGGTATGACTCGATAACTCGATAATGACTCATTAAATTAATGCTTTTATTGAATAATAATAAAAAATAACTGTGGCGAAAGTATAGTATAGGACCAAGAACTCAACCTTGCGGCACTCCACCTTTAATCGTCTTCGCTCAGGCAAAATATTTTTTGTGGTGTTTATTCATATTTACGCATTGTACAATACAAACGGGTATTGTACCCATGTTAAGTTAAAACACTAAGGTCAAGTTGGGCGGACGTGGAAAGGTGGCTGTGGAATGCCTATCCACACGTGTTGACGGATGTAAGTGCCATTTTTCCATCAAGGCGGCTCTGCTCTATTTACCGACATGAGCTGAACCGAGCCGCCATTGCAATAAATCGAATTTAATATCGATTTTTAAAAGTATTGTCCTTACGTGTAAACCCGAAGGTACACTATTGTCTTTCGAAAGCGAATTATTTCGCCCTGATTTCGTCGAGAGACAATCGAAGGTCTGCCGATATATTATAAATACTATCTATATTCTAGAATCTAGATTCTAGATGATTGAAATCTCTGAATTTTGTGGAGTAAGGTCGTGAAATGTGACGTCACGAAGTGTAGAATTCGCTAATGATGATGAATAGAATTTTAAACGTAGAAGAAATCCTAGAAAATAAGTGTTATTACTATTATATACCTATTATATATTTGCATAATAATTTGCCACGGTTTCAATTATAGAATGTTGTTAATTATTCCATAAAAATGTACGATTTATTATAATCTGATAAACTGGTAAACAATTATTCACTACAGCATAAGGGAAGGCACGTCTAATATAAACTAATTGCATTTTATATTATTCAAATTTATTCAAAGATATTGTACGCCGATAAGTGAACGTTACATAGTTAAACCTTTTTTACAAAATTGCTGCTTCCCACAGGTATATAACTTAAACTTGTTTTGTACGCACAATATCGACCAGACGTGGGTTTCCTTGACAATATTTCATTGGCTTCTATTGCCTGCTTTGTTTGGTCGTTTTTGGAGTTTCTGTTATTTCCGAACAATAGGCTTCATTTTCTGCTATTTATTGTCATTCTTAAACGTATTTGTTGTGGTGTATTGAATACCAAGGGCGACCAAACTATAGAAACAAATTTCTAGTGAAAAATTTACTCTATTATAAAATGTTTCGTTAATTTTTGTTTACTAAGAGTTGTAACATTGCTTTTGTAATGACAATGCACGTCATAGACATAAGATGTGACTTATATCGTTTCACTTTCTACCATGGTTTCCGAGAATTTGATCGGTCAGTGTAAGATAAAACCAAAAACATTCAATATTTATGTTTTTGTTGATATCTTTAATACAAAAAACCATTTTAGCATTTATATGGGTTTTCAGTAACGCTAACTCCGGTATTTTATGCTCAAATTCCGCGTTCACTGCTTTTTTTATTGACGCCATTATGCGATCAGCTGATTCTAAATTTGTATACCTATTTACTGACGTATCGGGTATTTCCCGAAACAAAAATAATAATTTTCATGGAAAACCACGCCCGCAAACTCCATGGAAGCTGGTCTGAAGTAAAAATGTAAAAAACCCGTCGTATTCTCTAAATAACAAGTTGTCGTTTGATGAACCAAAACATAACAAATATTTACATTTGCGAAAATAGTGACTTGTCATACTCAAATGTTGCTGTCAAATAAAAAAAAAACATACCATTATTTTGAAAGCATTTGGAAATACATTTTTGCGACCTTTGTAAAGACCACATCAAACAAAACAATACATTAAATACAGAGGTATTGATTCAACTGCTTTTAGTATTGTTCACTCTCCATAATGTTGGACGTCCATACAAATAGATAAACTTGTTTCCACCGAACGGGCTATTCACAAGGTAAATCTATGCATTTACTTAATTGAAATGTTTATCTATTAACACGCACAACTATGACAGACTTACCTCGAAACTGGAATTTTATGAATGCAGGTTCGCATTGAGACTTAGTAAGTAGGTAGCTAATAATGACAGAGGAGCAGGGTAATCAATTTAAACATTTTTTCCCCGCATCAAAAAGCAGTTTTCATAAATCGATAATTTTATTGCACACTTTGCGATAAAATAGCGGAATGAAATGGTAATTTCGTCGATAAAAACTGCCCCAGGTGACAATTGATATTCAGTGCGTTCGCATTGGTATGGTAATGGCTAAGTGGTTCAGATTTAGGTATGTCTTGTGTGGCAATGACAAAATGGTGTTACCTAATGCGATTAACAGTTATGCGCAATTAACAAGGTATTTGTTTTTTTATAAGTTTATTTATAACTGTGCAGACACGACCGATCTTGATCAAATAGAATTTGCTCATGTAGATAAACTATTAATTTTACCAAAAAGTGTAAATTATATAAAATTTCCTCTACTTTAATTTATTATTTAACTATTGTGACGATTTTAGAGAAATCACAGTCCATCTGTGGAATCTGTAGAAAGATTATAGACTTGGCCTAGGAAAAGGTGCAGAAAAGAACTAAAAGAAGAAGAACTAATAATAATAATAATAATAATAATAATAATAATAATCCACGCATTAACACCCCCCAACAGTTTACGCCACTTCGGGGGCATCGGCAGGCCCTACTTAACATTATTCTGGCCGGCGTCTACTAAGTACTACGAATAAAATAAATTTAGAACCTGTCCCAACAACGGTTTCTCCATTTTTACCACTTTCCTTCTCACTTCCGGTAAAACCGGAAGTACGTCGAAATTGCCGGAATCCTTCGTTCCGGAAGTACGTATCGTATCGGGTCACCTTTCAAATGGATTACATCCGAGAAAACTAGTGCGGAATTCCACGATACTAGCGACCACGCCTCACGCCTACTCTCCCCTTGGCCCCGCGCCGTACGTCGCGTTTCAAGGTCTGGAAACCTTCACCTGAACTTTGCGAAGGTCGCCCGACTCCTGGATGTAGTTGTTGCATTAGCGTCCGGACTCTAGTGCGAGAATGGTCTCTGCTCAGCAGCGAACCGTCCAATCAATGTTTCAACAGACCTAATTATGCTATAAAACAGCTGAAGTCTAACGACGCCGAGGTCGTTCGTAATGGGCTTATTTAGGAGGGATTAATTGGGATTAAGAATTCAGGACGTGTGGGGGGGTTTGCAGACGTGTTATGGCCTGTTTATGGGGTGTCTGGTTTATGGGGTTTAGATTGGTTATTTGGAAGAAAAAGTATATATGTTTTATTTATGGATAACATTTTAACCTTCATACTAAGAATTTGGAGGTTAATAACTTAATAAACACAATAAAACAGTACAAAATAGGAAAAAGCAAACTGTATTAAAAATTGTTCTTCACTGCACTACACCTATTGTAAATTAATTGCTGCTACAACATTTGTCGTCAATATTTTTTTGTGATTTTATTTCTATTATGTTTTATCGTGTCAAATTCATAAAATAATATATGGCATGTCCAGTTCAAATACGCAGCATATACGGATTTAAAATTGAACAATACATGTCGTTTTTGAGTTATATGAGATAACATGTTTGGGTCTGTTATGTTGTAAGAAAATCCTGAAAAAAGCTTTATTTTTAAAGACCTGTGGTAGAGGAAGAAAATGAAAGTTTACACCAGTTGATATTTTGTATTGAAACGGTACATACGCTATTCATGCTGTTTTCCGTTCGATGCATTCCTTTTAAGACGTGATAGTAGAGGCAATTAAGAACCTATTTTACCATTTTTATCACTATAAAATCTATTATTTCTATTATTTCAAAATTGTCTAATATTTATACTTATTGTTTCCATGAAAACTTTCGAAATTTGATCATATTTCAAGCTGAAACGGCCGTTTTTTAGTGGTATGACCCTAATACGCATGTTTTGAACCCGCATTCGCATTCCGCATGAACACATTTATCGAAAACGCCTAACCGGTTTCTATTCACAAACTTACTATTGTCTCTCCTCAACAAGAATCCAATTTAAACCAGTGAACTGTGTATGTGAGTAGGTGCTTTCGAAGTATTTTCTTGCCTTGAATATGAATCCGATCGGCTTCAAGCAACCAATTTCCAAGAAATGCATATACAAGTACAAAGTTTAAGGTTTTTTTCGGATGATTTTTAAGAGTCTAGGTCATCGAGGTTGTTTGCTATACATGAATTAAAACGGAAAAATATACGTACATAACGGCATTTACAACATACAAGATGCATTGAACATAAAGTTGTCAATATCTCGATAACCGTAACCAGTTGTATAAAGCTAAATATGGTTAAATAGGTATGTTCTAAATTACCTCTACTATCACGGTATCAAGAAATTGCACCAAATTACATATAAGCCGGTACATCAATTTTTGGATTTCCCTTCTCAACGTATTGAAAATAAAATCACAAAAACCGCATCCGCACCTATCCGCAGCAGATTTTCCAGTAGTTGTAATGTCAAATATGTATACTATAATTTGAACCACTTTCAAAAGCTTAACAAAGCTAAACACTAAACTAAAACACTCAAGTTCTGCATTAAACTGTTTTTTTATAACAGCGAATGTTCTCAGCCCTGCAATAGACAAAATTGTGGGTAAATTTTAATAAAAATAATGTCGAATGGAAGTTCATACTTGGTTCTAAAGAACGTATAACAATACAGTCACATTTATCGTTAAAATACAAAATTGCAACCGTTTTTAAGAGCGTCAACTTACGTGCGTCTATGTTCAGCCATAGTAAAATATAACTTTTGGCCGACAAGGCCACGTGGCTCAGGGCTCAGGTGAAAAAATATTGTCGCCTTTTAATACATCGGTCTTTTGCCTATCCCAGAAACTGGTTTACTTTTTGGAATTTAACAATTTAGAAATTTGATTGATGGCCAGCTTTTTGGATCTAATACCCCAACGTCATGAAATGTTGTCCATCTATGCTTCTCGTGTTTCAGAAACCAGGAACCACTTCCTCAGCAATGGGTAGCCTCCCAAATTTGAACGAACTGGGCACTGACGAACCCAAAGGGTCCTATGGTTCCCACAAGCCCAGCTCCATACCAGGACAATGCCACTACCACACAGGCTACCTCAGCATCGAGGAGAGGAACAAAATACTACACCGACACTCCGAATACAACAACAGAAACGCCAGGATACGCTGCACAAGACAATACAGCACCACAGCTTACGATGACGTCATGCTTGAGGTAGGTACAACAAAACCAGACTTGAAAACTTGATTAACAACCTCTTTTTCCTTCAGCAAATGGCTGCGTATTCACCTATATCCTCCAGATCGACCAGGAACTTCCAAACTGTGAAGAGGAAAGATTCGTTAACCAGTTCTATAGGTGCAACATCCGTCAGAAGACTTATAGCTGTTGTGAGAAGCACCAGCAGCAAATGCGGGCCTATTTATACGAGAAGGGTCCTCCTGAAGAACTTGAGCTTATTCTGCATCTCGCATACTTTGGTGACATCGACGATCCTCCCGTTTCTGGCTTTGCAAGGGAGTACCTCAGTGTGGATCAAACCGTTAGAAAATGATGGATTACCGATTAGCATTAATGTTGGCTCGTTTCTCCTGATGACCATGCACTTCTTCGGAGCTGTCTCTTCGATTTTCGCTCCGAGTTGTGTTCGAAAGGTCGGAAATAACCGGATTTTTATCTTGTCGTATCTGGTTTTCGCGTTGTTCTTTTCCATTCACCTCTATCCTGTCCTGTATATACTGATCCCTGGTTATATATTGTTTGGGCTGGCATTGGGACCTCTCTTCATATCCCGAGCTTCGTTTTTGATGACGATATCCACGAAGTTAAGCTACGTCTACACTGAAGACGACGAGGATGCTAAAGCTCTGCGAAGAACTTGCTTGATACGAAGAGTGTCCAGGGCTTTTCAAGCCGCCCACGACTTCGGCTTCATCATAGGCTCCGTCTTATCAGCTCTCATCATTACGTATACTTTTCAATTTTCCGAGGAAACCCAATCATCGAATTCAACGACGATCTTCGAAATGGAAAACGCGACTTTTAAAAATTCTATAACCCTAGAGAAATACAACTCGTACCTCGATGGTATATTCGATGTTGACGAGGTTGGAGATAGGTTATGTGGGGCTCAAGCCTGTGCATCAAACTTTAAACTAAGACCGAACATGACTGATTTCTACATATTACCGAGAGACAGCGCGACAATCTTGATCATTCTTTACACCATGCTGGCATTTGGTGGATTGATGCTTGTGACTATCTTCTTGAATAAGATCAAGATGTTTGTGTATCAGGATCCGTTGGAACGGTCTGAAGGATGGGCTGCTATGAGAGCTGTTAGAGAGTCGTTTAAGGATGTTAGGTTGCAACTAGCTGCCCCCTTGGCTGTTTTTATTGGTTTGGAGCAGAGTTTTATGTTTACTGATTTTAGTAAGGTGAGTTTTAATTGGGTTTGTGTTGTTTTTGTGGTACTGATTTTTGTGGTCTGTTGCAGTCTTATGTGGTGTGTACCTTAGGGGTGAACAGGCTGAATTCTGTGTTTCTGTGTATGGGGTTGCTGCAGTCTATCGCTGCGTTTACCCTGAGTATGCTGATGAGAAGTATCAAACGGTACTATCTAATAGGTAAGATATCAAAAGTTATCTCAGTTTTTCTAATGTTGGTATTATAGAGGAAGATTAAATTGTATATGAAATAGGTGTTTTTTTTGTAACGAAGCTATTGTGATATTGAGAAATGATCTTAATTAAATATTCATCATGCTTATGAAGTCAATATAATTAGAAAACCAGGCACATGCCCAGGCCAGGCACATGACTATATCATACCATATATAAAATTAATAGTTTAGATACCATAATAATAAAACTATTCGCCTTCAGGATTTGACAGATATTTTGATTCTATTGACAGTAGGTATTGTCAAAAGATCAGCGTTTGACACTACCTACTGTCATTAGAATGAAAATATCTGTCAAGTCTGGCTAACTAGTTTTATATTAATGCAGACACGACCGATCTCAATCAAGAAGAATCTCATGTAGCTAATTTTATATATAGTATGATAACGTCATGTACCTGGCCACAGAGACTGGCGTGGCTGTTATTTTCGAAAATTCTAAACTGACCTTTAAAAACCATTTAAAACCATTAAAAATTCAATATGTCACCTTTTTGTGTTGGTATCTTCTTTTAATATTTAGAAAAAAGAATTTTTTGTCAGATTAAACATTTTTTCTCTTGAATTAGTTGAAATAAAGGAGATATCACTCCATCAATCTAACAAGCTAAAATTTGTTTCTTTCGACATAGTTATTCAAATAAATAAATTTTTTCGATAATTTTGAATGACAGATTTTTTTATATACAGGCTGACCCACTCTTTTTCCTGCTCAACTAGTTTTTAGAAACTAAATGTCTTTCAGAGCAAAACTTTTCATATAAACCTATTTGTTTTTCCCCATTACTTTAAAAATTACAACCCTTTGAATGATTCACCAAATGAAACCATGCAAAAACGAAGAAAGAACACAATCAATACACAAATAACTATAAAAACTATAAACGTAAATAAATTGTATAAACAAATGAAGAAACAAAGAAATGCATATGAAAGTAAATGCCATTCTGAGGAGAAAGTTTTTAAGCAATGAAGAAAACAATTTAATTCATATGAAACTTTTTACTTGGTGTGACATTTACTATCTGGAAAAAAAATGAGGAGAAAAAACTAGGTCACTGTACATAAATAAAATCATCCTTAAACAATTTATATGTTGTATACTTGGTATACCCTTTGATAGTTATAGGTATACAAATATTTACGCAATTTGAAGAGTAATTAATTCCATGTTTCTCAAAACTGTGTTCTTGATAACATAAAAATAAACTTCTACCAAATTGACTTCTGTCTACAGTCTACACAGTCTAGAGCAGCGGTTCTCAAAGTGGGGTCCGCGGTCCCCTAGGGGACCGCCAAACGGTTTCGGTAGGACCGCGATAAACGAACGCATAGTTACTTATACTGGGTGATTCAATTTCGATCCTCACCATGGGATCGCGCTTATTACTGGAGATAGAGCCTTTAAATTTGGCAAAGTTTCGTATTTTTGTGCTAATCAATTATCTGAAAAGAAATTTAAGCTATCATTTTTCATTTTGAT
This sequence comes from Melinopterus prodromus, assembly GCA_964023965.1. NCBI lineage: Eukaryota > Metazoa > Arthropoda > Insecta > Coleoptera > Scarabaeidae > Melinopterus > Melinopterus prodromus. The sequence continues at coordinate 4,117,040 of OZ030395.1, read as the reverse complement.
GATATTCATAAAAAACTTAAATTTTAACATATCGTTTTTAATTTTTTATTCAAAACCAAATGTAGCTAGACATTTGAAACAAAACCATTCAGGTACTTTTTAACAAGGAATGCAGTGTCATTTTGTAATTTGAAATAACATCAAAGATGGCGGCGTAACCATGGCCAACTTTTGTTTTTCTTATGGGCGTGTTTTTTCTCATTTCCGTAATATATAACATGTTACCATTCTTTTTTTAAATAGTGGTGTAATAATCAAAAAACCTTCAGGTACCCACCTGGAGCTTGGTTACAGACCTCCGGAGTCGTTGCCAAGCAACGCCAGCAAAATGCACTTGGATCAAGCGGCGCCCTCAGCGTTAGGTTTGCCATTTAACCAAATAAACCTTAATTGTGGTTGATTGTGGACGTAAAATGCCGTTTACCAATAACGAAAAGCGTGATATAATAAGGGTTTATTATTATTCTCTTAGAAATATCGCATCGTACAATATTCCTAACATTGGACGAAAATTTAGCGGACCATGGATCGTTTAGTAAACCCTGCAATTCTTATAATCGTCATGGAAATGTTGAAACTAATCAAAGACGTACTTTAGAAATGGTAAACGTTAAATTACATTGATTTGCAATGCTTCAACTACAGGTTTGTACATAAATGACGAGTCTTGTATTTCTAAGCGGGAATTAGCCCTTAATTTGTAATTGCCGCAAACACGTGTTTGCAGACCACGAACAAAGATATTGAAACCCTCCAATCCCCACACAAGTTAAACTTTGCAATTGTACGAAATTATTTAAATCAACAATTTCCAAATCGCTGAATTAGTAATGGTGGAGTGGTGGATCTCCTGGTTTAAGTTCTCTGGACAATTTTCTTTGGGGAACTGTGAACGACAAAATTTATCACGATACTCGCAGAAATATCGACGATCTGCGGGATCGAATAACAAATGCGGTCAATGCTATTCCGGGAAGAACAGTTAGAAGAGCATAACAACATGTGGAAAAGCGGGCACGTTTTTATGTCTTATATAGCAAACTGTCATTATTTTTTCATAGACGCTGTTTAACCCTAATATATTTATACAGGGTCATAGCAAATGTTTGGCTATGATATCAAATGTAAAGATTTTTAGTTGCCGCTCCATAAATATTGAATGTTACTGTTCTATACGCAAGAGTTAAATTATTTGCATAACATAATCTAAGTTTGACACTTGTTCGTGTATAGCGGCAAAAATTTATTAACATGGTCATCGCGTATTTTGATTTATAATGACCTCGTGTTTTTTTTACGTAAATTCGCGAGGGTTACGTTCTATAAAACTCCCGCGAATCTCAAATATGCCAATGTTAAGTCTATCTCTCAATGCTGTGTGGGGGGTTACGTTCCAATCAAAAATAAATATACAAAAATGTTCAAGTAATAAATATTAGTATTCAAGTAATAAATATACAAAAAAGTTCAAGTATAAATATTTTTTAAGTTTTAACTGAATGTGGATGCATTAAAGATACCTATTATTAATCAGAATTATTATTTTTATTTTATTCAATAGTAATATTTTTAAAGAAAACATTGCTTAGTTAGTGATTCCACAGAATTTGATTTCATGTAATAAAATTAACCGTAAACTTAACTTACACTTTTATATTTTTATATGGCCAAATATATATTTCATAAGTAGACTAATAAGCTGGATTTATAGTATTTCATCGCACTTTTTCGGTAATTTATTTAGTAAGATTTAAAAAATGCATTGTATTTCTTACTAATATAATTTTTTGTTTTAATTAAAAATTAATTGATTTTGACAAAAAAACATACGAGTTGCACTGGCCAAGACAAAGCCAAACATTGAAGAATTACTTCAGGCACAGCAAATGCATCCATCCCATTAACATTGTTATTTACGGCGATTACATAACCTGTAATATTTTCTAAATCCATAATGTTTGTAAAGAAATGTTTTATTTACTACAATTTTCGTTCTTTATTATTGGGGTCCGCAAGCTATCGCAAAATTTTTAAAGGGACCGTGACGCCGGAAATTTAAAAAAGTTTGAGAACCGCTGGTCTAGAGAATACGAAACAAAAATTAATATTAATAATAATAATAATAATTTCAAGGGAAAATCCTTATTACGTAAACTCGTCAGTAATGTAGAATCAACTAAAGAAGCGAATGATAATTAACCCAGGTGAGGATAATTTTTGGAAAAAACACCTCCGCCGGGATTTGAACCAGCAACCCTCCAATTTCCGGTTGACAGCTCTCCCAGTTGAGCTACAGAAGATGTGGAAAATAAATACCTTCGAAGAAAACTATGTAATTGATCATTTTTTACTCATTTCAGGTGTTGGTTTTGCATTCCAATGCTGCCTACTCCTAGTCCAGATGCTATGGAAACCCATGAACGATGACCCAGCTCTTTTCTACGTAATATCAGCAGCTTGGGGCGTTTGCAACGCAGTCTGGGAAATGTTGAATTATAGTAAGAATTATCCCAGTCATCACTTTCTCCACCAAAACCCTTCAAAAATGTAATTTTTCTTAATTTTCAGCACTCCTAACCGGGTTATACATGGATAATTTTGAAGCCGCCTTTGCAAATTCGACTTTTTTCAAGCTCCTCGGCCTTGCAGTCGGCTTTGGATTCCACGGCTTACTTTGCAATTGGGTAAAAGTCTATCTTTTGGCGTTTTTCCTGGTCAGTTCGGCGATACCAATGACATGGTTGGAGATAAAATTGGATAGTATAAGAAGGATTAGACATATAAGCAGGTTATGACACTATTCGGGAGTGTGGAGCTCAAAATACATATCAAAAACTAACAAACTTAAGTGAATGTAAAGTACGAGTATAAAGAAAAGTAAGAAACAACAAAAAAAAATGATTAAACTTGCTTGCACTATCTTTAGGTGGTTTAAAACTTGTTTTAGAATGGTTGTGAATATACGTAAAAATGAAGAGGTTGGGTGTTATACAGTACTGTTAAACAGTACCGGATTAAGTTATAAAGAGGAAACAAATTATTACGTACTGATTTTTCAAACATGTCAGCATAAATAATCATTGTCTTGTAATGGTTCACTGTAAATTAGTAACTATAAGATCAGGCCTAGGTGGTGGCCATTTCACAAATATGGCCATTTCATTCAAACATTTTTGAGGATATTGTAAATTTGACCCTATAAACTTTAAGGGAAATTCCTCATGTTGTTCATTAAAATACTTTTATACCATATCCAAATATTTCTGTTGATAAATCAAGGTCTGTGGTTTATAACTCAATAACGATGCATTTTATAAAAAATCTGATGCGACCAGGCACATAACTTTATCATACAATATATAAAATTAATAGTTTAGCTGCATTAGATTCTATTTGATCGAGATCGATCGTGTCTGCATTAAAATAAAACAAGTTAACCAGGATTTGACAGATGTTTTGATAATATTGACAGTAGGTATTGTCAAAAAATCCGCGTTTGACACACCTACTGTCACTAGAATGAAAATAATTGTCAAATCCTGGCTAACTAGTTTTAATACAGACACGATCTCGATCAATTAGAATTTGCTCATATAGCTAAACTATTAATTTTATCAGAAAATGACATAAATTATACAAAACTTCCTCTACTTTGTTCAAACGTAACGTTTGGAACATATCCTAGGTATTATTCAAATTGAGCTATCATAGAAAAATCAGTAATAAACATTTTACTTCGCTTTTTAACTCGATCCGGGCATATACTGTATACAGTGTGTCCCAAAATACTCATACCTATAATAAAATTATTAATCCTTCATTGATTTTTTGGTTTTGATGCAGCTATTTAACAAAAACTTATGTTTTGTGTTACATAATCTTCTACATCACCACTTTTCGGAACACACTGTATATATTTCTTCGTTTATTATCTTTTTTGAACCACCCCATTGTTAAGATTAAGGCATCTTCTCCAATAAACTCCATTGTTATCTGAACGAAAAAAAAAATTACGGACTATTTTGTTAGTTGAGCAATATTATATCTATCCTTCTTTACATACAGGGTGTTCGATAATGTCTCTAGAAACTTTTCAAACACCCGGTCGCAATTTTTACTTACTAATGCTGTCTCTTGCAAGATGGCGGCGGTCGCGAACAACTTTTTCTGATCATACTCTATACCAGAAGTTGTCAAACGGTTGAAATTTCATGTGATACTTGTATATAGTGTATATGACTCTAAATAGACAAACCGAATCCAGTATTACGAAATAATAACAATAACGCAAACAATACTACAAACCGCAGTTCCAGAATCAAAGTTGAAATATGCTGTTGACAAGAAATTTATAAGAAGAGAGATCTTATATGTTATGTTTCATTGGGCACTTCTTAACTTTGAGTCACCCTTTATATATATATATATATATATATATATATATATATATATATATCTACCTTAAGACGATGATATATATGTATTTCGTTATACGATAATATATTATATATATTTAAAACAACTGAAACAAATGTGTATATACCTAAAGCCAAATAAATTATTGTAATTATTGTAATTTGTTTATTTTTTATTATACCTATCTATAATTTTCAAACATATTTATTTATAATATGTTCAAAAATGTCTAAAACACATCTACTAACATAGATGTACGTAGTTTACTTTAGACCACCTGTATATCTTGTGACGAAACATCTACAAATACCGCGTATTAGTGAGCATACAATAAAATAAAACAAACATTCTTTATTGCTATTTCTTACATCTTACATACCTATATAAATAAATCCTAGCAGAATATACATTATATTTGACGAGTTATTGTGTTTTTTTTTCTTCGCGTCTTTTCTTCAAACCAAACTTGCAGCTTCGGTCAAGTAGGCTCTTCCTTGCTCTTTGTACTTGGAATGTTTTGGACGATCATATTCAGGCAATCTAAGCTAGACGTGGTTGTGTTTATTTCATAACCTAAAAAAATAGAAGAAATTATGTAAAATCTACTAAATATTAAAAATAGTTATTATTTTTAAGGTCAGGACAAAAATTCATGAAGTTTGATACCAAACACGACCTATCTATTCTCAACCGTATCCAAAATACGACACAAATTTTCTAATCATGGCCTACTAGATGCAAAGCATTTTATCGCTTTTCTCAAGTTGTAGAGGTCGTAGCCACATCGAGTTTGGTATCACGGCAACGCATTTTTTTACCTTTTATCATTTCCCTGTATCATTTCAACAAAAGGTGAATTTTTCAAAGTAGGATAAAAGTAGATTCTAATGAGTATTATTTCTAAATTCCGGATGAAAAATCATTTAATATGACACCAAACACGACATATCTAGGATCAATTGTTTCCAAGTTACAACAAAAATTTTCGATTCATGGTCTACTAGATCGAAAGCTTTTTATAGATTTTCTCGGCTTGTAAAGCATGGAACCGCATCGAGTTTGGTATCACTGTAAAGCATTTTTAACCCTTTATCGATTCCCCATATAATTTCAAACTGAAAGCGAATATTTCGAAGTGAGATAAAAATATATTCAAATATGTATTCTTTCTAAATTCTGGATTAAAAATCACGAAATATGACACCCAACACGACATATGTACGACCAATTGTTTCCTAGTTACACCAAAAATATTCGGTTCATGGCATACTAGATCGAAAACATTTTATCAATTTTCTCGGCTTGTAAGGCACGTAACCCCGTCGAGTTTGGTATCACTACAAACCATTTTTAACCCTTTATCGATTCCTCATATAATTTGAAACCGGAAGTGAATATTTTGAAGTGAGATAAAAATAGATTCAAATATCTATACTTCTTACTTCTTACTTCTAAATTCGGGATTAAAAATCACGAAATATGACACCAAACACGACATATCTACGACCAATTGTTTCCAAGTTACACCAAAAATTTTCGGATCATGGCCTACTAGATCGAAAACATTTTATCGATTTTCTCGGCTTGTAAGGCTCGTAACCCCATCGAGTTTGGTATCACGGAAAACCATTTTTAACCCTTCATCCATTCCTCATATAATTTCAACCGGAAATGAATATTTTGAAGTGCGATAAGAATAGATGATACCTGTCAAAATATTGGGAAACCCGATACGCGATCGTGCGATTTCGGGGATGTTAACGTCAATTTGTAGTGGTTGGTCGTAAAGAAAGCCGTAAATGGTTACAGAGCGCAGCAGGGGGAAGTTGGCCGAAGACAAAACACGCCACAATTTGTCTATTTTGGTGCGAAGGAGAAACTCGAGTCGGCGGATCTAAGTGGCCCGTGGACACGAATTCGGCATTAAGACACATCTGGACCTCTAACGGACCTGACATCCATAATAAATTAGGCGGATACTCGATGTTCGTCGTTCTTAGCAAAGTACCCGCCTACTTACATATTTTCACGTGACTGACGTAAGCTATTTTGTCTCTTCTGTCAGGCTTCCGGCATTCATTTTTCAGATAATTTCGAAAGATTCAAACAAGATACAGTAAAATAATACAAACAACATATATGCAGAATAAATAAAAAAAGAAAGGGTAACTATATCTAACTCTAAACACAATACATAAAAGGGCATATCCCTTAAGGGGCTTAAGCATTAGTGAGGTTATGTGCATGTTTAAGTGATCAGCTACTTAAAACAAACAGAAATAAACGTAGATAATCCCAAAAATTCCAGGACTATCACGAATTTTTCAAGCGCGCTCCTTCCTACTATTTTTAGCGAGAATCTGAACAAATATTGTGACAGCCGCTGAAAACAATCCAATTACTTCTGAAAAGAATTAAAACATCCATAAATCAGTAAGACGAAAATAAAAGTTGCACTAGAAAAATATCAAAGCGTGCTCTGGGCGGACTTTTGATCTACAGTTATACTTTATACAAAAGAAAAATATTTCTCGGGACTCACACTAATCCAATCATAAAACTTTGACGTGAGAGGAACACGTTAAAATTTATATTTTCGAGGGTTATTAAAGACAGAATTTATAACCTCATTTTAAAAACGCTCTGTTTTATGCCAAGTGACTGTAAAATTAAGTCAGATCGACAACAAAAATCTAAAAAAAGAAGGTTAATAATTATAATTTGTCACAAAAGAAATTCACTTGTTTATTTATTTTTTTGCTAATAGCAATGGAACAAACTAATTGGAAAACTAAAGAAATCATTTGAAATTGATGTAAGATTTTCAATATTCAAAATGACGGGTCAACAGATAACATTCTTTTTTGTTGTCTTGCAAGTCACGCCATCTATTTTAAATTGAATGTAATTGTTATTGACTGTTATTTTCGTTAGTCATTACTTCGGTAAATAAATTGTTTTTTTTTATTTGGTCTTTTGTCTATTGTCAATTTTCTAGATGCGTGAAATAAGTTCTCATTTTTTTTCTATTGTTGTATAATTGATTTGCCAGTATTTGTTATAAAGAGTTATTTATTTTGAGGGTTATTTATACACGATGTGTTTGTCAATTGGCTTCCACTCTTATCGCAGGAAGGAATGATAGATCTGAAACATTTTACGGGACCACCGGCCTTACGTGCCTACCAAAGCACGGTGCATCTGAAATCACTGTCAATTTGATTTCTTTAAATGGAATTTAATTTTGTATCTTTTCAGGTATAAAAAAGTTTTAAATAACTTCTAGACTTCACATACATGTTATTTATTTTAATGTTTAATTGTCTTTGTATATGCGTTTCGAGTGGGCAAACTGCATCTAACTAGAGAGATGTAAATGTGCTCTCGGTAGTTACTCTCTCGCTATATTTTGCCGGGTTTTATTTATATATTAAGCAGACGACTTTGTAAATTTGTATCATTACAAGATGCAACAGTCTGCGATATCTAGATGTTCCCCGGGTTAATTATAGTATCGAAATAGTTGGCCGTGCCTGAATCTCTAGAAACCGGCCAAAAGAATGCAAGAGCGTGGAAGAATCGGACGAAAATTTACGGTTTATTTATTTTCCGTGATTTATTTTGACGAAACTACACCTCTCGGCGGTTTTATTTTCGAAATTTGACGTTTATTAATAAATTTGGTACTAAGATTAGCAAGTGTTTATATAAATTCTGTATACTGTGAATTCGTTTCAAAACAGTTTCAAAATATGTGACATCTAATTTGAATACCTACTACCTGAAAGTACGTACATTAATATAAATCATGCTGAATTCTCTAAATCTAAAATATGGTTTATTTATATTTAAAATATTTAAATATTTATTATTTTTAAATTCGGGATGAAAAATCATGAAGTATGAGACCAAACACGACATATCTACGACCTATAGTTTCCAAGTTACACCAAAAATTTTCTATCCACGGCCTACTAGATAGAAAGCATTGACATCGAATTTCTCGGCTTGTAAGACAAGTGACCCCATCAAGTTTGGTATCACGGTAAAGCATTTTTAACCCTTTATCAATTTCTTTTATAACTTCAACCGGAAGTGATTATTTTGAAGTGCGACAAAAGCTAGGTTCAAATATGTAATATTTCTAAATTCTGGATGAAAAATCATGAAGTATGACACCAAACACGACATATCTACGACAAATCGTTTCCAAGTTACAAACAAACCTTTCGAGTCATGGCCTACTAGATGGAAAGAATTTTATCCATTTTTCGGCTTGTGAGGCACGTAGCCGCATCGAGTTCGGTATCACGGTAAAGCATTTTTAACCCTTTATCGATTCCTCAAATAATTTCCACTAAAAGTGAATATTTCAAAGTGAGATAAAAATATATTAAAATCTATATTATTTTTAAATTCAGATGAAAAATCATGAAGTATGACACCAAACACGACATATCTACGACCAATCGTTTCCAAGTTACAACAAAAATTTTCGTAGCATGGTCTACTAGATCGAAAGCATTTTACCGATTTTCTCGGCTTGTAAGGCACGTAGCCCCTTCGAGTTTGGTATCACTGCAAAGCATTTTTAACCCGTTATCGATTCCACATATAATTTCAAACTGAAAGTCAATATTTCGAAGTGAGGTAAAAATATACTCAAATATGTATTATTTCTAAATTCTGGATTAAAAATCATGAAATATGACACCAAACACGACATATCTACGAGCAATTGTCTCCAAGTTACACCAAAAATTTTCGTATCATGGCCTACTAGATGAAAACATTTTATCGATTTTCTCGGCTTGTAAGACACGTAGCCCCTTCGAGTTTGGTGTGACTCCAAAGCATTTTTAACCTTTTATAGACTTCTCCAAACAAATTTTATATCATGCCAGGTTTTAGGTGTTTTTAATGATTGAAATCAATATTATTATTTTTCTAAAATAAACCGTTAGACATCTACCTATTCAAAATGACCTCTACTCAAAGAAGAACACCTTTTGATGTCACCGTTTCCATAATTCGTCATTTGTCCGGCGCAAAATAGCTACAAAATACTTAAAGAAATACGACATTAAACGACTCATTTACGATACTATTCCTGGCCCCTTTAAGAGCAGGTATATTTCAAATCCGGCCCCCATTAATCACGGGAACGACTTAACGAATCATTACGAAATTACTTTTAGCTATACGCCGCAAGATGGCGCGCCAACATACCTCCACTTCAACTTCTACGCGTTCCTTTGTACCGAAACTCAAAAAGACATAAAGAAAACATCTTTTAACTTTAACTGAAATTAATATACGACCACGTCTCTTTTACGACTTCTCCACCTTCGAGCAACAAAAAATGCACTGAGGATGTCGCTATCATCCGAAACGTAAACAAACATATTTCACGGCCTACCAGACGCAGGATTACCCCTCTTAAGTGCCTAAATATACATCTTAGAGTTCCGGTAAGCTAGGGGCATCCCTTTTCGACGAAATAGCACCTAACCTCAAAGTTAAGTGTTACAAAGTGGTTGTCAACGTTGACTTTGAGAGCGGAGGAACTAGGAAATGCTTCTCTGGAAGGTAAGGTACTCACCGCTTACTGTGGGCAGTCTATAGCTGTCGAAATGGGTCTTATCTGTTGAGATGTGGCCGTTCTGAGAATTCTGAAAATTTTAGAAAAATTAGATGTGTGTGTGGTGGATTCTTGTAGAGCGTTAAAAATGCTTTTATTTGATATGTGACAAGGCATGTTTAGGGTTTTTAGTTTTTATGTTATGACGCTTTTTGATAGTTTTGTTGTTTAGTATTACAAAATGGCTTGCAATTTTGTATTTTAACGATAAGTGTGAATTTTTTGTTATACATTCTTTAGAACCAAGTATGAACTTTCATTCGACATTATTTTTATTAACATTTACCCACAATTTTGTTTATTGCAGGGCCGAGAACATTCGCAAGTTTTATGCAGAACTTGAGTGTTTTAGTTTATTGTTTAGCTTTATTAAGCTTTTGAAAGTGGTTCAAATTATAGTATACATATTTGACATTACAACTACTGGAAAATCTGCTGCGGATAGGTGCGGATGCGATTTTTGTGATTTTATTTCTAATACGTTGTAAATGAAAATCCAAAAATTGATGTACCGGCTTATATGTAATTTGGCGCAATTTCTTGATACCGTGATAGTAGAGGTAATTTAGAACATATTTAACTATATTTAGCTATATACAAATGGTTACGGTTATCGAGATATTGACAACTTTATGTTCAATGCATCTTGTATGTTGTAAATGCCGTTATGTATGTATATTTTTCAGTTTTGGATCATGCATAGCAAACAACCCCGATGACCTAGACTCTTAAAAATCGTCCGAAAAAAACCTTAAACTTTGTACTTGTATATGCATTTCTTGGAAATTGGTTGCTTGAAGCCAATCGAATTCATATTCAAGGCAAGAAAATACATCGAAAGCACCTACTCGCATACACAGTTCACTGGTTTAAATTGGATTCTTGTTGAGGAGAGACAATAGTAACTTTGTGAATAGAAACTGGTTAGGCGTTTTCGATAAATGTGTTTATGCGGAATGCGAATGCGGGCTCAAAACATGCGTATTAGGGTCATACCACTAAAAAACGACCGTTTCAGCTTGAAGTATGATCAAATTTCGAAAGTTTTCAAGGAAACATTAAGTATAAATATTAGACAATTTTGAAATAATACTAAAAATAATAGATTTATAGTGATAAATATGGTAAAATAGGTTCCTAATTGCCTCTACTATCAGCACCCTATATTATTTGAGTAATATTTGCAATCAAGAGGACATTCTAAACACAAAAACGTTAACTTTTATCATCAAAGCAATGTAAAAATAACTTATATGTTTAATAATCTAGTTGGCTATGAATTGGTCGAAAATTATCAAATATACACTAACCAAATCGGTTTTGGCACATATTACTAGTGCCCTCTAGAATGATTTAATTGATATTTAATGCTTGCTACCAGCTGTATGTCGATTATATTTCAAAAATCCTCTTTCCAATAAATCATTTCAGCGATACTTATTAAACATTTTAAAAGAGATCAAAAAAACATTTGGAACGAGCCCAAACACGACCACTTTCCGCCAGAAATTACCCCATCTGCCATCCAATTAACCAAAATTGCATCCGACCACAGCCTACTAGACGGAAAATTTCTTTTCGATATATCTCGCGACCCAATAACGCGAACACGGCGAGTAGCGCATCAAACGAAAGCATTTCCATCCAGCTTTCGTTCTAAATATAATAGCCGGCCGTCAGAGTCGTAATTTTTGGTTAATGACGTATTTTGCTCTTCGAGCGTAGCGGCTCTCATGCCGGTGTGTCTTTAACGACACAATTAGCTCCACTGTAAATTTGATATCTTTACTGGTGTTTTTATTCCGTTGTCCCCGTGTAGGTGGCAGTTAACAGTTCAAGTTTGTGACAGCAGAGTTCGCTGACGGGGTAGAGAATAAAACAAACGAAGCAAAGAGCAAACAGATTGCCGTCGAGGTATTTATTTATAGTTTGAATTAGATGAGGAATTTATTTGAATTAAAATACCGGTGGTGTTTAATCGTGTGTCAAGATTGCGAGGAACACATTAGTCTGAGAGTGTCATTTTCGAATCGTTTTAAAAATAATTTATATAGAATTTTATTTGTTTGCTTTGGTATGTTGTTGTATAAGTTAAAAGATTTATGAGATAATTAGTTATCTCTCTACAAAAGATGTAGGAAAGGTTAAATTGAGATTGAAGTGTTGATGTTTGGTCTTCGTTTTGGAAACGGTGAGGAATACTTCGGTAAATGCTTGCTGAAATGTGGCCAATTGCCCAGGAACTACAAGCTGTTGAAAACATAAGTGTCTTCAAACTAGACCAGCCTCCAGACACAGTCTTTGTATCATCGCTGCTATAAAGTAGTATGTTTATTATGATGACATGTGATATCCGTGTAAATGCTATTTTTTTATAGAGGCGAGGATATATTTTTATTTATGATAGATATTTTATAATAGCGAGAAAATGTGTCATTTTCGTAGATTTGTTCAGTCCTTCGAACTTGTGTGTGCAGTAAACTATGACGTAATCCCAAGAGGTTTAAACCGTACGTTTAGAAACATCATAACATCTAATATTTTGCTAAGCTTTGGTGTTGGATGACTCTTGTAAGAAATGGTGGATTTAGGTAATCTTTTACAGTAGGTATTGTCAAAAAAAAACAGCTTTTGACACTACCTACTGTCAGAATGAAAATAATTGTCAAATCCTGGCTAACTAAGTTTTAATGCAGACACGATCTCGACCAACAAGAATTAGCTGATACAGCTAAACTATTAATTGTACCAAAGAATGTCATAGACGTGAATTATACAGAATTTCTTCTACTTTCATTTATTATTTAACTATTTTGACGGAATTACAAAAATGGCAGCTTATATGCAAAATCCTTGAAAAATGCTTAGAAGAAAGACATGACATTAACTTTGCATCTGGTCTGCACCTTAACCATGCAGATACTGGGACCAAAACAAAAACAAAATGTTGAGGATTTCTCACAATATGTCTCAACCTTAAATTGTTAAGTTTTACTTGCAAAGCTGTATCATTTACAAACATTGAGATAAAAATTAAATATCAAAACTCCCGGTACAGTACTATAGTACTTATATCATTACGGTATTTTTAAAATTTTATATACCTAAATTTAAAAATCTGGTGTCCAGACACATGACTTTACCATACTTGATCATACTGTACAGTAGTGTCAAAAAGCTGATGTGCTGACAACACTGTCAATAGAATCAAAATATCTGCCAAATCCTGGCTAACTAGTTTTAATGCAGTAACGAGTGATCTGGATGAAATAGAATTTGCTCATGCAGCTAAACTATTAATTCTACCAAAAAATGTCATAGACATAAATTATATTCATTATATTATATATTCATACAATACAATACTTTGTTATAATAATAATAACTTCTGTCAGATTGTTCGCCATAACTACTGCATCGGTTTTATAATAAAAATCGTCGTTTATGAAACCCAAAACTGTGTCATAAAGTGTTCGTTATGAAACCAAAGTGGAAAAAGGGTAATTTTTAACATACTTACCTATTTTTACTTTATCATACGCAGTATGATGAAGTATTGTAATCGTGCAGAAAAAAATGTTTGAGATTTTAGCGAAAATAGGTCTTTTTGGGTCCCCTGGACATTTTTGACCAAATTACAAGAAATGTCTGTGTGTATGACTTTATCATACTATATATAAAGGTATAGTTTAGCTCTATGAGATTCTATAGATCGAGATCGGTCGTGTCTGCATTCATATAAAACTAGTTAGCCAGGATTTGACAGATATTTTGATTCTATTGACAGAGTAGGTACTGTCTTAGGCAATTAATTTCGGGATTTGACACCCATCATCAGGCCATGCGTTTCTATCAGTTGGATGTAGAGTATGGTGTCTGTCACTGATAAGAAGCAACCCCGATTATTGTGTAGCATCGAAGATGTAGTGGAAAAATTAATAAAATTAAAATTAATTAAATTTACGGCAACCATTAATGTGAAAATTATTCTTCTTGTGCCATAAATATCCAAACACTGAATACAATTACACTCTTACTCCAAATTTTTGCTCATTATATCCACAACTAACCAAAAGACCTGAACAGGCTTAAACTGACAATAACTCATCCACCAAAAAACGAAGAAACTCGGGACATTTTTAGCGGATTTTTCCGGTATGCCTCCTTTGAAGAAAATATACGACACTTTTGGAAAAACGACCACAACACCATAGCTCGCTTACCACGCCGGTTCGTTATAGCAAAGAACAAAGTGTCCCGTTCATTCGCATGTTTATTCTTAGGATCAAGCCGGCAGACACAATAAAACCGCGTACGGCAACGCATCGTATCGTAATTTTGGCACGAATTAATATTATTATGAAAGAGGAGGAAGAATTCAATATGTTTGCCTGTCTGGTAGACTGTACCGATTAATAACAGCGCAGAGCAAGCGGTTAGAACGTCCTGGCCGGAAGCCAAATTGAAAATATCACTAGAACCGTGCACCTAGAGAAAGCGCGCGACAAGAAAACAGCGATAAAAAGCCAGAAAGAGCAATAAGATGCTTGGGAAACGGTGCATCGCGAGTGGAGATATCCCTAGATGTGTCCTAGGTTAGGATTTAGTTGGACGGTTCGTGTTCAAGTTCTGTAAAATATGTTGACAACTGCTTAGGAATAAGTTATTCGACAGCCCATGTATTGCAGTGAAGTCAGAAACCAGCACTTTGTATGTGGAAGGCCTATCTATTTCTGAGGGTTCTTTACCATCTTGGTTTTTAAGTTCCATCCACAGAAATGAGGATTATCTTCAATTTCTAGTGAGATATCAAGCTGCATGCACAATGCACATCTTCGATAAATTTTGTGTTGGGAGGTCATTTTTGGAAGATTCTGCGGTGGTTGAACATGGATAACACTAGGGCGTTGCATGCAGCAATATTATATCATAAGTTGCTATCCAAGAGGATCCCACAATACCTCATGCGGAAGATACGCTGTAGAACGGATGTCCATAACCTTAATTTAAGATTCAGGGGTTTGTTTGCTCCGCCTGCCCATCGCGCTGAGCTGTACACAGATAGAAAACGTTTCTTGTTTTAAACAAATGTATTTGTTTGAATTTATTCTTTTGGGTCAAAACATATTTCTCTGACGCCAACAATATTTACTTCATTGAATACTCTAGTTTATTTGCTTGCAGAGATTAATTTATTTGAAATATTTATTTAAGTGGAATAAATATATATGCATACAAACAAAAATTACTTTCCTTTAAAGTAATATTATAGTTTTGATTTAAAAAAAAAGGTTTCTTTACACTAATGAAATATAATTTTGATTCTAACATATAAATTTGTATGTAAGGAGAGATTTATTTCGCTTAAAATAATATTTTGTCTTTGGCTTAAAAATAGGTTTACTTCCGCCAAAGAAATCATATTTTGATTAAAATAAATATATTTGTACACAAGAAGAGATTTATTTCCTTTAAAGTAATATTTTTGTTTTGGCTTTAAAATAGGTTTACTTCCACCAAAGAAATGATATTTTGATTCAAATAAATATATTTTTAATGTCATCCAACTGTATTGTTAGATGGCGCTGTAAACTCTCTCCTCGCACTTCGTACATATCGAGAGTATAAAGCGGCGTGATCGACAGTATAGAACTTATAGAGTACAGTGCCTGCAGGTTCAAGTTGCGATTCCAAATCAGAGTACACTTTACTAACTTAACCTTGACTATATGTTGGGTTGGGAAGACCAAGCACTGGTCGAGGATGTGCGACATCTCAAAAAGGAGGTGACACACATGGCGAGTCTTCCGAAAAATTCTTGTCTATTAATTCCTTCAACAAATTAATAATTTTAAGCATTTTAACTCGACCAACAATTTTGTTAATTTGAAAAAATGTAATTCTTTCACCCAACACAATCATAATTATTTGAAGTAAATAAATCTCATTTCTTATAATACACAAATTGCAAACTTTTTAACTGGAAACATAAGTTGTTTGACACAAATCAACGTTCTTTCTACCAAACAAATATTTCAAATAAATGCGTTTCTATCCGCAAATAAATATTTCTTTGCCTCCATTAAAACAACAAATTTCTTTGAGTCAATGCATATTTATTTGAATTAAACAAAAATTTCTCTCTATGATAAACGGTCATTCTCTTACCAGGTCAGTCACATATACAATGGTCTCAGGGAAGATATGAAAAAATTATCGTTAAACAGTTTTGAGGGAAAGGTGAAGTGTTGTCTGTTGGCTTTAGGCATTGAGCGCACATCGGAGGCTGTTTTATTTTTTATGGGCATGTGCGATGTTTTGTTGAGTTGGATGTGCTCCAATTACGTGTAATTAGACTCTAGAGTATTTTGTTTGTTTGTTTTTGTTTCGATAAGTTCTCGGAATTATTGTTATGTTATTGGTGCATATTATTGGTTATATTATTGGTACTTATTTTTATGACTAATATTAGTCAACGCCAGTGATACATAAATGTTCGTTTTAATCTATTTTTTAGAAATTTGAGTACATTTTTTACAGTTTTGATTATTTTGGTATGATAACTAATGTTTATTTATTTTCTTATTTATTTCTTATTTATTTTCATCATTTTCTTGATGCAAAGTTGATTGCATAAAAATATTACAAGTAATAATCACAAAAATGCCACTGGTTCATTTCAACTTAAAATGATATTTTATGTGAGTGGTTTCCATTTTTGACAGTATAAATCACCCTGTACAAATTATGTACCATCCTGCCTGAGTAACAAATTCATGGAATCAACATACAACCAACAATATGCTAATTGTATTACCCCAATTCACAGGAATGTCTAGACTTTTCTGTATGATCATTTTGATCATTTTTCTTCAAGATAATAGTCAAAATTAATAATAGAACAAAAAACAAAACAGTAGACTAGAAAATGTACAATAATTCGAAACCCCGCTCTCATTGACATGTGTGGTCCACATGTTTATTTTTAAAAACCCAGCAGAAGCTCTAGTATCAAGTTCTCGGTCTCGTTGTCACTTTAGATCATCTCTTTGATGATAATTCACAGTAGGAGGCAACTTCAATAATACTTTACTATTATAATAGGAATGCTCCATACTTTTTGTTACTTTCACTCACAAGAAAAAACAATGTTTCAACTACGTACACATAAAAATACTACCTCATAGTAGAATTAAAGCTTTCTCGAAAATGAGATGTCACCCATTATGACGATAGTCATTTATTTCAGTTGGCTCTGTGCAAATGGCTTGTGACATGACAAATGATTGTTTAAGTAGCCGAGTATATTAATATGTTAGTATACAGGGAAAATTTCCTGCCAAACTTGTTGCAATTATAAGTTTCGTTTTGCGCATTTTGTAGGGCAAATATTTGGGAATAAAATTGAAAAATAAGATTGTACTTACGATGTAGTCTGTAGTGGATAGCATACTGGGTGATTCTACAGCACCTTTGGTTCCCTGTAGAACTTCTTCTAAGTATTCTATGTATTCTATTGCACTTCGTAATATTTCAACTTTTGGTAGCCTCTGGCCTGGGTTGTTGCAAGTTCTTCTTTTCAAGACTTCGAATGCTTCATTCACCTAAAAATTGTAAAGATTTTTTCTTGTTGTCCTGATAAATTTTGGCTATTGCTATCGTTTGTTGGAGTTATTATTGTTTAGTAAGTTTTAAGACTTTCTTGTGTTAAAAGTGTGAAAGAAAATAAGTCAATATTGTTTTATTTCTTCTTAAACATACGTAGTTAACAAAGAATTTTTGAAAATTGGCAGAAAATTAGCTTTTTGTGAATAAAAGTTACCCAAACTTTGAACATTTCAGAAAATATTTAGTCGTATCAACAAAAAAGGGATATTTAAAGGACATGTTCATTCTTTGAAAAAGAGACTGATACAAAATGAATGGTACCTAATCTTATAACAATATAATCAAAATGTTCAAATGAAAGTGATTTTGTATACACTAACCAATGTATTGACTTCACTTTAATAGAGAAAATGTCATTAATCTTTATTTAAATTGAAATGAAATTAAGAATAAACGATAACTAGAACTGTTTCAAACAGAAATTTTTTATTTTGTACAGTCTGAAGCTGCTATAAAATATATTTCAAATCAAAAATTCTTTATTTTTTGAAGGGCCACTTCTTCAAAAAGCTTTATGATAGAAAAACAAGTATGTACAGTGTATTTATTATAATTAAAACAAATATAAAATGTTGCTGTGTGCTACTGGCTGTCAAAGTAAAAAAAAAAATAAATTAATTCTGCCTTTTAATAAAAAAAAAACAAAGAAACATTTTTTATTTAACTGCAAATATTTGCAAAGCACAATTATTATCTTAATAAAAAAAACGATAAACTTTTCTGTTTAGATATTAGAACATTTCCAGTTACTTTATTTGTAAGAAAAACACAATATTATGAAAAGATAATGAAATTGGTTTTCAGGTCAAATTGGTTCAGAAATATGTCGTTTGACATATTTAATGCAGAATTACCTACCTATATAAGAAGTGTTGGTATTATACATATATCGACAATTTGGTTGATTTTGACTATTTTTGCACAACAATAATAATTTAAGATTATTATATAATGAATTATTGATTGTACACAACTAAAAGAATGTTTAAAGCAATTTTGCTAAACATTAATGTTCTATAACTTTTGTAATCTTTGACCGATTTTAATTTTTTTTTGGGGGATATTGTAAACAAATCACTTGAACAACGTACATTTGAAAATAAAAAAAATGTAATGTTAAGGCTGTAACACTCACTATCTTGTAACATTTACTGCAAGGTTTAACCAGATTTAATGGTGCTTTTTTAATCATGTTATGGTAAATATATGATTTTTCTCCAAAAATTCTATGTTAATTATAAGAAGAAATATAATTTAATTGTTTGTTTGGTCATGCATTAAAAATTAAAGCAAAATAAGTGAACTCAAATTTGTATTATAAAACAAACTCAGTTATATTGAATATCTATTCTAGCAACAAAATATTTGGAAATTAGGGAGAACTGCAAATTCACAAATGAAAATGTTTAACGACATACTTTGTCAAAGTTATATTATAGGTTAATAATATGGTGACATACAGGCGGGATGTACATTTTAAATAAATCAAAAACTACAGCCACAACCTGGATTTGAACCAGGGACCTTTGCGTTCCCAGCACAAGTCTCTCCCAACTGAGCTACTGAGGCCTATGACATTTGTTAGATGTAATTGTCATAAATCAAGGAAAGGAAGGAGTGATTACTACCAAACACTAACCTATCTTGACGTACCTATCAAATGTCATCTACTTTGGAAGGGTCTAGGGTTCACACCAACAAACGGATTGTCATATCGATCTAACAAATGTCATAGGCCTCAGTAGCTCAGATATAGTAGCATTTCTCATTGTGCATTTCTTTACAATACGTCGAAAGAATAATGAGAATTGGTCAAAGATTGTAAAAGTTATAGAACAAAATAGTCATCAGGCTATTTATCTTACCTTTCTCAATCTCCGCCTTTCCCTCAAAGTGGCCGCTTTTCTTCTGTCAATAGACACAGTTTTTCTCTTACAAGCTTTGCAAGCCCATGTCAAGCATTTCCTTGGTTCGTTCACTGAACAATTCGCCTGAGGCTCAAAAATATGATTCAAATCTTTCTCGTCTTCACTGTCAAACGAACTCTCAGCACTTCCATAACCAGTGTCACCACGAACACTAAACTTATTATCATCATCATCATCCACAATCTTCGCATTTTTCTTAACCAGGCTCCTCTTAAAATCCATATTACTCATCATACTCGTCAAATTATTGTACCTCGACGTCATCTGCGTCTCCTCTATCTTCAGTTTACGAAAATCCTCGCTTTTCTCGTAAGTTCCGTACGAAATACTAACTTGTTCCCGCTTTCTAGCATTACAACCGAAGTTATGATTCATTTCCTCGGGTTATGATCAAATTTAACCAAATTTTACCTCGATATTCGAAAAGATTGGTTAAAAACGTTTAATTTGAGTACAAACACGATATACTTCCAACCATAAACAACGAAGTTATGGAAAAAATATACTTATCACGGGTGAATATTTGTTGTAAATATTTAAAATTCGAGTTCTACCATCGTCTAGGCACTTCACTATCTTGAGAACTAACTGTCACTGAGGTCAATTATCAGGCTGTAACTAAGGCACTAAAAACCGTGTAGGCTGGGAGATCTGAAACATCTGCTGAAGCGCACGCGTTCGCGTTTCAGTAACGCAACGGATAAGGACTATTAAAATGTCTTTTTAAGTGGATTTTCTTTCGAAAATATGTACTGCAATAAAACTAGTCTATGTTTGATATGAAAGTAAGGTAATTTTGATTATTTTGTTATATTTTGGTATTGGAAAGGATGTGGCTGGACACGCCTCTAAAATTTTGGACCAATAGGCATGAAGTGTCGATTTTGAACACTCCCTGAAGACTATTTTAGATCAGTGAGTGTCACGATTTGAGACACGCCGCTTTATTATTGGCGACTTATGTTATTTTGATATCTGGATGCACTTTGTGGTTTATTTTGGTGTTTCGTTTGATTATATTGTTCAATTAAAAATTTATTTGTAATGTTGTTAATCTGAATGTCTGAATATTTGAATGAAAAAGAATTAACCAAAATTATTAGATATGGATAATTCTTGTAGAATTGGTAAATTGTAAAGATTGTTTTAATAGTTTAAATCAACATCATCAGTTTACAGTTGAAAAGAAAACGATTTTATGTTTATTTATTATGATATTAATGTTTCTAAGACGGAAAAAATATTATGCTTTTAGATTGGTTTAGAAAAGCTACTAATTCTTGTAGATATATGATTTTTTTCGGAAAAACCGAGCTCACCATTGAATTCAGCACATCCCAATGCTTATGCATGACACATTAGAACGCTCTATCTATCAAAAAGTTATAATTATTTTTCTGGTCTAAATTTAGAACTTTTAGTTAGAAAAAAAATGAACAGTGCAACCGTTGGTGTTAGAAAGGTTTACCCACTACCAAATGATAGTTCTCGTTGAGTCTATCAAAAATATGTATACTTTTATATGCCTAAGATTTACCATTTTCAAGTTATGTGGTCCGTTTCGCTTATTTTTGTATTATTTTAAAAACCGTAATTTCAGCACAACTCGATAACCAGTAGAGACAGAGACTTTTCCTATGTAAATTTGTAATCAGCGCACCCATTTTAGTAAGATAGCAAAGGTTTCATGTTGATCCGGGTCCTAATTTTTGAGATAGCTGCGCCACTTCAAAATTATAGTTTAAAATATGTGATTTCTTAAAAAATTTTAGCCAGTTGGCAAAAACCCAACTACCTTCAATCAAATTAAGGTTGTGGTTCTTGATACAATTTTTGACGCTGATTACGCCGGTATCATTAGATTTTACTTATTTGGAACGGTTCGGCAGTTATTACGTTCCCAATTATCAAAAATGATGCTAAAAACACCCATTTTACTATGTTAGAAACTTTGAACGCAAACTGTGTCCGACCTAATCGACCGATGTTGACGGTTCAAACGGTATCGGATGGGAAATTGGCCGAGGAATTCATTTCTGAAAGCCCCGTTGCTCTAAGGTGCGCGGTTCGCGAGAAAAACGCGATAAACCGCGGAAATTATAGTTTCCCACTTTCTGGCCAAACCGTACACGCTAAGGGAAAACCGACCTGACCGTTGGATTCAGCACATCCTAATGCATAAGCATGACTACATTAGAACGCTCTATCTATCAAAAAGTTATAATTATTTTTTTTTCTAAATTTAGCACTTTTAGATAGAAAAAAATTGAACAGTGCAACCGTTCGCGATAGAAAGGTTTACCCACTACCAAATGATAGTTCTCGTTGAGTCTATCAAAAATATGTATACTTTTATATGCCTAAGATTTACCATTTTCAAGTTATGTGGTCCGTTTCGCTTATTTTTGTATTATTTTAAAAACCGTAATTTCAGCACAACTCGGTAACCAGTAGAGACAGAGACTTTTCCTATGTAAATTTGTAATCAGCGCACCCATTTTAGTAAGATAGCAAAGGTTTCATGTTGATCCGGGTCCTAATTTTTGAGATAGCTGCGCCACTTCAAAATTATAGTTTAAAATATGTGATTTCTTAAAAAATTTTAGCCAGTTGGCAAAAACCCAACTACCTTCAATCAAATTAAGGTTGTGGTTCTTGATACAATTTTTGACGCTGATTACGCCGGTATCATTAGATTTTACTTATTTGGAACGGTTCGGCAGTTATTACGTTCCCAATTATCAAAAATGATGCTAAAAACACCCATTTTACTATGTTAGAAACTTTGACCGCAAACTGTGTCCGACCTAATCGACCGATGTTGACGGTTCAAACGGTATCGGATGGGAAATTGGCCGAGGAATTCATTTCTGAAAGCCCCGTTGCTCTAAGGTGCGCGGTTCGCGAGAAAAACGCGATAAACCGCGGAAATTATAGTTTCCCACTTTCTGGCCAAACCGTACACGCTAAGTGAAAACCGACCTGACCGTTGGATTCAGCACATCCTAATGCATAAGCATGACTACATTAGAACGCTCTATCTCTCAAAAAGTTATAATTATTTTTTTTTCTAAATTTAGCACTTTTAGATAGAAAAAAATTGAACAGTACAACCGTTCGCGATAGAAAGGTTTACCCACTACCAAATGATAGTTCTCGTTGAGTCTATCAAAAATATGTATACTTTTATATGCCTAAGATTTACCATTTTCAAGTTATGTGGTCCGTTTCGCTTATTTTTGTATTATTTTAAAAACCGTAATTTCAGCACAACTCGGTAACCAGTAGAGACAGAGACTTTTCCTATGTAAATTTGTAATCAGCGCACCCATTTTAGTAAGATTGCAAAGGTTTCATGTTGATCCGGGTCCTAATTTTTGAGATAGCTGCGCCACTTCAAAATTATAGTTTAAAATATGTGATTTCTTAAAAAATTTTAGCCAGTTGGCAAAAACCCAACTACCTTCAATCAAATTAAGGTTGTGGTTCTTGATACAATTTTTGACGCTGATTACGCCGGTATCATTAGATTTTACTTATTTGGAACGGTTCGGCAGTTATTACGTTCCCAATTATCAAAAATGATGCTAAAAACACCCATTTTACTATGTTAGAAACTTTGACCGCAAACTGTGTCCGACCTAATCGACCGATGTTGACGGTTCAAACGGTATCGGATGGGAAATTGGCCGAGGAATTCATTTCTGAAAGCCCCGTTGCTCTAAGGTGCGCGGTTCGCGAGAAAAACGCGATAAACCGCGGAAATTATAGTTTCCCACTTTCTGGCCAAACCGTACACGCTAAGGGAAAACCGACCTGACCGTTGGATTCAGCACATCCTAATGCATAAGCATGACTACATTAGAACGCTCTATCTATCAAAAAGTTATAATTATTTTTTTTTCTAAATTTAGCACTTTTAGATAGAAAAAAATTGAACAGTGCAACCGTTCGCGATAGAAAGGTTTACCCACTACCAAATGATAGTTCTCGTTGAGTCTATCAAAAATATGTATACTTTTATATGCCTAAGATTTACCATTTTCAAGTTATGTGGTCCGTTTCGCTTATTTTTGTATTATTTTAAAAACCGTAATTTCAGCACAACTCGGTAACCAGTAGAGACAGAGACTTTTCCTATGTAAATTTGTAATCAGCGCACCCATTTTAGTAAGATAGCAAAGGTTTCATGTTGATCCGGGTCCTAATTTTTGAGATAGCTGCGCCACTTCAAAATTATAGTTTAAAATATGTGATTTCTTAAAAAATTTTAGCCAGTTGGCAAAAACCCAACTACCTTCAATCAAATTAAGGTTGTGGTTCTTGATACAATTTTTGACGCTGATTACGCCGGTATCATTAGATTTTACTTATTTGGAACGGTTCGGCAGTTATTACGTTCCCAATTATCAAAAATGATGCTAAAAACACCCATTTTACTATGTTAGAAACTTTGACCGCAAACTGTGTCCGACCTAATCGACCGATGTTGACGGTTCAAACGGTATCGGATGGGAAATTGGCCGAGGAATTCATTTCTGAAAGCCCCGTTGCTCTAAGGTGCGCGGTTCGCGAGAAAAACGCGATAAACCGCGGAAATTATAGTTTCCCACTTTCTGGCCAAACCGTACACGCTAAGGGAAAACCGACCTGACCGTTGGATTCAGCACATCCTAATGCATAAGCATGACTACATTAGAACGCTCTATCTCTCAAAAAGTTATAATTATTTTTTTTTCTAAATTTAGCACTTTTAGATAGAAAAAAATTTAACAGTGCAACCGTTCGCGATAGAAAGGTTTACCCACTACCAAATGATAGTTCTCGTTGAGTCTATCAAAAATATGTATACTTTTATATGCCTAAGATTTACCATTTTCAAGTTATGTGGTCCGTTTCGCTTATTTTTGTATTATTTTAAAAACCGTAATTTCAGCACAACTCGGTAACCAGTAGAGACAGAGACTTTTCCTATGTAAATTTGTAATCAGCGCACCCATTTTAGTAAGATAGCAAAGGTTTCATGTTGATCCGGGTCCTAATTTTTGAGATAGCTGCGCCACTTCAAAATTATAGTTTAAAATATGTGATTTCTTAAAAAATTTTAGCCAGTTGGCAAAAACCCAACTACCTTCAATCAAATTAAGGTTGTGGTTCTTGATACAATTTTTGACGCTGATTACGCCGGTATCATTAGATTTTACTTATTTGGAACGGTTCGGCAGTTATTACGTTCCCAATTATCAAAAATGATGCTAAAAACACCCATTTTACTATGTTAGAAACTTTGACCGCAAACTGTGTCCGACCTAATCGACCGATGTTGACGGTTCAAACGGTATCGGATGGGAAATTGGCCGAGGAATTCATTTCTGAAAGCCCCGTTGCTCTAAGGTGCGCGGTTCGCGAGAAAAACGCGATAAACCGCGGAAATTATAGTTTCCCACTTTCTGGCCAAACCGTACACGCTAAGGGAAAACCGACCTGACCGTTGGATTCAGCACATCCTAATGCATAAGCATGACTACATTAGAACGCTCTATCTCTCAAAAAGTTATAATTATTTTTTTTTCTAAATTTAGCACTTTTAGATAGAAAAAAATTTAACAGTGCAACCGTTCGCGATAGAAAGGTTTACCCACTACCAAATGATAGTTCTCGTTGAGTCTATCAAAAATATGTATACTTTTATATGCCTAAGATTTACCATTTTCAAGTTATGTGGTCCGTTTCGCTTATTTTTGTATTATTTTAAAAACCGTAATTTCAGCACAACTCGGTAACCAGTAGAGACAGAGACTTTTCCTATGTAAATTTGTAATCAGCGCACCCATTTTAGTAAGATTGCAAAGGTTTCATGTTGATCCGGGTCCTAATTTTTGAGATAGCTGCGCCACTTCAAAATTATAGTTTAAAATATGTGATTTCTTAAAAAATTTTAGCCAGTTGGCAAAAACCCAACTACCTTCAATCAAATTAAGGTTGTGGTTCTTGATACAATTTTTGACGCTGATTACGCCGGTATCATTAGATTTTACTTATTTGGAACGGTTCGGCAGTTATTACGTTCCCAATTATCAAAAATGATGCTAAAAACACCCATTTTACTATGTTAGAAACTTTGACCGCAAACTGTGTCCGACCTAATCGACCGATGTTGACGGTTCAAACGGTATCGGATGGGAAATTGGCCGAGGAATTCATTTCTGAAAGCCCCGTTGCTCTAAGGTGCGCGGTTCGCGAGAAAAACGCGATAAACCGCGGAAATTATAGTTTCCCACTTTCTGGCCAAACCATACACGCTAAGGGAAAACCGACCTGACCGTTGAATTCAGCACATCCTAATGCATAAGCATGACTACATTAGAACGCTCTATCTCTCAAAAAGTTATAATTATTTTTTTTTCTAAATTTAGCACTTTTAGATAGAAAAAAATTGAACAGTGCAACCGTTCGCGATAGAAAGGTTTACCCACTACCAAATGATAGTTCTAGTTGAGTCTATCAAAAATATGTATACTTTTATATGCCTAAGATTTACCATTTTCAAGTTATGTGGTCCGTTTCGCTTATTTTTGTATTATTTTAAAAACCGTAATTTCAGCACAACTCGGTAACCAGTAGAGACAGAGACTTTTCCTATGTAAATTTGTAATCAGCGCACCCATTTTAGTAAGATAGCAAAGGTTTCATGTTGATCCGGGTCCTAATTTTTGAGATAGCTGCGCCACTTCAAAATTATAGTTTAAAATATGATTTCTTAAAAAATTTTAGCCAGTTGGCAAAAACCCAACTACCTTCAATCAAATTAAGGTTGTGGTTCTTGATACAATTTTTGACGCTGATTACGCCGGTATCATTAGATTTTACTTATTTGGAACGGTTCGGCAGTTATTACGTTCCCAATTATCAAAAATGATGCTAAAAACACCCATTTTACTATGTTAGAAACTTTGACCGCAAACTGTGTCCGACCTAATCGACCGATGTTGACGGTTCAAACGGTATCGGATGGGAAATTGGCCGAGGAATTCATTTCTGAAAGCCCCGTTGCTCCAAGGTGCGCGGTTCGCGAGAAAAACGCGATAAACCGCGGAAATTATAGTTTCCCACTTTCTGGCCAAACCATACACGCTAAGGGAAAACCGACCTGACCGTTGAATTCAGCACATCCTAATGCATAAGCATGACTACATTAGAACGCTCTATCTCTCAAAAAGTTATAATTATTTTTTTTTCTAAATTTAGCACTTTTAGATAGAAAAAAATTGAACAGTGCAACCGTTCGCGATAGAAAGGTTTACCCACTACCAAATGATAGTTCTAGTTGAGTCTATCAAAAATATGTATACTTTTATATGCCTAAGATTTACCATTTTCAAGTTATGTGGTCCGTTTCGCTTATTTTTGTATTATTTTAAAAACCGTAATTTCAGCACAACTCGGTAACCAGTAGAGACAGAGACTTTTCCTATGTAAATTTGTAATCAGCGCACCCATTTTAGTAAGATAGCAAAGGTTTCATGTTGATCCGGGTCCTAATTTTTGAGATAGCTGCGCCACTTCAAAA
This sequence comes from Melinopterus prodromus, assembly GCA_964023965.1. NCBI lineage: Eukaryota > Metazoa > Arthropoda > Insecta > Coleoptera > Scarabaeidae > Melinopterus > Melinopterus prodromus. The sequence goes on along the minus strand of OZ030395.1, from coordinate 4,089,817 downwards.
TTATAGTTTAAAATATGATTTCTTAAAAAATTTTAGCCAGTTGGCAAAAACCCAACTACCTTCAATCAAATTAAGGTTGTGGTTCTTGATACAATTTTTGACGCTGATTACGCCGGTATCATTAGATTTTACTTATTTGGAACGGTTCGGCAGTTATTACGTTCCCAATTATCAAAAATGATGCTAAAAACACCCATTTTACTATGTTAGAAACTTTGACCGCAAACTGTGTCCGACCTAATCGACCGATGTTGACGGTTCAAACGGTATCGGATGGGAAATTGGCCGAGGAATTCATTTCTGAAAGCCCCGTTGCTCTAAGGTGCGCGGTTCGCGAGAAAAACGCGATAAACCGCGGAAATTATAGTTTCCCACTTTCTGGCCAAACCATACACGCTAAGGGAAAACCGACCTGACCGTTGAATTCAGCACATCCTAATGCATAAGCATGACTACATTAGAACGCTCTATCTCTCAAAAAGTTATAATTATTTTTTTTTCTAAATTTAGCACTTTTAGATAGAAAAAAATTGAACAGTGCAACCGTTCGCGATAGAAAGGTTTACCCACTACCAAATGATAGTTCTCGTTGAGTCTATCAAAAATATGTATACTTTTATATGCCTAAGATTTACCATTTTCAAGTTATGTGGTCCGTTTCGCTTATTTTTGTATTATTTTAAAAACCGTAATTTCGGCACAACTCGGTAACCAGTAGAGACAGAGACTTTTCCTATGTAAATTTGTAATCAGCGCACCCATTTTAGTAAGATAGCAAAGGTTTCATGTTGATCCGGGTCCTAATTTTTGAGATAGCTGCGCCACTTCAAAATTATAGTTTAAAATATGTGATTTCTTAAAAAATTTTAGCCAGTTGGCAAAAACCCAACTACCTTCAATCAAATTAAGGTTGTGGTTCTTGATACAATTTTTGACGCTGATTACGCCGGTATCATTAGATTTTACTTATTTGGAACGGTTCGGCAGTTATTACGTTCTCAATTATCAAAAATGATGCTAAAAACACCCATTTTACTATGTTAGAAACTTTGACCGCAAACTGTGTCCGACCTAATCGACCGATGTTGACGGTTCAAACGGTATCGGATGGGAAATTGGCCGAGGAATTCATTTCTGAAAGCCCCGTTGCTCTAAGCTGCGTGCCTCTAAGATTCGCGGTTCGCGAGAAAACCGCGACAAACCGCGGAAACTATTGTTTTCCACTTTCTGGCCAAACGGTACGCGTTACGGAAAAACGGAGCTCACCGTTGAATTCAGCACATCCTAATGCATAAGCATGACTACATTAGAACGCTCTATGGGTCCATATTGAAAACTAGGCAATAACTTGATATTGTGTTCGCGAATTTAAAAAGAAAATCGTTTTTAGACCAAACTGTTGTTACAAATTTGGAAACACTTCTTTTGTATTACACCCATCAGTATAACAGACTCTCCCATATCATCACCACCCATAAATTAAACACAACTTTCCCTTCATACACGAAATCAATATGACCACCCCTCACTTTTTGTCCCCTAACCTTCTCAAATGCAAAAAAAAAACCGGTAGAAATTTCGACCAACAAAACACGCCCTCTGTAACGTGTACACAATATAACTAATTAATAAAGTTCAGACTACACCCCTTATCACAGTGTATTAGGGTTAAACTCCCTGTTAACCGCAACGTACAGGCATTGAGGGGGGTGTGACCCACATCTACCGCCCCACGACCTAATTTCCGAAGGCAGAAGCCAGAACGTACGGCCTTTCTGGCCGATACGCCTGACGTTTTCCACTTATTCACCGGTGGGGCTTTTCAACTCAAATCGTCCGGAAAACGACACGAAACAACTACGTGTTGCGATGCCGTGTTACATTTAGCAGAAGGATTGATATTATTTCGCATCTTGGTCTGCTCGGTTGTCTCCTAAAGCAAACGGTTTCTCCAGAAAATGGAAAATTAGGATTTTTGTTTTATCGAGTTTTTCTCGTGATTTTTCGTGATTTTCTCACAAGACGTGCACCTTAGAGCTACCGGGTCCTCAGAAATGAATTCCTCGACCAATTTCCCATCAGATACCGTTTGAAACGTCAACATCGGTCGATTAGATCGGACACAGCTTGCGTTAAAAGTTGGTTATACATAGTCAAATGCCTATCTCAAAAACTAGGACTGGAATCAACATGAAACCTTTGCTATCCGACTAAAATGCGTGCGCTGATTACAAATTTAGCTTTCAAACTTGCAAATGGTACAATTATGGAAATGTAAAAAGGCCTCAAGTCATATGTTCTTTGCCAAGAGAAATGCTTTCATTTTACTACTTTTCGATACTTATTGAGAGATAAACAAAATAATGACGATTTAGGGGTAACAACTCCGTTGCTAACAGGCAACAGAGCGACTAGCCGATTAGTATTGTAACAATATTAAGTATCGACAGCCAAAGAAACACAAAGTTGATTGCTGAAAATTGTTTATAACGTTTTAAAAGTTACTGAACGACGATATTCCATACGTCAAACTGTAGACTACCTATCTCAATTAGTTAGTCACTATTTCCCGTTCTGTAGCAAACAACCTTTAAATCACAATAATTTGCATATACTTTCTATGGAAGGTTTCAAATATACTACGAAAAACGCTACAGAAAAATTGTTAGGTATAACATTTTAAAAAATTAAATGTATAGGAAATGTTTGCTTCATATGACAAATTCATAGGTAATTAATCGTTGTATTTATACATTACGCTGAGAAATTTGCTTTGTGGCATACAACCCCTAAATCACAGTAATTTTGTCTACTACTTATTTGAGTATTGCGGTACAAATTACATATCTTTACAACAGAAAAATGTTTTCTCTTAGGCCAAATTGTAGGTAATTGATTGGGATTATACTTTAAATGATTACATTAAAAGCTGAAAAGTCTCCACATTACGATATTATGTATGACACCAAGTGGAGGGAGTTGATATTTTGGTTGGCTGTTCCACCATATACTAAATTATAGGTAATTAGATGCGGTAGTCCTATTCATGAATGCAGAATGTTTTGCTCTGAGGTGAAGAACCCCTAAATAACGATATTGTACTTATGTTGTGTGGCTTCAACTGAACATTACTTTGTTCTGCTTTAGCAACATGTTATAACTTTTCTAAATGTTGTTCTATGATTTTCTGTCATGCGTCAAATTAAAGATCATTAATGGGGGTTAAATCCTTTGGTAGTCGTTTTCGGAACATTTTGTAAATATATGTTATGAATGTTACCATACACAATTTAATAATCTAATAATTGTGAATATTTATAAAAAACAAACGTCAATTTTTTACGTCTAAAAATAAAATTTGTGGAATGCTTCTTTTGTCTTTTTCTTAATTTGATGAAAGAAGATATTATAATATTAAATATACATTCAGCGAAAAATACGAGAGTTTCAATGAATAATTACACTTATTCCAGGTTTTCTTTTGTCACGAAATGTTATATGGACATTTCAAAGCGTTTTTTGTTTGTAGATGACGAACCGGGAACGTCTCCATCACGTCTTAGATTTGCGTTACGCAGACTTCTTGGTTTGGAATCTATGAAAACGAAATTGAAACGATATCTCACATCTCTTGTGACAAAATCTGTGCACAGTAATTTTTGCTGTTTTGTGCTGAAATATCTGCATTATTTGGTATTCAAATTTACTTTTGTGGGAACGTCCCTATTGTTGGTAATTTTGGTTTATCTGATGTTCGGATTATATAAAAGAGGAAATACATAAGAAAATAATAAGAAGCGGACACAGTTGGCTTTGAAAACAGCTAACCTCGATTTTTTGCTAACTCAATGTGTGGAAAACAAATTCCGCGTTGATGTAGGTCCGCCTAGAGCCGGGAAACACCTTTCCGCCGGCCAAGATTCGATTTTCCGGCGAAGGTTTTCCCGACGAGGCGACCGCGCACGAATCGAAACGAGTTTAGCCGAGTTCAGTGGGGCTGTGGACCCTTTGGAAGCTGTGACAGATGAACGAACGATGTCCGTTTTCCCGTCGTCTACCCCAAATAACAACAGACGGACAAATGTTTTATTTTTGTATTTTTATACGCGGTGAGGAAAACTCCTTCGGACCGGTAGTGCTAGTCGACCTTTAGTTCAGCGTCTCGTTTTTCGCCACGTATCGTATTTAATAGTGCCGACCGACTCGTAGCTAGGATGTACCGATGGCCTAAGAGCGCAGCCCTGAGAAGACAACAACAACCGGAGAGCGCGTGAGAGCCGCCCATGGGCGAGATGTCCTGGGAATCGCTCAACTCGCATGAGTTTTACGGGTAAACAATCAAAAAATCTCCCTTACGAATCAAAATTTCAAAACTATTTACATACCATCTTATTCTCCATGAAAAAACAATTCATTTGATACCCAACAACCCGTATTTATCTCTAAAGACTTCGGAGATATTCAAGTTTTTGTCCCGACCACCGCCTACTAGATTAAAACTAAAAATGCTTATATCTCCCCAACCGTTTAAGTTATTTTAATGATTTAAACACTAAACTAAAGCCAATCAAGTGTAGTTTTTAGTTCGTCCTCCATAAACAAAAAATATAACCTAAAAATAATTCTAAATAATATATTCTTATGAACAACATCCTCCGTCTTACTCGTATTGAAAAATCATTTCATTTGACACCCAACAACCCATATTTATCTCTAAAGACTTCGGAGATATTGAAGTTTTTTCCCGACCACCGCCTACTAGATTAAAACTAAAAATGCTTATATCTCCCCAGCCGTTTAAGCTATTTTGATGATTTAAACACTAAACTAAAGCCAATTAAATGTAGTTTTTAGTTCAGCCGCCATAAACAAAAAATATAACCTAAAAATAATTCTAAATAATATATTCTTAACAACATCCTCCGTCTTACTCGTATTGAAAAATCATTTCATTTGATACCCAACAACCCATATTTAACTCTGAAGAGTTCAGAAATATTCTGTATTTTTTTTATCGGCCGCCGCCTACTAGACCTACCCTAATAGTCTTTGTAAGGTTAAAACATGTAACCTTAAAAATGTTATTGTTTTAAATAGTTCTCCATCAAACTCGAATTAAAAAATCATTTCATTTGATACCCAACAACCCATATTTATCTTTCAAGACTTCAGAGATATTCCTATATTTTACCGACCACCGCCTACTAGATCAAAACCTTAAAATGCGTGTATCTTCCTACCCGTTTAAGTTATTTCGGTAATTTAAAAACTAATCGAAAGCCAATCAAGTCTAGTTTTCCCTTCCCCAACAAAAATTAAAAATATAACCTTAAAATTAACCATAAACAATTTATTGTAATAAATAGTAATCTATCATACTTGAATTGAAAAATCATTTCATTTGATACCCAACAACCCATATTTATCTCTTAAGACTTCAGAGATAGTCCGATTTTCTACCGACCACCGCCTACTAGATGAAAACCTTAAAATGATTGTATCTTCCTACCCGTTTAAGCTATTTCAGTAATTTAAAAACAAATTGAAAGCCAATAAAGCCCAGTATTGAGTTCCACAAAAAAATATATACATATAAAAATATAACCTCAAAATGGACCAATTGTTTTAAGCACCACACTATCTTACTCGAATTGAAAAATGATTTCATTTGATACCCAACAAGCCATATCTACCTTCAAAAACACCGAAACTATCCCTACTTTTATTTAATTTTTTATCAACCACAGCCTACTAGACCGAAAACTAAAAATGCTTATATCTTCCGAACCATAACTCCGATTTACACGATTCAAACACCATTGAATAGCATTTTTTATCTACTTTAAATTATAATTAAATTAAGTATAAAAAACTACATTTTTTTAGGGGTGGGGTAGGTCATCAGCTGTCAGCGACAAAGCTGTTGTCATCCCCGGAGGGTTCACGGCACCCCATCGACGGTTACGATAGAAGTTGGACTTGGGGACACGACTCCTTCTCCAGCTTACATAGGGATAATTATGTTGAGGTTAGAACGCCCAGATCATCCCTGTTCGCTTGGGGATGTTTCCGAGGGTGTAGGGCGAAGATACACCACACTTTAGCGAAGAGAAAGGTAAGTTTTGTTAGTTTGTTGAAAACTAAATTTTGTGATTTGTATTGTTTTTTAGGTAGAGCAAGGTGTGAAACTTTATAATCAGCATAAGCAACAACAGGCTGTTAGGAAGTGGAAATCTGCCCTTAAGGCGTTGAAGACTAGGGAGGATAAGTTCGATTTGTTGGGGTACCTGTACCAGGCTTATATGGACTGGGGGAAGTACAGGGACGCGTTGGAGTTCGGCCACAAACAATTGTACATATCCGAAGAATTAGATAATCCAAATATGCGGGCTGAGGCCTATTTGAATCTAGCTAGGGCACATCAGAGACTTGGAGGGCTCGAGAGGTAAAATTTTGATGTTTTTTGACAATATTTGTTATAAAGAAAAATTGACCATATACAGAGTGATGGCATATACAGATATTCGAAGAGAAATAACAAAACTTTTGTGTAAAAAATGGCCAGAATTTCTAAATCAAATTCTAACGACCTAAATGTTTCCTGATCTTGTCTTATTTATTGAGTATACTATTCTAGTATATTGTTCACTTTAAATCAATGCTATTATTTTACTAAATTTGTGTGTTATTTATTCATAAACTTATAAGTATGTAAGTGGTTTTCAGTATTTTCTTGTTGATATGAAACGCATCATGTTACTGATTTTAAAAGAAAGAAATTGCCAATCCCAAAATGTTCATGCTAGGTAAAAGTTTCAATTGCCTAAAACGCTTTCTGCCAAATAATTTTGACAAAAATTTAAAAAAGTATTTTTGAGAAACTAACAGGCATAAGAATTTATTTTTCACCGGTGCATTCATGCGGCATTAATATGTTTACCTCAAATAGTCTGCCCAATATCGGCGCAGAAGTTTTTTTTACGGCCACAGAACTACAAGTTTTTGTCGAGCCAGCCGATGCGTTCGAGACCTTGCAACGTGTTTGCAAGTCCAGATGTGCGATGTTACGAATCGACATCAAATGTTCATATTTTCGGTACTTTCGGTACAAATATTTGACAGTGCATATCTCGCAGTGCAATTTGCTTAGATTAATAGGATAATAATACTCGAAAACAAAAGACGATAGCTAATTTTGGTTTTCACCATTGAGTTTCTCTCAAAAAAGACGTACTTACTCATTTTTCGATATCTCTTATAGTTACCGAGATCTCCTATAGTACTTTTTTTTATGAATATTAGTTTAGCAAACTGTCTATCGCCCGCTCAGGTAGCAACAGTTATAGGCAGGGTTAGAAAAAATCTGCTAAGCAATGTTTAAATTTGGCCCAATCTTAAGGGGGGTAATGAATTTTTAAAAACGTCAACTGGATCTTCTGAAACAAGGTCTATGGACGCAAAATCATTTAACATCATAATTAATTCGCCCGACTATGAAAATAGTACCAATAATACCATCAAAATGTTTACTGAATGAAGACATTATTTTTGAAATTTATTATAAATTATCAGTGGATTATCAGTGAAATTTGTCATGAAATACTTGCATCAAATATCTCCGAAAGTAGCTTAGCAGAACAAAATGTTATATATGTACCATACTAAAGATGAAAAGAATTACTTAAAAATATTGAAAGATGAAGATTTGGGAGAAGGTTAAAAAACGGGTTTTCAGAACCGAAATATTATGTCAATATCCTACACTGTTAAGTCATCTGTCAGCAAACTTCTGTCGTTTTTGACAGAATAGATATTGACATAATATCTCCGTTCTTTACATTTTCCCAAATCTAAATCTTTCAATATTTTTAAGTAATTCTTTGCTTATCATGTAGGTACCCAAATCTTCATCAAAATTTGATCTTTAATATGATGTATAATTTGTTCTGCTAAAAGTAATATTTTCGGACATATTGATGCAAGCATTTCATAGCGAATTTTTTAATCACTGATAGTGTTTACTTAATTTCAATAATAATATCATCAAAGACTCGGCACATTTTAATATTATTTTTGTAGGCGGGCAAATTATGTGCCTACCCAAATAAAAATTAACTAGCTTACCATTTCGGCAGCAAATGCTAAACCGTTAAGATGGAGGAATCGCCAACTTTTAAAGCGGTTTCCATATTTTTGGAATGTGCCAATATATAATTTTTACTTATAACATTTTCTTTAAGTTTGTGGATATCGCATAAAAACTCAAAAGGATCGTTAGGACTATTTTATATTTCTCTTTTGATTTTTGTATAGGATCACTACACTACAGTACACTTTCATATTATTTTTCCTAAGTGATCATATTATTTTTCCTAATTGATTCTAATTCTTCATAAAAGCTAATGAGCTATTTTATTTAAGTATGTCTATTATTGGCTGCTATGCATCTTAAAATATAGGAATGGCCTGAAGCCTGTCAATTCCGATTGTATTTGATCGTATTTTACTATTCCTTTATTTTCTAGATTCAGGCAATATTTTAGAGCCTTTTTTTATAGTAGTTCAGTTGGTTTTGCCGCCCCTAAACTTTGCCGCCGTAGGCAGTTGCCTACCTTGCCTACCGCCTAGGGCCGGCCCTGGTCTGAGCTGCGAGTTATTCACGGTCATCAGTCATTAGAAATCGAAAACAGCCAGCTGTTGACTATTTAATTGTTTTTTATTGTCATAAAACCCAAAACCCCTTTAGATAAAACTTATAAAATGCTTAGAAAAAAAATAACGAAAAAGCAACATTATGACCAGAATATTCGAACAAATTTGTCAATTTCTTTCAAATTGATATAACACCATCCCTTCAAACTTAAATTTTATTACATCACATCGTAAACATTAAATAGTTTCATTATATTCTTCAACAACAACAAAAAACAACATAATTTCAACAAATTTAAACTCATTTCAAAAACTCAATATGCCTAATCTTAATTTCCGCCAAATTACTTATTCAATAAATACATTTTCCATAAAAAAAATCCCAAATTTTAACGGCTTTTTGACTTCCGGTAATCACGGAAGCGGCGCGTTGTTGTTGTAAATGAGATTAATAGGCTAGGTATAGTGGTGAATTCTGTAGTAGGTTGTTTGGCGAACTAATTCCAGGGGTTTAAATATTTCAGGGCATTGGCGTACGCTCGACACTCGTTGTATAACGAATCCGAACAGTGCACGACGGCAGGGCACGTTCACCTGACCGTCGGCTCCGTTTATCTGGAATTGGCCGGGTTCAACAAAGCCCTGGACAGTTTCCAACATGCCCATAGGATAGCCCAAACTGTTCACGACTCATCTTTAGAATTACAGGTTAGTATTGTGTTCCTAATTCAGAATTCCGGCTATGTGCAATTCTGATTGAAGAACAGAAAAAGGAAAGGTTGATTTAAATTTAAAAACTGACTTTTTACCTTCTTAAAATAAACATCTGGTTATAGCGAGAAAATGAATATTGTCATTAATATTATTAATGATAATGTTAGTAAATATAATCAAAGTATAGAAGATGGTGACATACAGGCGGGATGTACATTTGAAATAAATTAAAAATTACAGCCACAACCTGAATTTGAACCAGGGACCTTTGTGTCGCTAGCACAATGCTCTATCCAACTGAGGATAGAGCATTGTGTTAGCGACACAAAGGTCCCTGGTTCAAATCCAGGTTGTGGCTGTAATTTTTAATTTTTTAACAAAATCGCAAAAGCAGGGGCCCTGATAGCTGTGATTGGACCCGAACCACTTGTTGGCCTATCAATAGACACAGGCAAGAGGGAAATAAAACGCCTGCTACGCCAGTGGCATGAAGAACACTGGAGGGACCATCCACGACAGACCCACTCAATTAACATCAAATAAATCAAATTCTGTCATCAAATCCATATGGAACAAACATACAATACGAAATAAGAAATGTATTTGTTTGAATTTATTCTTTTGGGTCAAAACATATTTCTTTGACGCCAATAATATTTACTTCATTGAATACTCTAGTTTATTTGCTTGCAGAGATTAATTTATTTGAAATATTTATTTAAGTGGAATAAATATATATGGAGACAAACAAATTTACTTTCCTTTAAAGTAATATTTTAGTTTTGATTTTAAATAAACGTTTCTTTACACCAATGAAATATAATTTTGATTCTAACATATAAATTTGTATATAAGGAGAGATTTATTTCGCTTAAAGTAATATTTTGTCTTTGGCTTAAAAATAGGTTAACTTCCGCCAAAGAAATCATATTTTGATTAAAATAAATATATTTGTACACAAGAAGAGATTTATTTCCTTTAAAGTAATATTTTTGTTTTTGGCTTTAAAATAGGTTTACTTCCACCAAAGAAATCATATTTTGATTCAAATAAATATATTTTTAATGTCATCCAACTGTATTGTTAGATGGCGCCGTGAACTCTCTCCTCGCACTTCGTACATATCGAGAGTATAAAGCCGCGTGACCGACAGTATAGAACTTATAGAGTACAGAGCCTGCAGGTTCAAGTTGCGATTCCAAATCAGAGTACACTTTACTAACTTAACCTTGACTATATGTTGGGTTGGGAAGACCAAGCACTGGTCGAGGATGTGCGACATCCCAAAAAGGAGGTGACACATGGGGGGCGAGTCTTCCGAAAAATTCTTGTCTATTAATTCCTTCAACAAGCTAATAATTTTATGCATTTTAACTCGACCAACAATTTTGTTAATTTAAAAAAATCTAATTCTTTCACTCAACACAATCATAATTATTTGAAGTAAATAAATCTCATTTCTTATAATACACAAATTGCAAACTTTAACTGGAAACATAAGTTGTTTGACACAAATCAACGTTCTTTCTACCAAACAAATATTTCAAATAAATGCGTTCTTATCCGCAAATAAATATTTCTTTGCCTCTATTGAAACAACAAATTTCTTTGAGTCAATGCATATTTATTTGAATTAAACAAAAATTTCTCTCTGTGTAGTCTTATTTTAGACACATTGCTAATATATTTATGAAATCCATATTTGAATATTATATTTTATTCTAGGTTTACGTGGGGTTATCAGAGTTATTCAGCAGACTTCAGGATGCAGATAAAAGCGCAAGATATGCCTCCAAAGCGTACGACTTATCTAGATCACTGCAATTGGGAGACTTAAATTCAAGACACCATAGGTATAACAAATACAATATTAAATTGAAACTAAAATAATAACTATGCTGTTTAAAAAAAACAGAATTTTGTTCCTAGTAAATATCATTTTTAAACTTTTTAAACACAATTATTTTTTAACTTTTAGGGCTGCTCTCTTGCAAATGGCGTCATCACTAAGAAAACAGGGAGAATTGGGAGATGCCCATGATTATTGTTCGGTAATTTGGATTAATAAACCTTTTTATGCTTACTTTTTTTCAAATAAATTTCATTGGGTTGTTTACAGGAAGCCACTAGGTTAGCTCTAATGTCCGGGGATCAAGCAACCTATGCCAGAAGTATAAGAATCATGGGCGACATCTACCGAAAAAAGCTCGACATAAACGTAAGATATCTTCTATTCAATTTTTTACAATTGACCTGCAATTAAACAATTAGTTATGCAATCAATAATTAACTATTACCAACATAATAAGCGAGGTTACTTACTTATCCCAAATTTATTTTTATAATAACAACAAGGACATCACTATATAACATAATTCCTGAAAACACCAATAATCGCGCAAATTAAAAACAAAGCATGCCAACACTCACCATTTTCATGTCGAGTAAATATGAACCTGCAACAAAACAAAAACTAATTAATAAATATGCACACAAAATACCCATGAAAATAAAATCATAAAAATTCCTAAATTTCAGAAAGCCTTCAGGCAATATGAAACAGCGATGGGTTCAGCTGCAGCCATGGGTGATAGGGTGATACAGATGGAGTCCATGGACGGTGCTGCTAGATGTTTGGAAGCTTTAAGACTGCAGAAGAAAATCTGCAATTGCAGGCCTTTGGAGTTCAACACCAGGTTACTGGAAGTTGCCAGTTCTGTTGGGGCTAAGCTGCTGGTTAGAACTGTCAGAAAACGTCTGTCAAAGATCTACCACTCGCTAGGCGATGAAGACCAACGCTTACATCAAGAAAGGGTCATCGTGAGGCTTCAGCAAGACTTGGATATGAATTGTGGAGGTTGTGGGACTCCGTATGGCATTGAGAAGGATTCCCTGGAAGCATTGCCATGCGCACATATCTTACATGCTAGGTATGTGATGGGGAATTGTTTATTTTGTTTGAAAATGTGAGGAAATGGAAGAAAAATATTTTTATACCGGCGCCTCCACCCAAGTACGAAAACTAATAGTCATATTTAATTTTTGGATATATTGGGGCCAACTCGACATTTTCTTGCACAAATTTACTTCATCCTTTGGCCTTGTGGCTTTTGAAAGAGAAAATAGCACCTATGCTAAAGAGTGATCTAAAATACCGAAAGAACACTTCACCTTTCCCCAAAACTGTTTAACGATAATTTTTTTATATCTTCCCTGAGACTATTGTATATGTGACTGACCTCGTAAGAGGATGACCGTTTATACAGCTGAGCGCGATGGGCAGGTGGAGCAAACAAACCTCTGAATCTTAAATTAAGGTTATGGACATCCGTTCTACAGCGTATCTTCCGCAAGAGGTATTGTGGGATCCTCTTGGATAGCCACTTATGATATAATATTGCTGCATGCAACACCCTAGTGTTATCCATGATCAACCACCCCAAATCGCCCAGCCCATTCAATACATGATCATACTTCCTCAAATCAAAAACTAAAAAAATCAAACTGTCCTTTGTCATTTTAGATCACCCTAAATATATCGATTGGAGTATCATAAGAAAAGAATTGAAATTGTTTGAAAGCTATTTAACAAACAGGAGGTAAAGGTTAAGATTGAAGAAAATGAGTAAGTGAACTATTAAATAAATAACTTGGGTGTACCACAAGGTTCTGTTTTGGGGCCAGTTTTGTTTAATTTGTTTATCTTTATCAAGAAATCAAAAAAAAGCGTTCAAAAATACTGAAATAAATCTTCTTTCTACTTTACTTTGTTCTTTATATTAACCAACAAACTGAATTATTGTCCAAAAAATATATTTATAAACAAAATCGTATTTTTTTCAGGTGTGCCTACGAAATACTACGAGGAAAGAACAAGAAGAAGAAGAGAGCGTGTCCAGAGTGTGACAGAGTGATGAGCTCAAAGTTGTACCTGAATTGCAACGATTACAACACGTACAGTCCTGTTCCGCTCTCAGTTTGTTCTTCAGATAGCCATTGCAACTCCCACCAAGCGACCAGTTCAGTATAAGTCAACTTCAACCCAAAAACAAACAAAAAAATCGACCGGCCCCATCGAAAAATTCGCCGGTCACATTGGGCCAGTACGTCTCTGACCCCGAAAAACGTTTCTTGCACCTTTCGAACCTCTGAACACTACTTAGCGTAGAAATGACTAAATTTTAGCGAATTCGGGTGTATAAAATAAATAAATGATAAACATTATAATAGTATTCAGATTTTAAATCGACAACGTCGAATTTCGATAATTTTGGCGTTTTCGGGTTAAAATAATTTCTTCCTAAAGAAATGCACCAATTAAGATTTAAAAGTGTATGTATAAAAAATTTAAAAAGCAAGATGGCACGAGGCATTGTTAAACGAAAAACAAAATAACCGATAAGCTGCGTTTAATTTTTATATTTTTCGGGTAATTTTTGAATTATCGAAAGGACAAGATGTTAATTATTAAAGATTAATTACTAATATTTGTTTTACAAAGCATGTCAGACGTTTCGGAGTTGTTTTGTTTAGCCTGGTGTGTTTTGTAGAACTAGTCGAATATTAAAAAAAAAACTATTCAAGTTAAAGTTAAAAATACAATTCTAATTTGTTCTAATTTCCCAAAACTGAACAAATTAGACGTGATTTAAAATTAAATTGTTAAACAGCGTACAAAAATGTTAAAATTCTAAAAAGAAAATATTGTTAACGAGTGGCAGTATTCCGAATTTTTGGGATCGGATAAAAACTAAAAATTCGAAATAGTCGAGAACCACTCGAAAAAAAGCAAAAACAATCAGAATTTAACAAAAAAAAAACTTGCAGAACAATCACTTGCTCAGTTCTTAATTTTTCCTGTTAATAGACATTTAATACTGTTGACAAAATTAATATTATTTATGAAAAGAAATATATATTATATTAAAAGTTATCAACTGCTGAGAAACCTAAAATATTTCAAATGTTTAATGATTGAATAGAGTCTAAACTGATCACAAGGCTATTGAAGTATTTTAGTGATTTTGGTATTATCAAGTTTTCTAAGATTATCGATATTTACTGTTTAATTTTTTGAATGCGTAGTACAACCCTGGCCAAAAGTTTCTGTGATTTCGTTGAAAATGTAAGAGGGACTTTTGGCCATTACTGTATAGGTATAACAAATTACATAATTTACATGTGGAATTTTTTTTAACGTTTTTTAAATTCTTCGTGTTTCTTCCCAAAAAAAAAACAAACTAATTTTTGTACATATGCAAAAGACGATGCTGGTTAACATAGGTTATAAGAAAGCACTGATTAAATGAATTAAATTCGTTAATTTTTGTCCAATGGGTAAAAACTGTACATATTATACATAACATAAATACTATATAATATAAAAAATATTATATTCTAACGTAATTCCTGCGATTACTAAATTTAAAACTTGGCGAAGGTATTATTATACAGAACAAGGATCATATAAATAACACTACTTATATATTATATTAAAAATCGTTAAAAATGTGCCGACTGTGGTATTTAAATAAAAATTGAGAAGTGTGTCGTTCTGAGATGTGTAACAAAACCGATTGTGAGAATAAATTCATTAAAACTTGCGTTGTTTTATTTTCATTTCCAGTTTATTTTCATTTCCAGTTATACAGTACGGAACAGCAGTTTCCTACTGAATATACAGAACTGTTAAAATCATATCTGAAAGACCGTCACTTCAGGGTGAAACAGGATGACGAATACTCCTCGCTACGCAATATCAATGCCGGAGTACCGCAAGGAAGTGTATTGGGACCACTTTTGTACCTACTGTATACTTATGATATTCCTGTTCCGGGAGAAAGCACAGTGGCAACATTTGCAGACGACACGGCTATTTTGGCGATTAGTGACAGTGTCGAAGAAGCAACTGAAAAATTATAGATAGCTGCAAACAAAATCAACCTTTGGACAAAGAAATGGCGCATCAAACTAAATGAAGGAAAACCCAAGCATGTAAACTACACCAATAAGCGAGTTAACTATATTCCAGTAACCATTAATGGGAACGATATTCCAACTATTATTATGAAAGTTATTCCAACTATTATTGAATATCATGAATATCACCAAAACGCAATTTAAATCAATATAAGTAGATTTGTAATTATTCGTTTTTTGGATAACAATTTTCAATTTATCGCACACTGGGACGAAATCCCGAAAAGCTGGCCAAAACCTCAAATAAACTTCGATTTAGACAAAAATTTGGTTTTTCAGTGGTTTATGAAGGCGCTGATTACGAATCCAAAGGCAAAATTATTGTGAACAAAATGGCGGACCAAATATAGCGGACAAATGTGACAGAATTATGTCAGATTTCAAAGATAACAAGTATAGGGGGGTTTTGGAACACGTTGATTACAAATTTACCAAATAACCCAAAATTCTATTATGTAATGTATATATACAGGCTGCCCCGACTTTTTCCCAGAAATATTTCTCAGATAAAAAATGTCATTCTAAGTAAATATTTCATATAGATTTCTCAATAAGTCCGTATAATCTTTTGTCAAAACATCAGCGTTTGACATACTGTCGTTAGGATAAATATATCTGTCAAACCCTGGCTAACTAGTTTTATATTAATGCCGACACGACCGATCACGATCAAATAGAATTTCCTCATGCAGCTAAACTATAAATTTTACCAAAAAATGTCATAGACATAAACATATACACCCACACAGACATTTTTTGTGGTAAAAAATGTTCAGGGGACCCAAAAGGACATATTTTCAGTCCAGTCATACTACGTATGACAAAGTAAAAAATACTCTTGATTTGCTTCATTCAGTCAGTTTTTTCCCCAAAACTGAAGCCAATTTTTACTTTATCTTACGCAGTATGATGAAGCATTGTAATCGTGCAAAAAAATTGAAATTTTAGCGGAAATAGGTCTTTATGGGTCCCCTGAACATTTTTGACCAAGGTACAAAAAAAATCTATGTGTGTATGTGTGTGTATGTCTGTGTGTGTGTACTACTAAAGGTATCGGGATGAATGTTCATATTTAGAAGTTTTATGACCAAACTTAGAGCTGAAAACCTTTTGGTTCAAATGGGTCCAAAGGAACTGGTAGTTTATTCTACGCCTTTTTCAAGGATTTTGCAAATGAGCCGCCATTTCTGTAATTTCGACAAAATTGTTAAATAATAAATTAAAGTAGAGGAAATTTTGAATAATTCATGCCTATGACATTTATTGGTAAAATTAATAGTTTAGCTTCAAGAGTAAATTCTATTTGATCGAAATCGTGTCTGCATTAATAGTAGGTACTTAGCCAGGATATTTTGAAACTTTTGACAGTATTCAGTACGTCAGCGGTTGCGAAACGTCAATTCAACACGCAAATACATGGAGAATGCGATGAGGAGGAGAAACACGCGCGCACGTACGCTATGTGATACAATATTGAAACAGCTTGGCGTTTCCATGGTGTTTACAAAGTCAATGGTGTATTTCAAGTGCGGATTGCGGATAGCAATGTTGTTATGCATTTTTCAAGGATTTGCCAATGAGCCGCCATTTCTGTAATTTCGTAAAAATAGTGAAATAATAAATTAAAGTAGAGGAAGTTTTGTATAATTTATGTCTGACTTTTTTTGGCAAAATTAATAGTTTAGCTGTAGGACCTAATTCTATTTGATTCAAGATCGTGTCTGCATTAATATAGGATTTGCCAGATATTTTTATTCTAATGACAGTAGGTACTGCCAAAGGCTGATTTTTTAACAATACCTACTGTCAATATCTGTCAAATCCTGGCTAATTCGTTTTATGTTAATGCAAACACGATCGACCTCGATAGAACCTCATGCAGCTAAACTATTAATTTTATATATTGTATGATAAAGTCATGTGCCTGGCCCCATCAGATTTTGTTAGTATATGTCTCAGATTTTATTACTTAAAAATATGTATATACAATGTTTTACAGATACTTTTTGGTGACGATCAGTGATTAATTGAAGTGTTATCTTTTAGCCAAATACTTTTAGCCAAATATTATCCATATCTACGAAATCCCGCTTATCAAAAATCCCTTTATAAGCGAACTATCAACAAACGCAGCCGCAAAAAAAATCAGTATATTGGCGAAATTCGACGCCCAATAAAAAAATCCAACTACGACAAATCGCAATTTCTGCAAACGGTGAAGAAATTATTAATTATTCCCTGCAATAGCAGTCTGGAACGCGCAGTACACACGACACAACATTCCAAGTTCAAACCGCTTTTCTTGAGGCTCTTTCGAATTCCTCTGACGTGATTGCCGCTAACTTCCCTCGATTAAAAAACCGCAAACGGTAAACGGGCCTTTTTCCGATACAGCGGACCACGCCAAACATCCAAGAAGAACGCGAGAATCTGTCAAATTGACAGCTCAGCTGGCCGACTGAATGCCAACATCCAATCCAACAAGTGTTTGACTTATCATAATAAAGCCAATGTGATGCTTTAAAAGGCGTTTCTACTAGAGGAATTAAACCGAACTGTGATAATAACGTACGTTAAATTATTATCTGCAATCGAATCACCAAAATATTAGACAAAACTTCAAATTTTTAGGTTATGTCTAGCGATTAGTGAGGAATTTGAGTTTTGTTTCTCGATTTTAGATTCCTGGTGTCGTTTGGCGATCAAAAAACGGGCACATAGATGCATCTTAAAACATGTCGAGGCAGGAGAAAACCAAATCCGGAAACTTTGTAAGTTTTACGACGTTTACTACGGCAGTTTACTACAACGTTTGTACGATTACTGCGAGTCGCGACTGAGTACCTTATATAAATACGTTCACAGTATGTACTTAATACTCCTAAATCACACAAAATGCTTGAGCGAGATTAGATAACAGAAGAACGTTGCGATTGTCAGTATAGTTTTAAGTTTGTGAAACATGGAGGGTATCATAGGAAGTGAGACGTTAAAGGTTAAAAAAAGGCCTAAAAGGAGAACATTAACTGGAAGTGGTGTAAGTACAAAACATTTAAAATTTTTGTTTTATGTGAATTTTTGTTCGATTTTATCTAACGTTCCACGAATGCATCGTTTGCAACTTTTAATTCATGTCTTAAATTGATAATAGACGCATTCTTACTGATTGTAGATTATCTTTTATTTTTAGGAATTGTACAAACGTTATTTAGTATTGAATAGTTCTTTTAATATTCGACAGTTATTTATTTTTAAGGTGTGTTTTACGCATATTTGGTTGCCTACGCTTGTATGACAAATAATTCTTATAGATATTTGCTTTCGACTACACAGGTTTAATTGCTTTGACTAAATCAGTTGGCTAATATTTACCAAGTAATTTTCGAAAGAATATTTTGTAATGTCTAAATCGATTCAATAACTTTTTGATTGAATGGTTGATATATTTAAAATGTTGTTAGCATTTTGATAACTATTGTAATAAGACGTTTGTTATAAGTTGTTATCTGTACAGTAAAATGGGAAAAATTTAAGTGTTATCTGGCTATTTAAAATTAAACTTGTTGCTTCTAAATACCTAACTATTACACTTGCCAATTAAATTTTAAAAAATTGGCTTTGATTACCAAAATTAATTTTTCTTTATGCAGTTTCTGTATTATTGTAAAATTAATGATGATATTTTTGTCTAAGCTATACAACCTTCTAGTAATATTATTTTAAATCCTCTAGGTATAGAAAAGGGAGAAGTTTACAAAATATAATAACTTATTTTATTATACAAACATTTATAAAACTGGTTTCAAATGCAGACTTATTAAGTAGGCTGTTAATAACAAATTTCTTGTGTTCGCCAAGAAATACTGAAATACTGTTATTATTTTGGATAACACTGCACTAAAAAGTATTAAAATAAAGATATTACATAAGTAATTACAAAGTTTTGTTTAAAAAGTACCGTTGTTAATGACAACCCTTTCCCGTATGATTTTAATGTTATTATTTATATTTTGATCCACCGGAACTTGATATAAAGTTTTGATTTTCTTACTTTTTTCGTTGATTTTTACGGTATAGTTTTAAATTGATTGTGCATATAGCTATTTTTGATGAGAATTATATATTATATTATTTATAAGAATTAGTGGGACATAAAAAACTTCTAAAGGAATAATTCAGTTAGACAGCTCGTATTTTTTGGGTTATTAGCAAAATATTACAATAAAAGTGCACTTTTATAAATTATCTTTGTTGTCTATAAATTTTTTTTTTAAATTTTTGACGTTGTACGAATGCAATTTTGAGAACTGCTAATAGACGAAATATGTATTTTTTGGGGTACTCGTGAGATTAGTATGACTTCCGGTTTTTCCGGAAATTATATTATTGCTGAAATTTTAAATGGCATGACGATTTAAAAGCCACGTAGAATGATAAACATAACAGTTGTTTTTTTCGTTGCCTTGGTTATAAAAATTGATTTTAAACTTCAATGATGACGTCATTTCCGGTAAAACCGGAAGTTATACTAAACTCAGGAGTACCAAAAAATTTGCATTTTTTTGCTATTAGCACTTCTCAAAATGTCATTTGCCCAGGGGTCATGAGTAACAAAAATAAATAATTTATTTTTTATTTAACCTATTTGAAAACCGAAGGTTTGTGTCAATTTTAGCAAATGTATAATTAATTATCATTCATTAGTTTAGTAAAAAAATCCTTATTTATGGTGAATTTAATTGATAATACTTTATTTATATTAAAATGTTTAAAATATTATTTAAACACATATTATTACATATTATTCTAAAAACAGTATTTTTGAACTTGTAAAACTTGTATATAACAAAAGCATTTTTCAACGTTTTTGCAAATGAGCTGCCATTTCTGTAATTTCCTCAAAATAGTTAAATAATAAATTAAAGTAGAGGACATTCTGAATAATTTATGTCTGCGACATTTTTTGGTAAAATTAATAGTTTAGCTGCAAGAGCAAATTCTATTTGATCGAGATCGGTCGCATCTGCATTTATATAATATTATATAGTGAGCCAGGATTTTCCAAATATTTTCAGTCTAATGACAGTACCGGTAGTGTCAAATGCTGATATTTTGACAATATCTCACTATATCCACTGTCAATAGTAAAAAGATCTCATATTGTGATACCGTGTACGGTCCTTGCCTGACGGCGTCGGATAGGCAGCGTGTTCAGCGTGTCCAAAACGCAAGTGTTCTGTTCGTTTTTGGTTTGAGAAAGTATAATCATGTATCGAATGGGCTGGGCGACTTGGGGTGGTTGAACATGGATAACACTAGGGTGTTGCATGCAGCAATATTATATCATAAGTTGCTATCCAAGAGGATCCCACAATACCTCATGCGGAAGATACGCTGTAGAACGGATGTCCATAAGCTTAATTTAAGATTCAGGGGGTTGTTTGCTCCACCCGCCCATCGCGCTGAGCTGTATAAAGAGTCATTCTCTTACCAGGTCAGTCACATATACAATGGTCTCAGGGAAGATATGAAGAAATTATCGTTAAACAGTTTTGGGGGAAAGGTGAAGTGTTATCTGTTTGCTCAACAGAAATTCCCCAATTAATTTATTGTCTAGATATTCCTCTACATCGCAAAAGCAAGTAATTCGCCCACTGGCAACGAATAACAATCAAGATTTATAGATATGACAAACCAATTCAGACATACACACACACACTCACACACACAGACAGTAGACATATATACACACACTCCAAGCAGGCCAAGGTTTATTATCATTCACAACGTTCCACAGCCATCTGTATCTTCGTATCCAGGTTACAGGTTTTTTTCAAGATCGCAGCCACCTTGATCATATGCATCATCGCTTCATTTGTTTTGTCGCGCCGAGTGCGCGCAAAATAAGACGCGCCAAATTCAAATAATATCCGCTCCCACCATATATCGCGAACAATGTAAAAATAAACATTACAGCTTTGGTCGGTTGATCAGCTGCTTTAGATGTGAGAGTGACATCATCATCGAGAGCGAGGATTAATGAGAAAGATTTCAGAGTGGCAGTTGATCAGCCTTCAGTTTTTAATTGAGCGTGCTCAGAAGTGTTTGTTTAGTTTGGGTAGAAAAAAAGAGCGCTAGTTTTTTTGGAGATTTGAAAAAGTTTGGGAGTTTTTAAAGTTTTCTTGGGACTTTTGTCGGTCGGTTTTTGTTTTCGGTGTTATGGTTTGTTGTTAGTGACGGTTTCGTGTTTTGGAAATGTACGGTTATGTATGTATGTTGTTGTTTTGTTTTGTGTATTGCGTTGTTAATCGTTGCTTTAGTTGCTTGTGTTATTTTTTAATTTTTGGATTTTTTTATTGCGGCAGTATTTATTCGAATAGTGATTATTTCCTATAATTAAAAACGTTATAATAAAATGCTTTCCGTCTTTTAGACCCAAAAAGCTGGCCATAAATCAAATTTCTAAATTGTTACATTCCAAAAAGTAAACCTGTTTCTGGGATAGGTAAAAGACCGATGTATTAAAAGGCGGCAATATTTTTTCACCTGAGCCCTGAGCCACGTGTCCTTGTCAGCCGAAAGTTATATTTTACTATGGCTGAACATAGATGCACATAAGTTGACGCTCTTAAAAACGGTTGCAATTTTGTATTTCAACGATAAATGTGACTTTTTTGTTATACATTCTTTAGAACCAAGTATGCGCTTTCATTCAACAATATTTTTATTAAAATTTGAGCTACAATTTTGTTTATTGCAGGGCCGAGAACATTTGCTGTTATAAAAAAACAGTTTTATGCAGAACTCGAGTGTTTTAGTTTAGTGTTTAGCTTTGTTAAGCTTTTGAAAGTGGTTCAAATTATAGTATACATATTTGACATTACAACTACTGGAAAATCTGCTGCGGATCGGTGCGGATGCGGTTTTTGTGATTTTATTTCTAATACGTTGTAAAGGAAAATCCAAAAATTGATGTACCGGCTTATATGTAATTTGGTGCAATTTCTTGATACCGTGATAGTAGAGGTAATTTAGAACATATTTAACCATATTTAGTTATATACAAATGGTTACGGTTATCGAGATATTGACAACTTTATGTTCAATGCATCTTGTATGTTGTAAATGCCGTTATGTACGTATATTTTTCCGGTTTGGATCATATATAGCAAACAACCCCGATGACCTAGACTCTTAAAAATCATCCGAAAAAAAACCTTAAAGTTTGTACTTGTATATGCATTTCTTCGAAATTGGTTGCTTGAAGCCAATCGGAATCATATTCAAGGCAAGAAAATGCATCGAAAGCACCTACTCGCATACACAGTTCACTGGTTTAAATTGGATTCTTGTTGAGGAGAAACAATAGTAAGTTCGTGAATAGAAACTGGTTAGGCGTTATGTGTTTATGCGGAATGCGAATGCTGGTTCAAAACATGCGTATTAGGGTCATACCACTAAAAAACGACCGGTTCAGCTTGAAGTATGATCAAATTTTGAAAGTTTTCATGGTAACAATAAGTATAAATATTAGACAATTTTGAAGTAATACTAAAGATAATAGATTTTATAGTGATAAATATGGTAAAATAGGTTCTTAATTGCCTCTACTATCACGTCTTAAAAGGAATGCATCGAACGGAAAACAGCATGAATAGCATATGTACCGTTTCAATACACAATATCGGCTGGTGTAAACTTTCATTTTCTTCCTCTACACCGCTCTTTAAAAATAAAACTTTTTTTAGGATTTTCTTATAACATAACAGACCCAATCATGTTATCTCATATAACTCAAAAACGACATGTATTGTTCAATTTTAAATCCGTATATGCTGCATATTTAAACTGGACATGCCATATATTATTTTATGAATTTGACACGGTAAAACATAAACATAAGAAAGCCTTCTAATGCTGACAATAAACTACATTTATTTTTATTAACTCCTTTTTATTATTGCGTTAATTTTACAATAATAAAATAATAATATAAACAATAACGATAAACGACCATTTTTCCCTGCAAAACTAAATTTATATTATTCAACTTTCCGAAAATATCAGCTAAATATGCTAACCGCACTATCCACAATTCATCAAAGAAACAATATTTGAAGTCGAAATTAGCTTCTGCATGGAAAACTTGAACTTCTGATTTAAGTACGAAGAGACAATGTTATCTTTTTACTGCTTGATCCAAAACTGTTTTTAGTCTGTCTGGTATAGATTTTGCTACTAGAAAATCCCGATGGATTTTGCTGTGAGTGAATTGAGCTTCTGGTGCTACTGTTTTAATTTTTTAATGAGGGCCGCGATTCTTTTCTGTTAAAGCCCGAGCTCCATCAGTGCAGACACCAATAAATTTCTACCATGGAATGGAATTGTTAAACATGCAATTATTAAAATTTATCACTAGATCTTCTTTCGGGCTGAGATTCCTATATAATAAATATTCCTCTGCAATTCCTCTTCAACCTCAAATCGGTTAAAGACTAATAATTGATCAAAATAACTTGTGTCGGTTACTTTAATCTAACTGTAGCGTAAAATATTTACTTTGTTTTGCCTTTTTAACCACAATTTCAGATGTTATTAATATCTCATAATAACAAAATAATTAAATTGCTTACTCAGGAAGTACAATTTATTTTCATAAACCGTACATTCTGCGAATATTTCAAACACGTGTTAATATACAAATATAAATGAATTTACAGCAATATTAGTCATGCTGCATAACGCAATTTTGCTATTTCTTATTAACAAATACCTTATAAAAAACACGTAACCTTGCGATTCATATAGTTGTTAATTCTTATTTGTGGTGATGATCAAACTCTTCATCATTATTATTTGTTTTTATTATTATAGTTTGTTTACCCATATATGCTCTCTGCAACGAAAAACAAGAATATGCGTTGTTTTGCTTTAGGCTACCTGTAATTTTAATCTTCCAGTTAAGTGACTAAAATAGTCGCACGTGGTTCGCAGTGTGCGTTGAGTTTTTTTTAAGTGCGGTTATTTCGAGATTTCGAAAATTGGCAATCGCCGTTTGCGCTGAAATAAAACAAACATTCTCCTGTTGACTTTTGATTCTTGCGGTCATCATGTATTTTTGAATGAAGAGTATTGCATGTATTCCAAGTTTTATATAAGAATAGAAGACAATTTTGGAGTTTTTTTTATTTAGTTTGCTTTTGAAATTGGTAGGTGGTGGTAGAAAAAATTACGGAGTCATGGTAAGCCTAGGAAAATATGTATAGCGAATTGTTTTGGTCAACAGGCTTTGAATAATTGAACAAATCATGCGTCGAAAGAATTTTGAATTGCAAATAAGTTGTATTGATTTATTTGAATTTGCAATGAACCGCGGTAAAGTTATTTTTTGTCAAGGTTTTCTATAATTTATGCAACTCTTTTTATATTAGTTTTTTTTTTCATAATAAGGTTAAGTTTATTTATAATTTTGTGTAATCCTTTACTCTCGAAATTTCATGGATAAATTCAGGAATAACACCAATTTTAGCTTACATTCAGGTCATGGTTGTTACGAGTTATGACATCAACATGTTCGGAATGATCAAAACAATACTATTTATAAGAATTGACTAAATCATTTTGCGCTTTTAACTGTATGCACTTAACTGAATTGAAAACAAAATACCTCTATTTTAATTTCATGAATGATTTTGACAGTTTATTTGTCTATATCAGTCTATATGATATATCTATACAGGGTGTCTCAACAGTAAATTCAGTAGAATTCAAAAAAAGAATTAGATACAGGATGTTCCTTTAAAAAAAAAAAAATTTTCTTAGAAAAAACTGTTTGCTTTATTTTGCTGCAGATTATGACCACCCTGTACACAATTTCGATATGGTAGGTAATCATGATAATAGAAAGCTTCTTACTTAATCATAATCTAAGCGAGTGAAATAAAATTAAAAACAGTTATTGAGATAGACAGTTTTCCTTAGACTACTGTTTTTCCACAAAAATGCCAATACAGCAAAAAGTATAAACTTTAGTGTAGGTAATATTATGTTTCATTGTCGTAAAATTTGGCAAGAAATTCAAAATTCTGTCCAAATATAGGTTGTTCCATTTACAAAAAAACATAAGTTTGGGTTGGTACTACCTTATGGAACAACCTGTATACACGCTAATAATTTTAAAATGTACGCCTAGGAGTTCTGTATATATGACTGAAATCAATTTTAAAATATCTTCATTAACAGAGGCACAATATTCCGAGATCGCACTGTTTAGACACGCTGTATATAATTTTACTTAAATTTCAGAAGTTTATTGAAAATATTATATGAAATAAGCCTTATTGAAGATATCGTTAGTTTTACAGCGAGTGCTGCAAGTGACTTGTCAGACAAATTACATGTGATAACAGTTAATAAAGATTCATTCCATCAATTGAATTATGTTATTGATGTTCAGAAAAGCTTCATAAAGAGTTTTGGGTGCTCTAAAAACTCCATAGCCAGTGTCCGAATGTCCTAAGAATCGTATTTTTAATTCACTCTTTATTGGATTTGCGCAAACCTGAATCCGAAAATTTAAAACGTTTCTAGTTTTTTAGGAAAAGAGGTTTTTCTTTATTTTTTTACTCGTCCTTTCTTTAATTTTCTCAGATAATATTAATAGCTACCTACTATTAATTTTAAAGAATATTCTAAATCTATTGTCGGAAAATTACTTATGATTTCTGTTGCAAAGTTGATATTTTACCCTCTGCGTAATCAACATAGGAACGAATTTTATTTTTATTTTTTTGCATATTTTCAGTTGCAAGGCTGGTTCACGGGACCAAAGAAGACAAATGTCGCGACCAGGCCGACGTCGCAGACAATATCTCGCCCCAACTCGGAGACGGACTTTGGGGACATGGACGACGTTAAGCAGTACGAGGACTCCGTCAAACAGATGAGAGAGGACGAGCTACTGCAATGTTTCGAAGACATGCTGGTAAAGAAACACAAAGTTTTCACAAAAATAAAAACTACGGTTACTTTGCTCAAACTATAAAAAAAATTTATACTATAATCGAGATAATATGTATAAAAAATCAAAATAAGTTGGGCGCGGATTGGGATATATACAAAATAGCTAGAAATGAATATTCAAAATTAATTAAAACAGCTAAAAAAGAATAGTTAGAAAACATTTTACACGAGAACGAAAACAATCCAGACAATTTGTCGTCAAAACTTACTACAAAAATTGGAAACTTACGGAATCAGAGGAAAAGAATTGAAATGATTTGAAAACTATTTAACAAACAGGAGACAGAAGGTTAGGATTGGAGAAAATGAGTCAAGTGAATTAATAAACAGGTTAGGGGTACCACAAGGTTCTGTTCTTGGACCAGTTTTCTTTAATTTGTACATAAACGATGTTGCTTCACAAGTTAAAGCTTGTGATATGCACCTATTTGCAGATGATACACTAATATCAATTGCAGGAGATAACTTACCTGATGTAATCGCGACATTAAACTCCGAACTAGTATCGATATCAAATTGGTATAAAGAAAATAAATTATGTTTGAATGTATTGAAAACAAAAGCTATGGTGTTAGGAAAAAGAAATTCGGTAAACCCTACACCAGACATAGTTATCGATAACACAGTTGTTGAGATAGTGGAAAAATTTAAATATCTAGGTGTCATGTTAGATAATAGTTTGAAATTTACGAGTAATATGGAATATATAGTTAAAAAGGTGAGTCGAAAGATTAGCTACTTAGGAAGAATATCTAATAAACTTACATTAAAAGCTAGAATATCTTTGTACCATACGATTATAGAACCATATTTTTACTATTGCAGCAGTATATTATTTTTGTGTACAGACAAAGACATTAAAAAGATTCAAGTACAACAAAATCGAGCACTCGGAATTTTATTACAAAGCTCCAGGTTAACCAGTATCGAGTCCATGTTCAGTAAATTAAATTTTTTGAATGTTAAACAAGGAACGGTATATCAGGCACTCACGTTGGTATATAAATGCATAAATAATAAACTCCCAAATTATACGAGTAATTATTTAACATACAATAGTCAGCAGCATGAATACAATACTCGGCAAAAGGACCACTTCAGATTACCAAAATATACAAAAAAGCAGCACACAAAATTCATTTTATTACAAAGCACTGAAGATGTTTAACACCCTACCAAGTGATATAAAAAACAGTAGTTCGCTAAGTCTTTTTAAAACATCATGTCGGGTTCATGTACTGGCTAATTTTAAGTAGTTGATAAGTTTATTACTTAGGAAACCAAATTTATTGTGATTGTTAGTTTCTTTTAACTAAATAAGTATCATTATTATTATTATAATAAATATGACATAACCATTTATTACCTATATATACCTATATATACATTTATTACATTCATAACCAAGTAACCGTTTATTATATTATAGAACGACATGAACCTGAACGACGAGAAAAAAGTCCCGCTGCGGAAGATAGACACGACGAAGAAGCGCGACATGCTCATCATGAAGTACAAGGGCGCGAACCAGGAGACCAAGAGCAAATTCGACAACCCTCAACAGTACATCGAGTATCTCCTCAAAGGCGAGACTCCGTCGAAGATCCTCCAATGCCTCGAATCTTTACGGGTAGCGTTGACGAGCAATACTTTAACGTGGGTCAAAGAATTTGGGATAGACGGCATGCTGGCGCTGTTCAATATTTTAAATCTATCGACAACAAAGTATGTGTGGTTTATTTTCGGAAAAAAAAGTAGTTTTTGTGATTTTTGGTGTTGTTTTTAGTCGCTTCGAGCTGAAGTCGTATAAAATACAATACGAATGCCTGAGGTGCATCCTGAAGTATACGAACAATACCGATGGCTTGAAGGCATTTCTAGCGAACGATACCGGCCATGCGATTGTCGCAAAATGTATAGATTTTAAACAGCCTCCGGTTGCGATATGTGCGCTTCAGGTAAGTTATATTATGTGTTTTATTAAAACATACCTCAAATAATATTTAAAAATGTGTCTCTAATGATTCACCCTGTATTTATATATGTATTATTCTTGCTGTATCGTCGATAACAAATTTATTTACGAAAATTTGTAGATTCTATCGGCCCTCTGTTTTCTAAACGACAACAACGTCCACGGACACGATAAAACTTTAACGGCGCTGACGATAGTCTCAGAGGAGCGCAAATGTGAACGTTTCGCCCCAATAACGGATTGCATATCGAAAACGAGTAACCCGGAGTTATGGGTAAGATTTTTTTTTCACACGACAATCCTTTGACTCACAATTTTCTCTTCTATGTTTAGGCTATCAGTCTCCAAATAATAAACGCCTTGCTGTCGCAAGTGTACGACTTCGAGTACCGTTTCCACCTTAGGAACGAGATTGTCCGGACGGGACTATACGACGTTCTAGGTTAGAATTTTCTCCTTTTTACTATGTGATATTTTATTATAATTAATATAAAGACCAGGGTGAAAAAAAATTAATAAATGCAGTTACGACCTGGATTTGAACCAGGCTCTGGTTCGATCCAGTTTGCGGCTATAATTTTTAATTTATTTAATAAAGCCACTGTTCTTTAGATTATTTATATAATCATTTTGTAATATATTAACGTTAATATTTGTGAAAATCTGCAGATAGATTGAAGGGCGATGCGACGCCATTGGTGAAGACACAGTACGAGATCTTCGAGGCGGAAAAAGAAGAAGACGCGGAGGAGCTGAACTCGCGCTTTGATAACGTGCGGATAGACGCCGACGATCTGCAAGACTGCTTCGATACGTTGAAGAATCTGACGATGGATTCTGTTGCCGAAACGTACTTTCTCAGTATACTGCAGCATCTGTTGTTTATCAGGGACGACGTGCATGTACGGTAAGCGATTTTTAATTCTAAAATGTGCCGTTATCCTGTATAGAATTCTGTTAAGAAAAATTTTATATGTTCGTTAAAGACAGTTTACAATTTTCTTTCCTTGACTTTTGTATTTTATTGGTTTAGTTTTAGGTATTCTGCGTAATTTCATTATGTTTCTTCATTATTGTCGGCGGTTCTTTGTTACTGATTTCTTCAATCAGCCTCAGTTTTTTTCTCGATGAATTTTATTTAGCTTTTTCGAGCTTTTTCGGTTAATTTTACAACAAATTTATTGTCTTTCTGTAAAATTTTGTTTGTTTTATTCTAGTAAATAATATCTTGTGGTATCTTTTGTGAAATCATCATCATGAGCGTTGTTTTGTTTTTAGGCCTGCGTACTTTAAATTAATAGAAGAAATAGTGTCACAAATAGTCCTAAGTAAATCGGGCTTAGACCCAGACTTCACGAAGAAAATAATCAACATCGATGTTCCTAGTCTCATTGAAGAGTTAAAAGGTAAATAAATAAATACTTTATTTTGATTATCGTCTAAATTAAACGACGTTTTTTAAAACCACAAACAAATACTACCATACATTCCAGACCGACCGGACATGATCGAAAAAGACAAGTTCGACAAGCTCAAAGAAGAACGCGACAAGATCCTCCAAGAGAAAGAAGAAGCGCTAGCGAAACTCGCAATCGTCGAGGGACGCGCCAACGGCACCATAAGCGACGGCAAGCTCGACCCGAACGTCGTCAGCAACATCGGAAAGGCCCTGGCCCCGCCGACCGGGGGCCCCCCGCCTCCTCCGATGCCCGGCATGGTAGGACCGCCTCCGCCTCCGATGCCGGGCGGGCCCCCGCCTCCTCCGATGCCCGGAATGGTGGGCCCCCCTCCGCCCCCGTTTCCGGGCATGGGTGGGCCTCCGCCCCCGCCCATGCCGGGCATGGGAGGCATGCCGCCGCCTCCGCCTCCGTTCGGTGGGCCCCCGCCTCCTCCGGGTATGATGGCGGGGATGGTGCCCATGCCGGGCATGGCGAACCCGAACGTCTTGCCGCACGGGTTGAAGCCGAAGAAGAAGTGGGAGGTCGGCGGGCCCCTGAAGAGGGCCAATTGGAAGAGTGTGAGTGTTTTTATTTTCTTTATATTTAATTTTTATTTGTTCTTAAGCTTTTTTTGCGTAATACTGTGCTTATAATTATAAATTATTGTAGTATACGAAGTATACCCTTTTTCCTAACCTACAAAATTTAATTCGTGCAAACAATGCCAGTTCAGCAAGCTCCTAGTACCCGCACAGTACAACACGTATGTATTTACATTCACTTACCTCCTAAACTATTCGAGATCCCATTTTAGAACTTTCAGTGTATTATCTACACACTTTAGGCTTTATTATGAGAGTAAAATAATTGTTTTTAAAAGTGGCGAAGGTATTAAAAATTTAATTTAAAAAATTTCCTTCCGGTTTTATATAAGAAAAAAAATTTCAACTTCGAATTTGATTTCATAATTAAAAAGATCAACAAATTTTCTATTAAAACCACCACGTTTAAAGTTTGTTTAACTTGAAAAATTGCTTCCAAAAAATACGTATTTTCATCACATCAATTCGTTAGATGGCCATAACTTGGCAACTAAACCTCACAATCAAAAAATATTCTGTATGCACATTTATATCTTCTAGACCAGCGTTTTTCAACCTTTTTACTCGTGCGGAACCTCATAAATTGGCTTGGAACCTGGCGGAACTACAACAAAAAAATATGCAATGTCCTTTCCAAGGCATTTTGAGTATTTTTTTGCACGGCTGCGAGTTTTTCATGTAATCAAACACAAGTTTGTAATGAGCGCAGTTCAATGATTGAATATTACTTACTACTGTGAAATTAAAGTACGTTTCCTGTAAAATTTTAACAATGCCATGTAAAATTACGCTGGTACTGTTGTTATTTTACAGGAAAATTCATGTAGAATATGTGATGTCTTAAAAACAATACAGAATTATCGCTGGTATTATATTCACTTTCTGTAACATTGCATTGCAGATGTTTCTCTCTAGGTATAAACTTATTTGTTCGTTTTTGTTCCTTCAAGTATTACCAACAGAACGAAAAAGAAAATACAAATCAAACAATGCGAAAACGAAGAATACAAAAAGTACCTTTTACAAATAATAAAATAAGTAAATTCATTAAAAAAATGTAAAAAAATCGTTGCTCAAAATACAAAAATTAAGAATCGTTTATTCTGTGTAAAATGTTTCATGTGGACGTATTGATAACAAGTTAATATTCCTTAAAATACTGTTTTATAAATATTTAGTTATTTTTTAAGGTATTGAAAAAATAAACAAGTTCATATGGAACATTTTAGTCAGAACAATAATTACGTACTGAGAAAAAAAATGTGGGAATAAACACTCAACTGGAAGATATTTGTACACACTATAGCAGATGATCTCTATATTTTCTCTTAAAGTTTGTTAAATAAGAAAAAACTTGCTCATACATACACAATGTTAAAATCTGAACTGATACAAGGTAACTTATAACTGGAGGTGAAAATTAAATGCAAAAGCTTACCAAATTATGAGTAAAAATATGTGAAGAACCTTTAAATTTGTTTCATTGTCAAAATTAGTAATTACGTCAATTTAATTAATTATTTTTTGTTTAACTAAATGCAGTCACAAAATATAAATTCTACTTTCGTTTCCTGTCTGCATAAATTTCGTCTAGAATTGCAAACCAGTCTGTATATTTATTAATTTTTCATGAGTGGGACCGAAATAATTTTCGTCATAATTTTCGTTACAAATAATTGTAAGTAATATTGTCAGTTGAAGATAATAAATAATCTAGAATGTGCGTATTGGATGCAATATCGAAATAGCAGTGGTTTATTGGGTTAGGGCTCCAAAACAAAATTATTCATGGATTGACATTATTTATTAATCCAATATTTAAAATATTAATCCCATGCTAAAATAATACATAAAAATAACACTGAAAAATGTACCCATGAACCGGCGACCGCCACCGCTATTTGTTACTATTTTTCTGCGGAACCCTTGAGGCCATCGCGCGGAACCCCGGTGTTCCGTGGAACCCCGGTTGGGAAACGCTGTTCTAGACGTACAATCAATCAGATTTTTTCTTTTCTTTGTCTTCTTGACTTTTGTTTTATCTCTTTTTTAATAACCTTCAATTATCTTCCTATACTTCTGTGTTTTGTTGACTTTCTTCTTGTTTATTTCATTACATGTTTTACAGAATATTATTTTTTGACGTTATCCTGACCTTCTTTATTATTTTTTCCAACGCTTCTTCTCGGTTGTTATGTCCATTTAACTTGTCGCTACATCTCTTATTTTATTCAATAAAACAATCTGAAATCACAACCATTTATAGATCGTTCTTTTTTTGAAATCGTTCCGTACAGATCATTCCTCAAAGAATGTCAGAAAAATCCTTCTGGGTAAAAGCGCAAGAAGAAAAACTCGCTTCCAACGATATCCTACAAGGCCTAGCGGAGCGTTTCAGCTCAAAACCAGCGGCCAAAAAGAACACGGATTCCGTAGACAGGTAACCCAAACAAAATTCCGACCCAACATCCACAATTTCTCAATTTCTTATCGTCCGTAGGGCTAGCAATACTGGTACTCTTAAGAAGTCGAAAGAGCTCAAAGTCCTCGACGGCAAATCCGCGCAGAACATCAGCATTTTACTAGGCGGTTCCCTCAAACATCTTTCGTACGACGCCATCAAAAAGTGCCTTTTACAATGCGACGAAACAGTGCTCACCGAAAATGTTCTCGAAGGTCTCGTACAATATTTACCCCCGCCAGATCAACTCGCGAAGTTACAGCAGCATAAGAACTCGACAGACGAACTTACGGAAGCCGAAGCGTTCTGCGTTAAAATTGCCGAAGTTAAACGTCTATTGCCTAGGTTAAAATCGTTACGATTCAAGCAACAATACAAGGAAATGGTTACGGATGTAAAACCGGTAAGTTTAACGGTAATCCCATCTTCCGCGATATATAACCTAAAATTTTTTTTTTTAGGAAATCGTTGCTGCGACTGCAGCTTGCGAAGAACTAAAGAAGAGTAAGAAATTCGCTAAAATATTAGAGCTTGTGCTATTATTAGGTAACTACATGAACACCGGGAGCAATAACGCCCAAGCGTTTGGGTTCGAAATCAGTTTCTTAACGAAGGTAATTCTCCGCATAGCCTAAAAAAATATCGTGCGACTAAAATCGGTATTTTTTGGTGTGTTTTTAGTTGAAAGGTACGAAAGACGTTCATAATAAGAATACGCTGTTGCACTACATCGTAGAGACCGTAGAAAAGAACTTCCCAGAAGTTTTGAATTTCTACGATGAGATGTCGCATGTCGATAAGTGAGTACTTTTTTTTAATAAGCTGTTATATCGTGTACAGTTTGATATTTAGATATTTTGTTTTTGTAGGGCTAGTAGGGTATCTCTAGATACGATACAGAAGACATTGAAGCAGATGGACAGCCAAATTAAGAATCTGGAGATGGATATCACGAATAATAGGGTGCCGCAGAACGGTGACGATAAGTTCATAGAAGTTATGGAGGTAAGTAACCAAATTACAAAGGTTTCTGTTTTTTTTTTGATACGACAAACTTAAATTTCTATCCCAAAACATACTGCACATTCAACTTATGTATTCTGTAGGCTTTGTATTATTTATTTTCAAGGGTATGAGGAATTATTATTGTTGGTTTCATGAAGCTCAAGAAGTAATTTAAAAAGTTACAAAGATTTTTGTTTCTTTTTGATACGACAAACTTAAGTTTCTATCCCAAAACATAATGGACATTCAACTTATGTATTCCATAGGCTTTTTATTGTTTATTTTCAAGGGCATGAGGAATTATTATTGTTGATTTCATGAAGCTCAAGAAATATATTAAAAAGTTATAAAGGTTTTTGTTTCTTTTTGATACGACAAACTTAAATTTCTATCCCAAAACATACTGGACATTCAACTTATGTATTCTATAGGCTTTTTATTGTTTATTTTCAAGGGCATGAGGAATTATTATTGTTGGTTTCATGAAGCTCAAGAAGTAATTTAAAAAGTTAGAAAGGTTTTTGTATCTTTTTTATACGACAAACTTAAATTTCTATCCCAAAACATACTGGACATTCAACTTATGTATTCTATAGGCTTTTTATTGTTTATTTTCAAGGGCATGAGGAATTATTATTGTTGGTTTCATGAAGCTCAAGAAGTAATTTAAAAAGTTAGAAAGGTTTTTGTATCTTTTTTATACGACAAACTTAAATTTCTATCCCAAAACATACTGGACATTCAACTTATGTATTCTATAGGCTTTTTATTGTTTATTTTCAAGGGCATGAGGAATTATTATTGTTGGTTTCATGAAGCTCAAGAAGTAATTTAAAAAGTTACAAAGGTTTTTGTTTCTTTTTGATACGACAAACTTAAATTTCTATCCCAAAACATACTGGATATTCAACTTATGTATTCTATAGGCTTTTTATTGTTTATTTTCAAGGGCATGAGGAATTATTATTGTTGATTTCATGAAGCTCAAGAAATATATTAAAAAGTTATAAAGGTTTTTGTTTCTTTTTGATACGACAAACTTAAATTTCTATCCCAAAACATACTGGACATTCAACTTATGTATTCTATAGGCTTTTTATTGTTTATTTTCAAGGGCATGAGGAATTATTATTGTTGGTTTCATGAAGCTCAAGAAGTAATTTAAAAAGTTACAAAGTTTTTTGTGCCTTTTTGATACGACAAACTTAAATTTCTATCCCAAAACATACTGGATATTCAACTTATGTATTCTATAGGCTTTTTATTGTTTATTTTCAAGGGCATGAGGAATTATTATTGCTGGTTTCATGAAGCTCAAGAAGTAATTTAAAAAGTTACAAACGTTTTTGTTTCCTTTTGATAGGACAAACTTAAATTTCTATCCGAAAACATACTGGACATTCAACTTATGTATTCTATAGGCTTATTATTGTTTATTTTCAAGGGCATGAGGAATTATTATTGTTGGTTTCATGAAGCTCAAGAAGTAATTTAAAAAGTTACAAATGCTTTTGTTTCTTTTTGATACGACAAACTTAAATTTCTATCCCAAAACATACTGGACATTCAACTTATGTATTCTATAGGCTTATTATTGTTTATTTTCAAGGGCATGAGGAATTATTATTATTGGTTTCATGAAGCTCAAGAAGTAATTTAAAAAGTTACAAAGGTTTTTGTTTCCTTTTGATACGACAAACTTAAATTTCTATCCGAAAACATACTGGACATTCAACTTATGTATTCTATAGGCTTTTTATTGTTTATTTTCAAGGGCATGAGGAATTATTATTGCTGGTTTCATGAAGCTCAAGAAGTAATTTAAAAAGTTACAAACGTTTTTGTTTCCTTTTGATAGGACAAACTTAAATTTCTATCCGAAAACATACTGGACATTCAACTTATGTATTCTATAGGCTTTTTATTGTTTATTTTCAAGGGCATGAGGAATTATTATTGTTGGTTTCATGAAGCTCAAGAAGTAATTTAAAAAGTTACAAAGGTTTTTGTTTCCTTTTGATACGACAAACTTAAATTTCTATCCGAAAACATACTGGACATTCAACTTATGTATTCTATAGGCTTTTTATTGTTTATTTTCAAGGGCATGAGGAATTATTATTGTTGGTTTCATGAAGCTCAAGAAGTAATTTAAAAAGTTACAAAGTTTTTTGTGCCTTTTTGATACGACAAACTTAAATTTCTATCCCAAAACATACTGGATATTCAACTTATGTATTCTATAGGCTTTTTATTGTTTATTTTCAAGGGCATGAGGAATTATTATTGCTGGTTTCATGAAGCTCAAGAAGTAATTTAAAAAGTTACAAACGTTTTTGTTTCCTTTTGATAGGACAAACTTAAATTTCTATCCGAAAACATACTGGACATTCAACTTATGTATTCTATAGGCTTATTATTGTTTATTTTCAAGGGCATGAGGAATTATTATTGTTGGTTTCATGAAGCTCAAGAAGTAATTTAAAAAGTTACAAATGTTTTTGTTTCTTTTTGATACGACAAACTTAAATTTCTATCCCAAAACATACTGGACATTCAACTTATGTATTCTATAGGCTTATTATTGTTTATTTTCAAGGGCATGAGGAATTATTATTATTGGTTTCATGAAGCTCAAGAAGTAATTTAAAAAGTTACAAAGGTTTTTGTTTCTTTTTGATACGACAAACTTAAATTTCTATCCCAAAACATACTGGACATTCAACTTATGTATTCTATAGGCTTATTATTGTTTATTTTCAAGGGCATGAGGAATTATTATTGTTGGTTTCATGAAGCTCAAGAAGTAATTTTAAAAGTTACAAAGGTTTTTGTTTCCTTTTGATACGACAAACTTAAATTTCTATCCGAAAACATACTGGACATTCAACTTATGTATTCTATAGGCTTTTTATTGTTTATTTTCAAGGGCATGAGGAATTATTATTGTTGGTTTCATGAAGCTCAAGAAGTAATTTTAAAAGTTACAAAGGTTTTTGTTTCCTTTTGATAGGACAAACTTAAATTTCTATCCGAAAACATACTGGACATTCAACTTATGTATTCTATAGGCTTATTATTGTTTATTTTCAAGGGCATGAGGAATTATTATTGTTGGTTTCATGAAGCTCAAGAAGTAATTTAAAAAGTTACAAACGTTTTTGTTTCCTTTTGATAGGACAAACTTAAATTTCTATCCGAAAACATACTGGACATTCAACTTATGTATTCTATAGGCTTATTATTGTTTATTTTCAAGGGCATGAGGAATTATTATTGTTGGTTTCATGAAGCTCAAGAAGTAATTTAAAAAGTTACAAATGCTTTTGTTTCTTTTTGATACGACAAACTTAAATTTCTATCCCAAAACATACTGGACATTCAACTTATGTATTCTATAGGCTTATTATTGTTTATTTTCAAGGGCATGAGGAATTATTATTATTGGTTTCATGAAGCTCAAGAAGTAATTTAAAAAGTTACAAAGGTTTTTGTTTCCTTTTGATACGACAAACTTAAATTTCGATCCGAAAACATACTGGACATTCAACTTATGTATTCTATAGGCTTTTTATTGTTTATTTTCAAGGGCATGAGGAATTATTATTGCTGGTTTCATGAAGCTCAAGAAGTAATTTAAAAAGTTACAAACGTTTTTGTTTCCTTTTGATAGGACAAACTTAAATTTCTATCCGAAAACATACTGGACATTCAACTTATGTATTCTATAGGCTTTTTATTGTTTATTTTCAAGGGCATGAGGAATTATTATTGTTGGTTTCATGAAGCTCAAGAAGTAATTTAAAAAGTTACAAAGGTTTTTGTTTCCTTTTGATACGACAAACTTAAATTTCTATCCGAAAACATACTGGACATTCAACTTATGTATTCTATAGGCTTTTTATTGTTTATTTTCAAGGGCATGAGGAATTATTATTGTTGGTTTCATGAAGCTCAAGAAGTAATTTAAAAAGTTACAAAGTTTTTTGTGCCTTTTTGATACGACAAACTTAAATTTCTATCCCAAAACATACTGGATATTCAACTTATGTATTCTATAGGCTTTTTATTGTTTATTTTCAAGGGCATGAGGAATTATTATTGCTGGTTTCATGAAGCTCAAGAAGTAATTTAAAAAGTTACAAACGTTTTTGTTTCCTTTTGATAGGACAAACTTAAATTTCTATCCGAAAACATACTGGACATTCAACTTATGTATTCTATAGGCTTATTATTGTTTATTTTCAAGGGCATGAGGAATTATTATTGTTGGTTTCATGAAGCTCAAGAAGTAATTTAAAAAGTTACAAATGTTTTTGTTTCTTTTTGATACGACAAACTTAAATTTCTATCCCAAAACATACTGGACATTCAACTTATGTATTCTATAGGCTTATTATTGTTTATTTTCAAGGGCATGAGGAATTATTATTATTGGTTTCATGAAGCTCAAGAAGTAATTTAAAAAGTTACAAAGGTTTTTGTTTCTTTTTGATACGACAAACTTAAATTTCTATCCCAAAACATACTGGACATTCAACTTATGTATTCTATAGGCTTATTATTGTTTATTTTCAAGGGCATGAGGAATTATTATTGTTGGTTTCATGAAGCTCAAGAAGTAATTTTAAAAGTTACAAATGTTTTTGTTTCTTTTTGATACGACAAACTTAAATTTCTATCCCAAAACATACTGGACATTCAACTTATGTATTCTATAGGCTTTTTATTGTTTATTTTCAAGGGCATGAGGAATTATTATTGTTGGTTTCATGAAGCTCAAAAAGTAATTTAAAAACTTACCAAGGTGTTTGTTTGTTTTTGATACGACAAACTTAAATTTCTATCCGAAAACATACTGGACATTCAACTTATGTATTCTATAGGCTTATTATTGTTTATTTTCAAGGGCATGAGGAATTATTATTGTTGGTTTCATGAAGCTCAAGAAGTAATTTTAAAAGTTACAAATGTTTTTGTTTCTTTTTGATACGACAAACTTAAATTTCTATCCCAAAACATACTGGACATTCAACTTATGTATTCTATAGGCTTTTTATTGTTTATTTTCAAGGGCATGAGGAATTATTATTGTTGGTTTCATGAAGCTCAAGAAGTAATTTAAAAAGTTACAAATGTTTTTGTTTCTTTTTGATACGACAAACTTAAATTTCTATCCCAAAACATACTGGACGTTCAACTTATGTATTCTATAGGCTTCTTATTGTTTATTTTCAAGGGCATGAGGAATTATTATTGTTGGTTTCATGAAGCTCAAAAAGTAATTTAAAAACTTACCAAGGTGTTTGTTTGTTTTTATGACAACGAACTCATCTTTTTAACTATTAATTTTTCTTGTATTCTTTTAGGCTTTCGCGAAGGAAGCCAGGGAGCAATGCGACATAATGCAGAACATGTTCAAGAAAGTCGAAAGCCAGTACGACTCTCTCAGCGAGTACTACGCCTTCGACAAGCAAAAATACGTCCTCGAGGAGTTTTTCTCGGACATAAAGACCTTCAAGGACGATTTCATCGTAAGAAACCCCTCGATAAACACCAAAAATAACCAATCGTAATTATTTTTCTTACGTTTAGCTCGCGCACAAAGACAACGAGCGAGAACGAGAAATCGAAGAGAAAAACCGAAAGGCCCTTTTGGCGAGAGAAAAAGCCGAGAAGGAGAAACAGGAAAGAGACGCAAGGAAAAAGGCGATCGTAGATATGAACCCCGCTCAAACGCAAGAAGGCGTCATGGATAGGTACGGAAAATTTTTCCGAACGTACGGGAATCGTATTTTTTATAAATTTTTTGTTTTTTAGTTTGTTGGAAGCTTTACGATCTGGTGAAGCTTTGAAGAACCGACAGAAAAGGCAGAGGAACGCCAGACCGGCTGGCGGTAAGTTAAAAAAATTCTCGAGTAGTTTTGTAATAGAACAAAAAATTGTTATGGGTAGCGAATTATGTAGTAATTATTGTTTTCTTTGTGTACAGATGATACGATAAAGCTTGTTAACGTACGTACTCTGTCTGAACTTCGTGCCTAATTAAAAATTTGCTTGATTTAAAGATTGCTTTCTGGAATCTATATATGGTAAGATGGCGTGTATATTGAAAGAGTGGTGCCGCTTTTTGTGTTTCTGTTTCGATCGGTGTGCGCTTGAGTTAGCTACCTGCTAGGGTCGATTTTTATTTTATCAAACGGAACACTTGTGCATTAAATCACCTCGCAAATTTTCTTTTGCGCTCTATCAATTCATTTTGATTTATTCTACATGGAGACAGAACATTTTATACTGTTATCAATATACATAAACTTACATACATGATAATGTAAAAACAATTTTTTGCTTTTGTGTCTTTAACACTCATTATTATTATTATTATATAACAAAATATATTTGCTCCAAATTATTCTCAATGAATGCAACGGATACTTCTTAATATTTACTAGCATGAATTCACTGCTAATACCATGTCAAGAGCATTTTAATGAATTTTATAGACAAAATGAATGCGTCACTGTAAACCAAAAAGTAAGCGTAATGGCCTATTTTATAGTATAAACTAGTCGTTTATATTATGACTTCACAAGCAACTGATGTGAGTTACTACGTTCTTTATATAGATTATTAGTTTCCTTTTATCAATTCTGGAAAGTTTTATCAAATTTTTTAGGATATTTCCGGAGTTGTGAATCTATGACTATGTTTAGTGCAGTTTTTACAGTTATTGTTTAATTTAAAAAATCGTACCGACTTCACCAGTGACTGATGTGAGTTACTACGTTCTTTATAATGATTACTAGTTTCCTATTATCAATTCTGAAAAGTTTTATCAAATTTCTTAGGATATTTCCGGAGTTATGAATCTATGACTATGTTTAGTGCAATTTTTACAGTTATTGTTTAATTTAAAGAATCGTACCGACTTCACAAGTGACTGATGTGAGTTACTACGTTCTTTATATTGATTATTAGTTTCCTTTTATCAATTCTGGAAAGTTTTATCAAATTTCTTAGGATATTTCCGGAGTTGTGAATCTATGGCTATGTTTACTGAAATACTTACAGTCATTGTTTTCTTTTTACTATAAAATAAGCCATTATATTTACTTTTTGGGTCGCATCAATCAAATTTATGATGAATAATAATATTATGTATACAGCCTGTATATTAAAAATGAGTTTATTATGGGTTATAAGATCAAATTTTGATATTAATACATGTTCCAAAATAAAGTTTACTTATTTTATGCAAATAAAATACATTATTTTGCAAATTAAGAGGCTGTTTCATGTCTATTTTAGGTAATCTATATGCTTGATTATAATCATAATTCACCTAAATCTCGGCAATCAATATTAACTTTCTTAACACAACATTAAGCCATAAAGTCATTGTTATACACAAACCTTTTAGAACACCATCGAACATCTATTGCCTACTTCAGCTTTTGTTTTCAAACGTATGATTTAAAACGGAGAGAAAAGTGTTGCCACTAACACCAAAAAAGCAAAAGACACCTTCAAGGAAAAACTCGCAAGTTAAATTTTTTTCGTATTTCTCAATTTATCGTATTGAGGTTGTCTTTTTCCCTTGTTTTATTACCGCGCACTAAAACATCGCTTCTCATTTTCCAGCGGAAAGACGAGCTCAACTAGTCCGTTCGAGATCGAGAACAAACGTCATCGCCACTCGAGAACTAAGCAGGTTTGTTACGAATAAAAACGACAAAAATTTGTTATAAATAACGAGTAATTTTTTCGTTTCAGGGAAATTGTGACGTGACAGCAATAGGTAAACGAAAAACAAATGAACATAGTCGTCAAAGAACAACGAAACAAAATTTCTATATTCAAATTATACAATTAATTTTTAGTCGTCCCCTGTATATAGTGCC
This sequence comes from Melinopterus prodromus, assembly GCA_964023965.1. Taxonomy (NCBI): domain Eukaryota; kingdom Metazoa; phylum Arthropoda; class Insecta; order Coleoptera; family Scarabaeidae; genus Melinopterus; species Melinopterus prodromus. Next base: position 4,048,067 of record OZ030395.1, on the reverse strand, counting down.
CGTACTATTATTATCTAAGAGAGAAGATACACTTATTTTATATATTTTACATGTAATATATTTATAAAACGCAGATATATTATTACACTATTGTACAAACGTCGATGCGGTGAGCAATGAGAAGATTATGTATGTATATATGTATACCGGTGGAACGGAACGTAAACTCGGCATCAGCGACGGTGTCGGGATGTGATATGTAACGAGCCATTTGCGGTTTGACCACTGTTTTGTTCATTCCGTCTCGTATACTGCTATTTAATCAGCCGCGTCTTTGCTATCACTAACAACGATCGAGATACAATCTTCGTTTTTTACGCTAAATAAAACCTTTTTTTATACATGTTTGAGTTTTATTACTGTCGGGTATTGCGTGTTTATTAATTTAAATCAAGTTTACAAAAGAAACGTTGGTGTTGGTAAAGAATAAATCAAACGAGTTTCCTTTCAATTAAATAAAATTTATAGCAAGATTGACCTGCATTAGAAATACAAAATTGTATTCAAATATAAATATATTCAACAAATTTGATTGGTTTTTCTGAATTATTCTTTGTATTATAAAGTTTCTGCATGTAATAGTTCGATAAAAATTTATTAAGTAGTTTTTTAGATATGCATATTGCCAAAAATATCTAAGAAATACTAATTCTGTTTATTCGTCAAGGTACAAAATAAAATCTGTGTTGTGTATGTGTGTACCCGTGTTTTTGTGGCGACGATTCCGGAGAAACTACTAAAAGTATCGGGACGAAACTTCATATTTAGAAGTTTCATCACCAAACTTAGAGCTGAAAAGCATTTTGTTCAAAAGACTCCAACGGAACTGGATGTTTACTCTTAGTATATTTTAACGATTTTGCAAATTAGCCACCATTTCTGTAATTTCGTCAAAATGGTTAAATAATAAATTAAAGTAGAGGAAATTTTGAATAATTTATGTCTATGACATGTTTTTGGTAAAATTAATAGTTTAGCTGCTTGAGCAACTTCTAATTGATTGAGATCGGTCGCGTCTGCATTTATATAAAACTAGTTAGCCAGGATTTGACATATATTTTTTATTATTTTTATTTTTTCAGATATTTAGGTAGTGCTGATGTTTTCACAATACCTACTGTCAATAGTATCAATTGTTTTATAATGCTCTGTAAAAATCCTGTTTTGGCCCCCCCAATACAACTAAATATGTATCAGATTTCTTGAATAACAAGCAAATCACCACAAACATAACAATTAATTTAAAATTTATATTTTAGTTGAACAAATTTATAGAAATGTCAAAGAGGTTTCATTTTGAATAATATAATCGAACACATTTTGTCATCCTTATGCCAAAAACATTCTCTATAATACCGTAAACATTGGTTTATCCAAACAGCAACACGTAAAACGATTTTCCAACTTTTCCATCTTTCAAAATGCATCATAATTTCGGTTATGCGATAAAAACAAAATGTGCAGTCATAACATCAGCTGGCCAAACATATTTTTACTACAGCTTAAACTCTTGCAAATTCTTTTACGTTAAAAATACGAATATGTCACATAAATATTGGATTTAGGTGCACAGAAAAAATACGACCGTTCATAAATAAAACTAGTTTTTATAGCCGTCAACACATTTTCATCAGATGGTACAGTTTTTCAGTATAATAATGACACAGATGATACGTACATATTTCAAATCTTGTCACGTTATAGCTAAATCATAAAAAATATTGCCGTGCAAACTGATAAATAATAATTGTAGTTTGAGGATTTTAAATACACTTACGAAAGAAATTAATACAACACTTAACTAAAACTTAGAGAGAAAACAGTATTAGAAATTGTGACAAAGTTTTAGTGATGATAACTAAATCACGGAAAAAAATTGACGGAAAGAAATCGACACATGAGTAAAAGTTATTGAGAAAATAGACTTTGAAATTGTGGATTGAAAAGTGATAAATCGTAATTGTCTTTTAAGTGTTTTAAATAAACTACTATAGAAATTAATACATCACTGACACTTAGAGAGAATACAGACTTTAAAATTATTAATAAGTTTTAAAAGTTCGTTAATATATTTCGTAAGTGTATGTAACTATGGGTTTAATACTGATCACGTAGGTACTTAACTACTACTGTGAAGTAAAATAGGTTACCAGAACCAGGTAATATGGAAAGGTGCCAGAGTTTATCGAGACCGAAAATCGGCTTTACCTTGGCACTCGTTATTTTTCTGAGCGATATATAGGTCAGACGGTCCGTCAAAATACACTGTCAATATGTACTGAGGAAGACGATGATTCATACTGCTTCAAACTGCAGGCTAAAGTGAAATTTAATAAAGGTATTAGTTGTTAATATGATTGTCAAAATTAAGCGTTTGTTTAAGAATTATTTGAAATGAAATTATATTGAAAAGTGTAGACTATATAGGAAATGAATTCCATATAAAATACATAATTTTGGGTTCAATGAGTAAAATACTTTTTACATCAAAAAAACAGATTTTATATTAAATCATCCTTGAATTTATATTGAACTAATAATGAAGTATAACAAATTTTATATTGAATTAAAACAAATTATTATTTTGTAACCAAAATTAGTTTTGTGTTCAGTTAGGAATAGTTTTTATTTCAAGAGAACAGATTTTAGATATATTAAATTATACCATGATTTATATTGAACTAATAATGATGTACAACGGATTTTATATTGCATTAAAACAAATTTTTATTTTTAATTTGAGTAAATTTTGGATTCAATAAGGAAATACTTTTCACCTCAAAAGAACAGATTTTATATTGAATCATTCTAGAATTTATATTGAACTAATATTGAAGTATAACAAATGTTATATTGAATTAAAACAAATTATTATTTTGTAACCAAAATCAGTTTTGTGTTCAGTTAGGAATAGTTCTTATTTCAAGAGAATAGATTTTAGGTACATTAAATTATACCATGATTTATATTGAACTAATATTGAAGTATAAAGGATTTTATAGTAAATTAAAACAAATTTTATTTTTAATTTGAGTAAATTTTGGATTCAAAAAGGAAATACTTTTCGCCTCAAAAGAACAGATTTTATATTGAATCATTCTAGAATTTATATTGAACTAATATTAGTATAGTATAAGACATTTTATATTGAATTAAAACAAATTATTATTTTGTAACCAAAATCAGTTTTGTGCTCAGTTAGGAATAGCTTTTAATTCAAGAGAATAGATTTTAGGTACATTAAATTATACCATGATTTATATTGAACTAATAATGAAGTACAAAGGATTTTATATTAAATTAGACAATTTTTTACTTTATCATACGCAGTATTATAAAGTATTGTAATCATGCCGAAAAAAAAATTGAGATTTTAGCGGAAATAGGTCTTTTTGGGTCCCCTGAACATTTTTTTTATTTGAGTAAATTTTGGATTCAATAAGGAAATACTTTTTACCTCAAAAGAACAGATTTTATATTGAATCATTCTAGAATTTATATTGAACTAATATTGAAGTATAACAAATTTTATATTGAATTAAACCAAATTATTATTTTGTAACCAACATCAGTTTTGTGTTCAGTTAGTAATAGTTTTTATTTCAAGAGAATAGATTTTAGGTATATTAAATTATACCAGGATTTATATTGAACTAATAATGAAGTACAAAGGATTTTATATTAAATTAAAACAAATTTCTATTTAGTTTGAGTAAATTTTGGATTCAATAGGGAAATACTTTTTACCTCAAAAGAACAGATTTTTATTGAATCATTCTAGAATTTATATTGAACTATTTAACTATTTAATATTGAAGTACATATTTTATATTGCATTACAACAAATTTTTAATTTGACCAGTATACATTTTTATTAAATTAGAAAATATTTTTTTATACGAGGACAGATTTTATATTAAATCATTTTAAAATTTATATTGAACTAATACTGAAGCAGAACCAATTTTATGTTGAATGAAACAAATTATTTTTTAGTTTTTTTTTATTTCTTTTCACTTTTCCAACATGCAATTCAGTTTCCACTGATCCCATTATAGGCAAACCACATAAACCAACATTATATTCCTGCTAAAATTTCCGACAACCTTCACAAGACAACCACAATACAACACAACAACGAAACAAAGCGCAATTAAACAGCCATATCTCCAAAAATACAACAACCAAAAGATCTAAAACCGATTTCACACGGGTTTTTATATAGGTAGCGTATCTTATGTGGAAAACCTATATATAAAACGACCGCGAATTAGGTGGGAGCCGCTTAAACTTAAAATCGCGAACACACGGTCTGTTCCACATTCACGTAAAACGGTAGCCGACTCACTATTTGTGATTCTTGAAGTTGTGTATTCAAAAACTGACTGACACAAGCCAACTCTGTGTATTCGAGTGATACCTATCAACTTAAGAGTGACAGGAAAACTTGAGATCGCATCTCTATACAGGGTGATTTGATTCAGTGCGACCGTTGCTAAATTTGTGATTGCAGTTTATTTTGTGGATTCTCGTTTTTCTAATGAAGGAGTGCCTCAAAATGAAATGGTAAGTGAACTAATTTGGTTTAGTGCAATAATTTGTTTAGAATGAGCTTTTCTAAAAGAAAGAGCCCGAAAATGAAGTAAAAACTTTTTAAACTATTATCATCAAGAATGATTGTTATTTTTTTATACTAAAATTGATGTTTTGGAGTTGTTAGAAGTTAGAGATTAACTCTAAAACTACAAAGAAACATTTCAGAGGGAAATAAATCTATACCATCCGGTATATCCTGACAAATTTTATATTTTTTTTTTTTCGAAAAAAATCATATTTAGGTAGAAAGTTTAAAAATATAGAGATAAATCGCAAATGAACGCGTAAACCGAACCGAAAAAAAAAACAAGAATGCTTTGGAATGAGTCCAATTGATTCTTTTATAGACCACTTCGAATGTAACAACCTTTTCCAATGCCCTCTGCGCGAACTTAATTGTTAATGTCGCTTCAGAAAATTCAAGATAATTTTGTAATTTCTGTCGTCTTCGGGTCGTTGTCCTCGCAATATACATTTGTGCATCTATTTCGGTACTTGCACCAGTCATTATAAAACCTTTATTACACAGTAATACAACACAAACAATCAAAAAAACAAAAATTTCTTGTCCTTTTTTTTCACTCACACAGTTTTTTTGTGTTGAAAATCGTCGAATTTTGTAACATTTCATATAATGTATATATAATATAATATAACCCCTAAAGAGGAAATAAATTAAATTAAAAAAATTAAAACAAAAAAGGCACCTGGATTTGATCTGATAACATGTGAGATTTTAAAAGAATTGCCAAAAAAGCCATAGTTAAGATAACTAACCTCTGCAACGCAGCATTTAGGCTTAAATATGTGCCATCTGTTTGGAAAACTGCGGAGGTAGTGATGATTCCCAAGCTAGGAAAACCACCAAATGAAGCATCCTCCTACAGGCCAATTTCTTTACTGCCCACATTGTCAAAACTGTTTGAAAAGCTACTTGCAAAACGACTGAAGCCAATCTTAGATAAAAGAAACATCATACCCACTCATCAGTTTAGATTCAGAAACAAACATTCCACAATTTATCAGGTGCACAGAATAACAATGATCATAGAAAGAACTTTAGAAGAAAAGAAAGTATGCTCCTCCATATTCCTGGATGTGGCAAAAGCCTTCGACAAAGTTTGGCACGAAGGTCTACTCTATAAGCTGGATCGGCTACTACCCTTCGAGTATAGGAAACTATTAGGATCATATCTTTCTGACAGATACTTCCGCATAAAGCAAGATAATGAGTACTCAACCCTCAAATGTATTAAAGCTGGAGTACCACAAGGTAGTGTACTTGGCCCAATTCTTTACCTTCTATATACACACATGATCTTCCGCAGCCAGATGGTGTTACCGTTGTCACGTTTGCTGATGACACTGCTATCATGGCAGTACATAGAAATGTTGAAGGATCAACACTAAAACTGCAGAATGCTGTCAACGATATTAGTGATTGGATGCAACGGTGGCTAATTACATTGAACGAAACCAAATCAGTTCACATAAACTTTACCAACAAGCGAATACGATACGTTCCAGTTACAATAAATTTCACCACCTACTCGAACACGGTAAAATACCTCGGTATGAAGCTAGACACCAAGCTCCGCTGGAAAGCACATGTTAAAAAAAACGAGAAGAATTGGGCATAAGATACAAAAAAATGTAAGTACTGGTTTATTGGTAGGAAGTCGTCTTTGTCGACATATAATAAACTCCTACTTTACAAGCAGATACTTAAACCTGTGTGGACCTATGGTATCCAACTGTGGGGCTGCACTAAGCCAAGCAATATCACCGTCATTCAACGCTTCCAAAATAAGGTGCTAAGAAACATCGTGGGTGCACCGTGCTATATAAGAAACAGAAATCTCCACAGGGATCTTGAGATGGAATTAGTAACGAACGAAATTGGAAAGTTTGCAGAGAATCATCAGAACAGACTTCTCCAGAATGTCGAGGCAATCCAGCTTCTTGAGACAATTGTGCCAGTGTGCGAAGACTCAAAAGAACCAAACCTTTCGAGTTGGTGAAGTGATGTTAAAAAAGCAGAGCACAGTGTTATGTGAGTGAAAGCCGATGGGTGAACAAAGCAGAGCAACGTGCAGTGTGTGAAGTTTAAAGCGTCAGCATCCAAATTAAATTTAAGTTACACCAATGGGGAACACTTAATATAGAACACCTTTTATACGTAGCAATTTAGGTTAGATTAATATAGCTAGATAGTCATCAGACTAGGTGTTAGATGTGATATTTGCAACTTTTTCTGAACTAACTGAAACGTTTTCAAGATCTCTTTAAACCAGGGTATATCTTTTCCGCACCACACCACGCATTGCTGATGAGTGCTGACTAACTACATGCATACATGCGAAACACGTGTTTTACAATAATATTATTACAATATAATAACAATAACTATATCTCTACCCACCCATTGGTTTTTAGGTCTAGTCAAGTTTAAAACTACCTACTACTACTACTCAAACCAGTATTTTTAGATTTTATAAACAAAAGCGGACTTTGGTTTGCGGTTCTATTTTCGATCGCCTTTTTTTCTGTATAAACAAACAAAAATACCTGTTAGCTGCGACGGACCACGTAATTGTTAAAATATCACAGTCGATAAAAACCAGGTTTTGAATAAGAATTACGCCTAAATCTTCGTAAAAAGCCCCGTTGAAAAATTCATTGCACAAACTTCATTCAACACACCTTTCGTTATTGTTGTTTTAATAATATGGTCCTGTTTATTTTGTATCAAGTCTTCGGGACTGTTCCAAAAATTTCGAAACTCTGGTAGCGGCTCGATTTTTTTTGTGTGTGCAACACCAGGAACGAGGAAGTCTGTCTGGTGCATGGAGCAGCATGTGTTGCAAGATGTAGTTCAACGACATACGAGTTTTGCTCGCGTTTAAAAATAAAATCGCTTAGGAGGCCAGGGCATGGTCATTCATTTGTTTCCAGACGATTAATTCGGACATCACATGTGGACATAAACCGATTATTATTAATACGATTTTAAATGTTTTAAAAACATTATAAAGAATGTTGTATTATGATAATTATTCACTGACCTCCAAGATGTCGTGAGATTCTTTTTCAATTTTCTTATACGGCTAAGAAAAAACGTCTTTGAATACGTCGATTTTTTACTATAAAAATACACATTTTGATGTAATGGCAATCCCATATTTGAAAGTTATTTTAATATAACAGTTAATTGTCTTAATGGTAGCGGAAGAAAATTTAAGGCTTAAAGACCATAATTGAAATTGCAAATATTAATAACTTTGAGTAGCATGGAGGTTGTAAATGGAATATAGAACGTACTCTGGAACTTTATTTGCCCTGAATACGAATGCGAACTCAAAATTACGTAAGACATCCGGAAAAGTGAGGTCAAATGTCAAAACTAATTTTAGCAACATTAGTAAATGTATGCCATTTGAATTCAATCTCCCAGAAACCTCAAAATCTGTATAAAATACACAATGTAACACTAATTTTCAACTATCTTTTTCTAGAAATGTTCCTATGTACGGCCATCATACTATTATATGCTGTTATTAAGCCAATGGTGTCATTTAAAAAATATGTCGATTCCGTCTTAATTCAAAAACCAATTAAGGTCGGAAATTTAGTTTACGATAACAGACAGATTTAGAGATTGTGTCATGTTTCAATACTTTGTGTTCTCACTGTATAATACCGGTTTTACACAATTGTTAATGGCACTATACGCAATTTATTATTGCTTAAAAAGTTGTAGAACATTTTGCGTGATAAATTGCGTAGTGTAAAATAATTTGAATAACATTGAATATGTAAAATTCAACAAAGATATGTTTCTGTCTGCATATCGTCTGGCTAAAAGTAAAAGTAACTAACTAACATTTCAAATAATTACAAAAACCTGACTACAATAGAATACCAATAAATATAATGACCTTTTCCAGAGAATTAATGGATTTTAAGAATTTATTGAACTTATTTCAATAGCACTTATTGATCGGATTTTCGTTTAGATACGAATTTATCAACATTTGGCCACAATTCATTCGTGCTTCAATAAAATATAACAAATTGTTAGTTAGCGACTTTTACCATTTTACCTTTAAGCCTGGCAACCCTGATTTTGTATTATCATAATTATACACTGACCTCCAAGATGTCGTGAGACAATTGGAATATACCTGTTATTTTGTTTAGAAAATTTTATGCTTCAGCGTTGATCTTTCACCTTATGCATAAGTCATATCATGGAACAATTAATTAATGCAAGAAATGATTTACTTTTTATTTATTTCCTCTACTTGTGATTATGAATACGTCAACAATACTATTTATAATCTATTCAAGTTTAAGTTTAAATGAGTTCTAAGAAGAATCAAGTTTACAAACGATAACAAACAACAAACGATCAATGGTATTCGAAAATAGAATTTATAAATGTTATAATTAATAATTTTATTGTTATGTTGACCGTTCCTTTTGGTTAAAAACTTGGAAAATTAATGCGTGGACTTCTTGACATTCGCTCTAATTCAGTATTCTCAGTATTAGTAAAATTTTATTTCAAATTATAATATTAAATTGCAGATATGCAAAAATGTTTTATTTTATTTAAAAAAACGATTTCTGTATATATGAGTGAAATCAGTTTCAAAATATCTTCATTAACAGAGGTACAATCTTCCGAGATCGCACTGTTGAGACACCCTGTAGAGACTTATTTAAAATTAATTAATATTTAAAATTTAGTTTGATAATTTGTAGTAAATGCAAAATAATGTTTCTATATAAAAATTGTACTTTTGGTCTTGATATTTCAGTATCGAATAGATACAAATCAAATTAAAATAAGACTAAATAATTGAGTTTAATATTTTAAATATAAATTTATAGTTTTTTATTTGATAGCGAAAATGCACGGAATGTAAACCTATCAGAGAAGCAGGGAAATAACAAAACTCTTACTTATAAAATACAAAATACCATAGTCCCATCAAATAATGCAAATTCCCCCGACCAAAATTATGCGGTTTATTTTCTTTCTAAGCGGAATATGGACGCATGTATTCAAGAGAAATCCACCAAACAAACCAACACGTGTGCGGATTTTGCTTATATTAATCATCTCGTACACATACTCAGTTGTACTAGACTTCCTTCATCGGTGGAGTGACTTTACAACATGCGTGAGCTTAATGATTTACTAATACCCCATATTTTAACGTTTTAACTTGCTCGTTAATCGTTGGTCAAAACAGTTTGGAAGATTTGTTGATTCCCACAGTTTGAAATGTTGTATTTTCGACTCACTCCTTGGGCAAGTCATCAAGTACAAATCCTTGAGTGTTACAGAAGCTAATACAAACAAACAAACAGGAAATCTATAACGTTATTTTGTTGTATTTTATAGTATTGGCACGATATACATAATACTGAAAACAATTATTAATTTTGGCATACTTTTAACTGTTTTGAAATAAAGGAAGTTTTGAATTAAAGAATTGTCCTGTTGGGTCATCCTAAGAATTAGAAACTACTGAATATAAGATTAGAATATAAGCTTACACTTATAGTATTTATTCATAACCTAAAAAAAAAGAAAAAGGAAAGCTTCAAAGGAATCCATCTGTTCCTCATTATCTGGATAAGTTGCGTATAACGTCTTTCATCTCTAGACAAATGAACAGGTAACAAAAGAATTTATATATAGCAGGTCACAGTCCTGTCCGAATTCAACATATAGGTCTTACATAAACTAAGGACGCCACTGTGTATACGTATTGCGTCCGACACATCTTGGAACCAGTCCAATATTTTCTTTATAACACCATGCGAATAAGTCGAGATATCACATAGAGTGGGAACAACGCTTGAAAATGAAAAAATCAAAACTCTCTAACGATAATTTTTTAATATCTACCCTGAGACCATTGTATATGTGACTGACTAGGTAAGAGAATGACCGTTTATACAGCTCAGCGCGATGAGCAGGTGGAGCAAACAAACCCCTGAATCTTAAATTAAGGTGATGGACATCCGTTCTACAGCGTATCTTCCGCATGAGGTATTGTGGGATCCTCTTGGATTGGAACTTATGATATAATATTGCTGCATGCAACACCCTAGTGTTATCCATGTTCAACCACCCCAAGTCGCCCAGCCCATTCGATACATGATCATACTTCCTCAAACCAAAAACAAACGGAACACATGCATTTTGGACACGCTGAACACGCTGCCTATCCGACGCCGTCAGGCAAGGACCGTACACGGTATCACAATATGAGATCTTTTGATACTATTGACAGTAGATATAGTGAGATATTGTCAAAACATCAGCATTTGACACTACCGGTACTGTCATTAGACTGAAAATATTTGGACGATCCTGGCTCACTATATAGTATTATATCGATGCAGATGCGACCGATCTCGATCAAATAGAATTTGCTCTTGCAGCTACACTATTAATTTTATCAAAAAAAAGTCCTACACATAAATTCAGAATTTCCTCTACTTTAATTTATTATATAACTAATTTGAGGAAATTACAGAAATGGCGGTTTATTTGCAAAATCCTTGAAAACTGTTTAGTCATGAAACTTCTAAATATGAAATTTCGTAAAATCGAGTACACACACACAGACATTTTTTTGTATCTTGGTCAAAAATGTTTAGGGGACCCGTAAAAGACCTATTTCCGCTAAAATCTCATTTTTTTCAGCATGATAACAATACTTTATCATACTGCGTATGATAAAGTAAAAATAAAGAAAAATAAAAAATGACTAATCTGTGTTTTTCGTAACTAAGATGCAGTATGGCTCGTAAAAGTTGTTTTGAGTTTTTGGATTCGAGAAAGTTAGACAGAAATCGAGTTTTATGTATTCCGGGAAAATCCTACGTTTCGGCTCGCGATTAGAAAAATAAATTTCGCCAAGGTTAAAATTACAAGCGGCGAAGGTGCGGCGTAATCATTAACGGAAAATCGAAGGCTAATAATAATGTGTAACGGCGAGCTTGAATATATCGAGCACGATTTCTGCAAAATTATTAGTTCACACTTCACAGTATTAGTTCATGTTTGTGAAGGCCTTATGTTATTGATGTCATATTTGAACACATTAGAAAATGGTTCATTTATAACCTATACGCTGTCATTCTGACATTAGTCATAGGGATGAAGCATGCCCCAACTGTCAAATTGACAAGCCAACATTACATGATGGCGCGCATAGTACCAAGGGCATTACACGGATGTTTATGCCCCGAGGGTGACCGTTTAAAAAGGGTATAACCATCAAGTAATGCCCGAGGTTCATACAAAATTTTATAATAAAATTATAAACCCCTAACCACAATAAGTATTTTAAAAACCTAAATACGTATTTCAGCAACTATGTTGCCATCTTCAGTAGAACCTAAAAAGAGGAAAAGAGACATTAGCACTTCATAGTATCTTTACTGGATATTGTCCAAACAAATCACTAGTGGAAGTGACGTCCAAGTTAAAAATTACCTATATATACCTATTTGTTGTTCACACCTCAGTGAATATTGATCATTGAAGCGTAAAAAACAAGTTTTAATTAAAGCAGGTCAAACAATGGCGAACTAGGTATAGGACCCCTGTCTGAATTTATTAATTTATCTCTATTCAAGTGGATAAAGATACTTTCCAAGCTGTTTAGTTCCCTATTATTTGACACAGCTTTTACAAGTTTTAAGTCATCTACAACTACTTTATGACCTGTGTCTAAAATATGTTGAGCCACACTAGATTTTTCAAAACGATTATATTTAAAATGAGCTACATGTTCTTTGAACCTGGTTAAAATTGTTCTTCTAGTCTGGCCTACGTATTCTTTTTCACAGTCATGACTTTTGATACAATATATACCAGATTTATCAAGTACATCTACCTTATCCTTTAGGTTTCCAAGAAGGTTTTTTATGCTATTATGAGTCGAATATGCTATACAGAGATTTTGTGATGTAAAAATACTTCTCAAACCCCTTGTATATGCACAATCGAACGGTATTTTAACATATTTCTTCTTTTCTACAGACAAAGTATTTAAAGTAGATATTTGATTTACATACATTTTTTGATTCTGCTTCTTAATCATTCTATCAACTATTTTCTCAGGGTACCCATTATGTATGACAACATTCTTAATAAACAATAATTCTTGCTGATATCTATCTGCGGACAATAGAAATTTCAATAACCTATTTACTAAACAACTAATAAAAGACAATTTTTGTTGAAAAGGATGCTGCGAATCATTAGGGATAAACCTGATTGTGTTAGTATCTTTCCGATACACGTCAATTTCTATTAAATTTTTGCTATTCCTGACTAGCAGAGTATCTAAAAATGGAAGTTGGCCGTTAACTTCTTGTTCTACAGTAAAGTTAATGGTGTTGAATTTAGAATTCAAAACGAGAAGAAAATCTTGAATACTGCACTTCTTGGTGTAAAATTTTATGTCCTACAATGGTTTTGTTCCTCCGTTTCAATAATATTAATAAGCATTTTGACGTTATCAAGTGACATGCGTATCTACGGAGTTGAATAACAATACAAACAATTCGGAGTTGAGTGACAATACAGACAATTAATTGTCAAACTTATAACCTTAATCGCCAATAATTGACATTGCCGAGTTTTGCAAATTCATTTAGCTGTATTAAAGGGCTGTTTCTTTTTTAAACAAAAGAACCGTGTTGCCTTGTTAAATTTGACATACCAGGTTCAAGAAACCTTAGTTTTTTTTGTATACTTGCCCAGGGTTCTACAATAATAGCAGTTTTATAATTTCTCTCTTTGTTACACCAAAAACGTTATCAAGAGGGATAGAGTCCTGCAAATGGAAATGTGGTCTTAAGGCTTTTAATGTTTGTTGGTTTTTTTTCTCTTAGAAGCCAATATGCAAACATTCTCATAATTATAGTGTTTTTATTTTGTCCACCGCAGCCACTGTTTGAGAGTTTAATGCATGTCCAACTGCCAAAGCTAATGCGTTTGTAATTTTTGTAAATATTTTCTGTAGAAAGATACCAGAATACTTTGGTTGTGTTAGTTTGGTTCTGGGCGTTCCAGAGGTCTTGTAACTAATTTGCTGGCTGAAGTATGAAGCTTGGTGTAGTAAACAAGACTGGCCCAAATTTTGTTGGCAATCAAAGAAAAAAGTTCGAAACAACCATACTGTTTTGTAAATAGCTTTCATGTTAGCAGCAAAATGTAGGTAACAAATAAGTTGTTTTTAAATGTTCGGACAATAGCAATCGATTCATCATTAAATACTTATATAACATTTCGAAAAAAATATTTTTTTGGTTTTTTGATACAATCTTTCACGCTGATTACGCCGGTATAATTTGATTTTACTTATTTGGAACGATTCGGCAGTTATTACGTTCCCAATTATCAAAAATGATGCTAAAAACACCCATTTTACTATGTTAGAAACTTTCAACGCAAACTGTGTCCGATCTAATCGACCGCGGTTCGCGAGAAAAACACGATAATCCGCGGAAATTATAGTTTCCCACTTTCTAGCCAAACCGTACACGCTACGGGAAAACCGACCTCACCGTTGAATTCAGCACATCCCAATGCATAAGCATGACTACATTAGAACGCTCTATCTCTCAAAAAGTTATAATTGTTTTTTCGTTCTAAATTTAGCACTTTTAGATAGAAAAAAATTGAACATTGCAACCGTTGGTAATAGAAAGGTTTACCCACTACCAAATGATAGCTCTCGTTGAGTCTATCAAAAATATGTATACTTTTATATGCCTAAGATTTACCATTTTCATGTTATGTGGTCCATTTCGCTTATTTTTGTATTATTTGAAAGACCGTAATTTCAGCACAACTCGGTAACCAGTAGAGACAGAGACTTTTCCTATGTAAATTTGTAATTAGCGCACCCATTTTAGTAAGATAGCAAAGGTTTCATGTTGATCCGGGTCCTTGTTTTTGAGATAGGTGTGCTACTTCAAAATTATTGTTTAAAATATGTGATTTCTTAAAAAATTTTAGCCAGTCGGCAAAAACCCAACTACATTCAATCAAATTAAGGTTGTGGTTCTTGATACAATCTTTGACGCTGATTACGCCGGTATAATTTGATTTTACTTATTTGGAACGGTTCGGCAGTTATTACGTTCCCAATTATTAAAAATGATGCTAAAAACACCCATTTTATTATGTTGGCAGCCGAGTCTCGTGAAATGAAAAGGTTGTTGCAAAAAACGAACATATTTGTGTCACAAACTTTGACAGCATAACTATATTAAAAGCCGACATAATTACCTGATTACACGAACCTCATTAAAATTGTCAACTTCGCGTTTCGGCCAGCATAAATATGAAAACGATGTTCAAAATCGATTAATACTGAGATATCCCCCAAATATAAAAGACGATAGATAGCGCACACAACGTCATGCAATAAATTATTCCGGGGCGAAATGCGTTCGTTTCTTCGGGCCGCTCCTCCAGGCTCCGGATGTAAAATTGTAATATCGGGTATCGACAAAACAATTGTTTATTATTGTACGACTTTGCCTCAGTTTGCCGGCGCAAGGTGAACAGGCAAAGGAAGCAATATGAAAACAGTGACGGTGCTGTCTGTTTGGAGACGACGCGTCTTCGCCGTCCTGAAAACCGTCAAAATACGAAAATCTTCAAAACGACTTGTTCGACGTTCAAGGTAATTAATATAAAATAAACCCAAAGATATTTTTTTATTATTCTATGTAGACAAATTTTAAAGATATCTCTCATATTAGTAGTATATGATTTGACGAGCACATAATTAAGGATATCGCTCACATATTTATACTCTCGCCTACGGCGATTTCTGTAATTTCGTCAAAATAGATAAATAATAAATTAAAGTAGAGGAAATTTTTTATAATTTATCTCTATAACATTGTTTGGTAAAATTAATAGTTTAGCTGCAGGAGAAAATTCTATTTGATCGAAATCGTGTCTGCATTAATAGTAGGTAGCCAGGATATTTTGAAACTTTTGACAGTATTCAGAACGTCAGCGGTTGCGAAACGTCAATTCAACACGCAAATGCATGGAGAATGCGACGAGGAGATGAAACACGCGCGCACGTACGCTATGTGAAACAATATTGAAACAGCTTGGTGTTTCCATGGGGTTTACAAAGTCAATGTGTATTTCAAGTGCGGATTGCGGATAGCAATATTGTTATGCATTTTTCAAGGATTTTGCAAATGAGCCGCCTTTCTGTAATTTCGTCAAAATAGTTAAATAATAAATTAAAGTAGAGAAAATTTTATATTTGTGTATTTGTATTGTATTATTTTTGTATTATTTTTTTATATATTTGTATTTGCCAGATATTTTTATTCTAATGATAGTAGGTAGTGTTAAAGACTGATTTTTGACAATACCTACTGTCAATATCTGTCAAATCCTAGCTAATTCGTTTTATTTGAATGCAAACACGATCGATCTCGATAGAATCTCATGCAGCTAAACTATTAATTTTATAAATTGTGATAAAGTCATGTGCCTGGCCACATCAGATTATTTTGCTGTATTCTTAGCACGGCTGTACCTAGACATGGTTTCTTTTAGTGTGAATGCAATAGAATCTGTTGACCAATTATCTAAGTTAATATTATTTTTTAGTTTTTAAGATATCAGCAAAGAAAAAACTGAAATTTAGATTTTTTAAATGTATTTTCTTTTCAAAATCAAATTTCTTGTAGGAACGCCCCTTTAGAATGTTTTGTTTACAAATGTCTAAATATCATGGTGTATTGACTAGATCGTATAGAGAAACCAACATATAAATTTCCAGTTTTTAGTTTATCATACACAGTAGGATAAAGTATTAAAAAAATTACATTTTAGTGGAAATATGTTCTTTTGGGTCTTGGGTTTTTTGTTGCGACGATTCCGGTGAAACTACAAATGGTATCGGGACGAAACTTCATATTTATTTTTAAGTTTCATGACCAAACTTAGAGCCGAAAAGCTTTTCGTTCAAAAGTGTTCAAAGAAACTGGTAGTTTACCTATAGCATTTTTAACGATTTTGCAAATGAGCCACCATTTCTGTAGTTTCTAATTTCATTACTATAAAACTAGTTAGCCAGGATTTAACAGATATTTTCATTCTAGTGACAGTAGGTAGTGTCAAACGTTAATGGTTTGTCAATACCTACTGTCACCCAGTAGTAGCGTCGATATATCAAATCCTGGCTAACTAGTTTTATTTTAATGCAGACACGACCGATCTCGATCAAATCTCATGCAGCTAAACTATTAGTTTTATATATAGTATGATAAAGTCATGTGCCTGACAACATCAGATTTCTTTTTTGTTAAAGCTTTAATACTCTTTAATCTCAGGACGATTGAAATTTTGAGTTCTAATAGACAAAAACATGTAATTTTTAAATATTCTTGAAACTAGTTTCTAATATGTTTGTGATATTTTCAATCGAGATGGCATTCTTGACACAAATCATATCAACGTCAATTTTTATCACCACGGCAAAGAAAAAAAAATATTTATTATTAATCTAGGTGGATCAAGGTGGATTTATTTGTCAAATACTGTCGAACTGTCGAAAATTAAATCGATTTTGGCCTCTGCACTGTATTGAATATCAAATATTTCCTGGGAACTAAAAAACAAAAGACGATAACTAATTTTCATAATCTAAGCTAGTAGACTCTTAAACACAAATAACTAAGAAATATAGTGCTGAGCATCAAAAGATCAAATAACGCAAGTTCAAATAAACGAACACTTTCAGTATAGACGCCGCTTAAAAATCGTAAATCATTATTTTATCGCTCTCCAGCGCTACGTACTATATCGAGTATTACGTTCGTCCTTAAAATTGTGTACAAGCCAGCGAGAGAATTTCACAACAGTTCAAAATTCCCCAAAAAATGTGACTCGGTATTTGGCAAATATTTGGCTCGCGGATAACATAACCACTTCACACGTCACAGACGAAACATCAACAACAATCGCATGTGCCTTGAAAGATAGGTGTTACAATTATTTATAGACACGCGAAAACTATTTCGGATCGAAATACACACTCGATTTCAAGTATTCCTTTCTATCCCAAAGATGTTTCTTTTTTTATGACAAACTGTACTTTCCATTAACGAAATGAGGTTTTAGGTTATTTTTTGTTTAATTGGTTCTGTTTGACATACGAGATACGATCTTTTTGGCAAGTGTTTACGACCTGTGTAACACACAATAGTAATCTTTGTGACGAAAAATAAAGTATTTTCAACTTTTGCTGGTAGCCAGAAAGTAATTTTAACGACTGTTTTATTTATCCTGCTAGTGGCGCTCGTGTTCTTTCTAAATATAAACGTTTTTTTTTGTGTGAAATTTTCTACGTATTTTACGTTTAATTGGCTATAATTAACGCATGCTTAATCAAGGAAGTGTTGCTGGTGTGGTTAGTTTGTCATCGAGTATGCAATAAAAACAGTTTAAATTTATGCATTGTGGCCCAATTTCAATGTTTGGAAATGCCTTGCAAACCTATTTTATGAAAAACGAAGACAATGTGTTGTAAACTACCTAGGTACTACTAAAACTTGTTTATACCATCTACATATATGACATAATCTATTTTATTGACACCGGAGCTTAGTAAATATGATCTATTTACCACATTCTGGAAAATAACTGTTAAACTTGGTTATTATGATAATGATTTTTTCAAGAAAGCCTTCTAATGCCGACAAGAAACTACTTTATTTTTATTAACTCCTTTTTATTATTGCGTTAATTTTACAATAATAAAATAATAATATAAACAATAACAATAAACGACCATTTCTCCCTGCAAAACTAAATTTATATTATTCAACTTTCCGAAAATATCAGCTAAATATGGTAACCGGACTATCCACAATTCATCAAAGAAACAATATTTAAAGTCGAAATTAGCTTCTGCATGGAAAACTTGAACTTCTGATTTAAGTACGAAGAGACAATGTAATCTTTTTACTGCTTGATCGAAAACTGTTTTTAGTCTGTCTGGTATAGATTTAGCTACTAGAAAATCCCGATGGATTTTGCAGTGAGTGAATTGAGCTTCTGGAACTACTGTTTTAATTTTTTATGGGGGCCGCGATTCTTTTCTGTTAAAGCCCGAGCTCCATCAGTGCAGACACCAATAAATTTCTTCCATGGAATGGAATTGTTAAACATACAATTATTAAAATTTATCACCAGATCTGTTATCGGGCAGAGGTTCCTAAAATAAATATTCCTCTGCAATTTCCTCTTCAACATCAAATCAGTTAAAAACTACAAATCTCCATTTTGGTAGAAATTATGGAAAAATGGTACCAGACAGACTTTCTGATATTACAAATCTATCAGTCTAGTTTAACAACCAATTAAAATTGTAGACCAGTGTAATTGATAACATTATTTATTCATATTCAAGCCAATAACTGTCTTATTGGCAACTCCAAATAATGGCCTTATAAGTTATTTTGTTCATTAACAATTACCATCATGAGGAACAGTTTATTTATATAATTTACACAATATGTTGCATATTGCCAGTAGTACCTACTGTACAAGTAGTATTTATCTCTATTACGTATGTTGGTGTTTTTGTTCTTGCTATTTGTAAGGTTTATTGTTATTGTCCCATTGTTCTATACTAGTGTCCGTTTTCTGTTGATAGCATTTGAAGTATTTCATTTGCTATAAATATACTGCTATAATAAATATTCTATTTGTTGGTGATAAAGATTTTACAACTCACTTGGTTGAAAGATCTTGTGTTTGCAAACAAAGTGAATTTTAAGACTGAGAAAATAAACATGTTTTGCCTTCATGTTGCTTAATATTATGTTTTCAGTAGATATTTTTGGTGGTCGCGTTACATAATCGAATTATTTCAGTAATAGCGAAATTTAGTAATAATTAATTATAATCTTACATCTAAAGTTGTTTCTTTGTGCTTTTTGGTTAATTTTAATTATTTTGGCTTGTCGATCTGATATTAGAACATTTGTCACAATGTAAACAAAAACTTTGATATAATTTGATTTTACTTATTTGGAACGGTTCGGCAGTTATTACCTTCCCAATTATCAAAAATGATGCTAAAAACACCCATTGTACTATGTTAGAAACTTTGAACGCAAACTGTGTCCGATCCAATCGACCGATGTTGACGGTTCAAACGGTATCGGATGGGAAACTGGCCGAGGAATTCATTTCTGAAAGCCGCGTTGCTCTAATGTGCGCGGTTCGCGAGAAAAACGCGATAACCCGCGGAAATTATAGTTTCCCACTTTCTGGCCAAACCGTACACGCTACGGGAAAACCGACCTCACCGTTCAATTCAGCACATCCCAATGCATAAGCATGACTACATTAGAACGCTCTATCTCTCAAAAAGTTATAATTGTTCTTTCGGTCTAAATTGAGCACTTTTAGATAGAAAAAAATTGAACATTGCAACCGTTGGTGATAGAAAGGTTTACCCACTACCAAATGATAGCTCTCGTTGAGTCTATCAAAAAAATGTATACTTTTATATGCCTAAGATTTACCATTTTCATGTTATGTGGTCCATTTCGCTTATTTTTATTCTATTTAAAAAACCGTAATTTCAGCACAACTCGGTAACCAGTAGAGACAGAGACTTTTCCTATGTAAATTTGTAATCAGCGCACCCATTTTAATAAGATAGCAAAGGTTTCATGTTAATCCGGGTCCTAGTTTTAGAGATAGGAGTGGTACTTCAAAATTATAGTTTAAAATATGTGATTTCTTACAAAATTTTAGCCAGTCGGCAAAAACTCAACTACCTTCAATCAAATTAAGGTTGTGGTTCTAGATACAATTTTTGACGCTGATTACGCCGGTATAATTTGATTTTACTTATTTGGAACGGTTCGGCAGTAATTACGTTCCCAATTATCAAAAATGATGCTAAAAACACCCATTTTACTATGTTAGAAACTTTGAAGGCAAACTGTGTCCGATCTAATCGACCGATGTTGACGGTTCAAACGGTATCGGATGGGAAATTGGCCGAGTAATTCATTTCTGAAAGCCCCGTTGCTCTAAGGTGCGCGGTTCGCGAGAAAAACGCGATAAACCGTGGAAATTATAGTTTCCCACTTTCTGGCCGAACCGTACACGCTACGGGAAAACAGACCTCACCGTTGAATTCAGCACATACCAATGCATAAGCATGACTACGTTAGAACGCTCTATCTCTCAAAAAGTTATAATTATTTTTTCGGTCTAAATTTAGCACTTTTAGATAGAAAAAAATTGAACATTGCAACCGTTGGTGATAGAAAGGTTTACCCACTACCAAATGATAGCTCTCGTTGAGTCTATCAAAAAAATGTATACTTTTATATGCCTAACATTTACCATTTTCATGTTAAGTGGTCCATTTCGCTTATTTTTGTGTTATTTGAAAAACCGTAATTTCAGCACAACTCGGTAACCAGTAGAGACAGAGACTTCTCCTATGTAAATTTGTAATCAGCGCACCCATTTTAGTAAGATAGCAAAGGTTTGATGTTAATCCGGGTCCTAGTTTTAGAGATAGGAGTGCTACTTCAAAATTATAGTTTAAAATATGTGATTTCTTACAAAATTTTAGCCAGTCGGCAAAAACTCAACTACCTTCAATCAAATTAAGGTTGTGGTTCTAGATACAATTTTTGACGCTGATTACGCCGGTATAATTTGATTTTACTTATTTGGAACGGTTCGGCAGTTATTACGTTCCCAATTATCAAAAATGATGCTAAAAACACCCATTTTACTATGTTAGAAACTTTGAACGCAAACTGTGTCCGATCTAATCGACCGATGTTGACGGGTCAAACGGTATCGGATGGGAAATTGGCCGAGGAATTCATTTCTGAAAGCCCCGTTGCTCTAAGGTGCGCGGTTCGCGAGAAAAACGCGATAAACCGTGGAAATTATAGTTTCCCACTTTCTGGCCGAACCGTACACGCTACGGGAAAACAGACCTCACCGTTGAATTTAGCACATACCGATGCATAAGCATGACTACATTAAAACGCTCTATCTCTCAAAAAGTTATAATTGTTTGTTCGGTCTAAATTTAGCACTTTTAGATAGAAAAAAATTGAACATTGCAACCGTTGGTGATAGAAAGGTTTACCCACTACCAAATGATAGCTCTCGTTGAGTCTATCAAAAAAATGTATACTTTTATATGCCTAACATTTACCATTTTCATGTTAAGTGGTCCATTTCGCTTATTTTTGTGTTATTTGAAAAACCGTAATTTCAGCACAACTCGGTAACCAGTAGAGACAGAGACTTCTCCTATGTAAATTTGTAATCAGCGCACCCATTTTAGTAAGATAGCAAAGGTTTGATGTTAATCCGGGTCCTAGTTTTAGAGATAGGAGTGCTACTTCAAAATTATAGTTTAAAATATGTGATTTCTTACAAAATTTTAGCCAGTCGGCAAAAACTCAACTACCTTCAATCAAATTAAGGTTGTGGTTCTAGATACAATTTTTGACGCTGATTACGCCGGTATAATTTGATTTTACTTATTTGGAACGGTTCGGCAGTTATTACGTTCCCAATTATCAAAAATGATGCTAAAAACACCCATTTTACTATGTTAGAAACTTTGAACGCAAACTGTGTCCGATCTAATCGACCGATGTTGACGGTTCAAACGGTATCGGATGGGAAATTGGCCGAGGAATTCATTTCTGAAAGCCCCGTTGCTCTAAGGTGCGCGGTTCGCGAGAAAAACGCGATAAACCGTGGAAATTATAGTTTCCCACTTTCTGGCCGAACCGTACACGCTACGGGAAAACAGACCTCACCGTTGAATTCAGCACATACCAATGCATAAGCATGACTACATTAGAACGCCCTATCTCTCAAAAAGTTATAATTATTTTTTCGGTCTAAATTTAGCACTTTTAGATAGAAAAAAATTGAACATTGCAACCGTTGGTGATAGAAAGGTTTACCCACTACCAAATGATAGCTCTCGTTGAGTCTATCAAAAAAATGTATACTTTTATATGCCTAACATTTACCATTTTCATGTTAAGTGGTCCATTTCGCTTATTTTTGTGTTATTTGAAAAACCGTAATTTCAGCACAACTCGGTAACCAGTAGAGACAGAGACTTCTCCTATGTAAATTTGTAATCAGCGCACCCATTTTAGTAAGATAGCAAAGGTTTGATGTTAATCCGGGTCCTAGTTTTAGAGATAGGAGTGCTACTTCAAAATTATAGTTTAAAATATGTGATTTCTTACAAAATTTTAGCCAGTCGGCAAAAACTCAACTACCTTCAATCAAATTAAGGTTGTGGTTCTAGATACAATTTTTGACGCTGATTACGCCGGTATAATTTGATTTTACTTATTTGGAACGGTTCGGCAGTTATTACGTTCCCAATTATCAAAAATGATGCTAAAAACACCCATTTTACTATGTTAGAAACTTTGAACGCAAACTGTGTCCGATCTAATCGACCGATGTTGACGGTTCAAACGGTATCGGATGGGAAATTGGCCGAGGAATTCATTTCTGAAAGCCCCGTTGCTCTAAGGTGCGCGGTTCGCGAGAAAAACGCGATAAACCGTGGAAATTATAGTTTCCCACTTTCTGGCCGAACCGTACACGCTACGGGAAAACAGACCTCACCGTTGAATTCAGCACATACCAATGCATAAGCATGACTACATTAGAACGCCCTATCTCTCAAAAAGTTATAATTATTTTTTCGGTCTAAATTTAGCACTTTTAGATAGAAAAAAATTGAACATTGCAACCGTTGGTGATAGAAAGGTTTACCCACTACCAAATGATAGCTCTCGTTGAGTCTATCAAAAAAATGTATACTTTTATATGCCTAACATTTACCATTTTCATGTTAAGTGGTCCATTTCGCTTATTTTTGTGTTATTTGAAAAACCGTAATTTCAGCACAACTCGGTAACCAGTAGAGACAGAGACTTCTCCTATGTAAATTTGTAATCAGCGCACCCATTTTAGTAAGATAGCAAAGGTTTGATGTTAATCCGGGTCCTAGTTTTAGAGATAGGAGTGCTACTTCAAAATTATAGTTTAAAATATGTGATTTCTTACAAAATTTTAGCCAGTCGGCAAAAACTCAACTACCTTCAATCAAATTAAGGTTGTGGTTCTAGATACAATTTTTGACGCTGATTACGCCGGTATAATTTGATTTTACTTATTTGGAACGGTTCGGCAGTTATTACGTTCCCAATTATCAAAAATGATGCTAAAAACACCCATTTTACTATGTTAGAAACTTTGAACGCAAACTGTGTCCGATCTAATCGACCGATGTTGACGGGTCAAACGGTATCGGATGGGAAATTGGCCGAGGAATTCATTTCTGAAAGCCCCGTTGCTCTAAGGTGCGCGGTTCGCGAGAAAAACGCGATAAACCGTGGAAATTATAGTTTCCCACTTTCTGGCCGAACCGTACACGCTACGGGAAAACAGACCTCACCGTTGAATTCAGCACATACCAATGCATAAGCATGACTACATTAGAACGCCCTATCTCTCAAAAAGTTATAATTATTTTTTCGGTCTAAATTTAGCACTTTTAGATAGAAAAAAATTGAACATTGCAACCGTTGGTGATAGAAAGGTTTACCCACTACCAAATGATAGCTCTCGTTGAGTCTATCAAAAAAATGTATACTTTTATATGCCTAACATTTACCATTTTCATGTTAAGTGGTCCATTTCGCTTATTTTTGTGTTATTTGAAAAACCGTAATTTCAGCACAACTCGGTAACCAGTAGAGACAGAGACTTCTCCTATGTAAATTTGTAATCAGCGCACCCATTTTAGTAAGATAGCAAAGGTTTGATGTTAATCCGGGTCCTAGTTTTAGAGATAGGAGTGCTACTTCAAAATTATAGTTTAAAATATGTGATTTCTTACAAAATTTTAGCCAGTCGGCAAAAACTCAACTACCTTCAATCAAATTAAGGTTGTGGTTCTAGATACAATTTTTGACGCTGATTACGCCGGTATAATTTGATTTTACTTATTTGGAACGGTTCGGCAGTTATTACGTTCCCAATTATCAAAAATGATGCTAAAAACACCCATTTTACTATGTTAGAAACTTTGAACGCAATTTGTGTCCGATCTAATCGACCGATGTTGACGGTTCAAACGGTATCGGATGGGAAATTGGCCGAGGAATTCATTTCTGAAAGCCCCGTTGCTCTAAGGTGCGCGGTTCGCGAGAAAAACGCGATAAACCGTGGACATTATAGTTTCCCACTTTCTGGCCGAACCGTACACGGTACGGGAAAACAGACCTCACCGTTGAATTCAGCACATCCCAATGCATAAGCATGACTACATTAGAACGCTCTATCTCTCAAAAAGTTATAATTATCTTTTCGGTCTAAATTTAGCACTTTTAGATAGAAAAAAATTGAACATTGCAACCGTTGGTGATAGAAAGGTTTACCCACTACCAAATGATAGCTCTCGTTGAGTCTATCAAAAAAATGTATACTTTTATATGCCTAACATTTACCATTTTCATGTTAAGTGGTCCAATTCGCTTATTTTTGTATTATTTGAAAAACCGTAATTTCAGCACAACTCGGTAACCAGTAGAGACAGAGACTTCTCCTATGTAAATTTGTAATCAGCGCACCCATTTTAGTAAGATAGCAAAGGTTTGATGTTAATCCGGGTCCTAGTTTTAGAGATAGGAGTGCTACTTCAAAATTATAGTTTAAAATATGTGATTTCTTACAAAATTTTAGCCAGTCGGCAAAAACTCAACTACCTTCAATCAAATTAAGGTTGTGGTTCTAGATACAATTTTTGACGCTGATTACGCCGGTATAATTTGATTTTACTTATTTGGAACGGTTCGGCAGTTATTACGTTCCCAATTATCAAAAATGATGCTAAAAACACCCATTTTACTATGTTAGAAACTTTGAACGCAATTTGTGTCCGATCTAATCGACCGATGTTGACGGTTCAAACGGTATCGGATGGGAAATTGGCCGAGGAATTCATTTCTGAAAGCCCCGTTGCTCTAAGGTGCGCGGTTCGCGAGAAAAACGCGATAAACCGTGGAAATTATAGTTTCCCACTTTCTGGCCGAACCGTACACGGTACGGGAAAACAGACCTCACCGTTGAATTCAGCACATCCCAATGCATAAGCATGACTACATTAGAACGCTCTATCTCTCAAAAAGTTATAATTATCTTTTCGGTCTAAATTTAGCACTTTTAGATAGAAAAAAATTGAACATTGCAACCGTTGGTGATAGAAAGGTTTACCCACTACCAAATGATAGCTCTCGTTGAGTCTATCAAAAAAATGTATACTTTTATATGCCTAACATTTACCATTTTCATGTTAAGTGGTCCATTTCGCTTATTTTTGTGTTATTTGAAAAACCGTAATTTTAGCACAACTCGGTAACCAGTAGAGACAGAGACTTCTCCTATGTAAATTTGTAATCAGCGCACCCATTTTAGTAAGATAGCAAAGGTTTGATGTTAATCCGGGTCCTAGTTTTAGAGATAGGAGTGCTACTTCAAAATTATAGTTTAAAATATGTGATTTCTTACAAAATTTTAGCCAGTCGGCAAAAACTCAACTACCTTCAATCAAATTAAGGTTGTGGTTCTAGATACAATTTTTGACGCTGATTACGCCGGTATAATTTGATTTTACTTATTTGGAACGGTTCGGCAGTTATTACGTTCCCAATTATCAAAAATGATGCTAAAAACACCCATTTTACTATGTTAGAAACTTTGAACGCAATTTGTGTCCGATCTAATCGACCGATGTTGACGGTTCAAACGGTATCGGATGGGAAATTGGCCGAGGAATTCATTTCTGAAAGCCCCGTTGCTCTAAGGTGCGCGGTTCGCGAGAAAAACGCGATAAACCGTGGAAATTATAGTTTCCCACTTTCTGGCCGAACCGTACACGGTACGGGAAAACAGACCTCACCGTTGAATTCAGCACATCCCAATGCATAAGCATGACTACATTAGAACGCTCTATCTCTCAAAAAGTTATAATTATCTTTTCGGTCTAAATTTAGCACTTTTAGATAGAAAAAAATTGAACATTGCAACCGTTGGTGATAGAAAGGTTTACCCACTACCAAATGATAGCTCTCGTTGAGTCTATCAAAAAAATGTATACTTTTATATGCCTAACATTTACCATTTTCATGTTAAGTGGTCCATTTCGCTTATTTTTGTGTTATTTGAAAAACCGTAATTTTAGCACAACTCGGTAACCAGTAGAGACAGAGACTTCTCCTATGTAAATTTGTAATCAGCGCACCCATTTTAGTAAGATAGCAAAGGTTTGATGTTAATCCGGGTCCTAGTTTTAGAGATAGGAGTGCTACTTCAAAATTATAGTTTAAAATATGTGATTTCTTACAAAATTTTAGCCAGTCGGCAAAAACTCAACTACCTTCAATCAAATTAAGGTTGTGGTTCTAGATACAATTTTTGACGCTGATTACGCCGGTATAATTTGATTTTACTTATTTGGAACGGTTCGGCAGTTATTACGTTCCCAATTATCAAAAATGATGCTAAAAACACCCATTTTACTATGTTAGAAACTTTGAACGCAATTTGTGTCCGATCTAATCGACCGATGTTGACGGTTCAAACGGTATCGGATGGGAAATTGGCCGAGGAATTCATTTCTGAAAGCCCCGTTGCTCTAAGGTGCGCGGTTCGCGAGAAAAACGCGATAAACCGTGGAAATTATAGTTTCCCACTTTCTGGCCGAACCGTACACGGTACGGGAAAACAGACCTCACCGTTGAATTCAGCACATCCCAATGCATAAGCATGACTACATTAGAACGCTCTATCTCTCAAAAAGTTATAATTATCTTTTCGGTCTAAATTTAGCACTTTTAGATAGAAAAAAATTGAACATTGCAACCGTTGGTGATAGAAAGGTTTACCCACTACCAAATGATAGCTCTCGTTGAGTCTATCAAAAAAATGTATACTTTTATATGCCTAACATTTACCATTTTCATGTTAAGTGGTCCATTTCGCTTATTTTTGTGTTATTTGAAAAACCGTAATTTTAGCACAACTCGGTAACCAGTAGAGACAGAGACTTCTCCTATGTAAATTTGTAATCAGCGCACCCATTTTAGTAAGATAGCAAAGGTTTGATGTTAATCCGGGTCCTAGTTTTAGAGATAGGAGTGCTACTTCAAAATTATAGTTTAAAATATGTGATTTCTTACAAAATTTTAGCCAGTCGGCAAAAACTCAACTACCTTCAATCAAATTAAGGTTGTGGTTCTAGATACAATTTTTGACGCTGATTACGCCGGTATAATTTGATTTTACTTATTTGGAACGGTTCGGCAGTTATTACGTTCCCAATTATCAAAAATGATGCTAAAAACACCCATTTTACTATGTTAGAAACTTTGAACGCAATTTGTGTCCGATCTAATCGACCGATGTTGACGGTTCAAACGGTATCGGATGGGAAATTGGCCGAGGAATTCATTTCTGAAAGCCCCGTTGCTCTAAGGTGCGCGGTTCGCGAGAAAAACGCGATAAACCGTGGAAATTATAGTTTCCCACTTTCTGGCCGAACCGAACACGGTACGGGAAAACAGACCTCACCGTTGAATTCAGCACATCCCAATGCATAAGCATGACTACATTAGAACGCTCTATCTCTCAAAAAGTTATAATTATCTTTTCGGTCTAAATTTAGCACTTTTAGATAGAAAAAAATTGAACATTGCAACCGTTGGTGATAGAAAGGTTTACCCACTACCAAATGATAGCTCTCGTTGAGTCTATCAAAAAAATGTATACTTTTATATGCCTAACATTTACCATTTTCATGTTAAGTGGTCCATTTCGCTTATTTTTGTGTTATTTGAAAAACCGTAATTTTAGCACAACTCGGTAACCAGTAGAGACAGAGACTTCTCCTATGTAAATTTGTAATCAGCGCACCCATTTTAGTAAGATAGCAAAGGTTTGATGTTAATCCGGGTCCTAGTTTTAGAGATAGGAGTGCTACTTCAAAATTATAGTTTAAAATATGTGATTTCTTACAAAATTTTAGCCAGTCGGCAAAAACTCAACTACCTTCAATCAAATTAAGGTTGTGGTTCTAGATACAATTTTTGACGCTGATTACGCCGGTATAATTTGATTTTACTTATTTGGAACGGTTCGGCAGTTATTACGTTCCCAATTATCAAAAATGATGCTAAAAACACCCATTTTACTATGTTAGAAACTTTGAACGCAAACTGTGTCCGATCTAATCGACCGATGTTGACGGTTCAAACGGTATCGGATGGGAAATTGGCCGAGGAATTCATTTCTGAAAGCCCCGTTGCTCTAAGGTGCGCGGTTCGCGAGAAAAACGCGATAAACCGTGGAAATTATAGTTTCCCACTTTCTGGCCGAACCGTACACGCTACGGGAAAACAGACCTCACCGTTGAATTCAGCACATCCCAATGCATAAGCATGACTACATTAGAACGCTCTATCTCTCAAAAAGTTATAATTATCTTTTCGGTCTAAATTTAGCACTTTTAGATAGAAAAAAATTGAACATTGCAACCGTTGGTGATAGAAAGGTTTACCCACTACCAAATGATAGCTCTCGTTGAGTCTATCAAAAAAATGTATACTTTTATATGCCTAACATTTACCATTTTCATGTTAAGTGGTCCATTTCGCTTATTTTTGTGTTATTTGAAAAACCGTAATTTCAGCACAACTCGGTAACCAGTAGAGACAGAGACTTCTCCTATGTAAATTTGTAATCAGCGCACCCATTTTAGTAAGATAGCAAAGGTTTGATGTTAATCCGGGTCCTAGTTTTAGAGATAGGAGTGCTACTTCAAAATTATAGTTTAAAATATGTGATTTCTTACAAAATTTTAGCCAGTCGGCAAAAACTCAACTACCTTCAATCAAATTAAGGTTGTGGTTCTAGATACAATTTTTGACGCTGATTACGCCGGTATAATTTGATTTTACTTATTTGGAACGGTTCGGCAGTTATTACGTTCCCAATTATCAAAAATGATGCTAAAAACACCCATTTTACTATGTTAGAAACTTTGAACGCAATTTGTGTCCGATCTAATCGACCGATGTTGACGGTTCAAACGGTATCGGATGGGAAATTGGCCGAGGAATTCATTTCTGAAAGCCCCGTTGCTCTAAGGTGCGCGGTTCGCGAGAAAAACGCGATAAACCGTGGAAATTATAGTTTCCCACTTTCTGGCCGAACCGTACACGGTACGGGAAAACAGACCTCACCGTTGAATTCAGCACATCCCAATGCATAAGCATGACTACATTAGAACGCTCTATCTCTCAAAAAGTTATAATTATCTTTTCGGTCTAAATTTAGCACTTTTAGATAGAAAAAAATTGAACATTGCAACCGTTGGTGATAGAAAGGTTTACCCACTACCAAATGATAGCTCTCGTTGAGTCTATCAAAAAAATGTATACTTTTATATGCCTAACATTTACCATTTTCATGTTAAGTGGTCCATTTCGCTTATTTTTGTGTTATTTGAAAAACCGTAATTTTAGCACAACTCGGTAACCAGTAGAGACAGAGACTTCTCCTATGTAAATTTGTAATCAGCGCACCCATTTTAGTAAGATAGCAAAGGTTTGATGTTAATCCGGGTCCTAGTTTTAGAGATAGGAGTGCTACTTCAAAATTATAGTTTAAAATATGTGATTTCTTACAAAATTTTAGCCAGTCGGCAAAAACTCAACTACCTTCAATCAAATTAAGGTTGTGGTTCTAGATACAATTTTTGACGCTGATTACGCCGGTATAATTTGATTTTACTTATTTGGAACGGTTCGGCAGTTATTACGTTCCCAATTATCAAAAATGATGCTAAAAACACCCATTTTACTATGTTAGAAACTTTGAACGCAAACTGTGTCCGATCTAATCGACCGATGTTGACGGTTCAAACGGTATCGGATGGGAAATTGGCCGAGGAATTCATTTCTGAAAGCCCCGTTGCTCTAAGGTGCGCGGTTCGCGAGAAAAACGCGATAAACCGTGGAAATTATAGTTTCCCACTTTCTGGCCGAACCGTACACGCTACGGGAAAACAGACCTCACCGTTGAATTCAGCACATCCCAATGCATAAGCATGACTACATTAGAACGCTCTATCTCTCAAAAAGTTATAATTATCTTTTCGGTCTAAATTTAGCACTTTTAGATAGAAAAAAATTGAACATTGCAACCGTTGGTGATAGAAAGGTTTACCCACTACCAAATGATAGCTCTCGTTGAGTCTATCAAAAAAATGTATACTTTTATATGCCTAACATTTACCATTTTCATGTTAAGTGGTCCATTTCGCTTATTTTTGTGTTATTTGAAAAACCGTAATTTCAGCACAACTCGGTAACCAGTAGAGACAGAGACTTCTCCTATGTAAATTTGTAATCAGCGCACCCATTTTAGTAAGATAGCAAAGGTTTGATGTTAATCCGGGTCCTAGTTTTAGAGATAGGAGTGCTACTTCAAAATTATAGTTTAAAATATGTGATTTCTTACAAAATTTTAGCCAGTCGGCAAAAACTCAACTACCTTCAATCAAATTAAGGTTGTGGTTCTAGATACAATTTTTGACGCTGATTACGCCGGTATAATTTGATTTTACTTATTTGGAACGGTTCGGCAGTTATTACGTTCCCAATTATCAAAAATGATGCTAAAAACACCCATTTTACTATGTTAGAAACTTTGAACGCAAACTGTGTCCGATCTAATCGACCGATGTTGACGGTTCAAACGGTATCGGATGGGAAATTGGCCGAGGAATTCATTTCTGAAAGCCCCGTTGCTCTAAGGTGCGCGGTTCGCGAGAAAAACGCGATAAACCGTGGAAATTATAGTTACCCACTTTCTGGCCGAACCGTACACGCTACGGGAAAACAGACCTCACCGTTGAATTCAGCACATACCAATGCATAAGCATGACTACATTAGAACGCCCTATCTCTCAAAAAGTTATAATTATTTTTTCGGTCTAAATTTAGCACTTTTAGATAGAAAAAAATTGAACATTGCAACCGTTGGTGATAGAAAGGTTTACCCACTACCAAATGATAGCTCTCGTTGAGTCTATCAAAAAAATGTATACTTTTATATGCCTAACATTTACCATTTTCATGTTAAGTGGTCCATTTCGCTTATTTTTGTGTTATTTGAAAAACCGTAATTTCAGCACAACTCGGTAACCAGTAGAGACAGAGACTTCTCCTATGTAAATTTGTAATCAGCGCACCCATTTTAGTAAGATAGCAAAGGTTTGATGTTAATCCGGGTCCTAGTTTTAGAGATAGGAGTGCTACTTCAAAATTATAGTTTAAAATATGTGATTTCTTACAAAATTTTAGCCAGTCGGCAAAAACTCAACTACCTTCAATCAAATTAAGGTTGTGGTTCTAGATACAATTTTTGACGCTGATTACGCCGGTATAATTTGATTTTACTTATTTGGAACGGTTCGGCAGTTATTACGTTCCCAATTATCAAAAATGATGCTAAAAACACCCATTTTACTATGTTAGAAACTTTGAACGCAAACTGTGTCCGATCTAATCGACCGATGTTGACGGGTCAAACGGTATCGGATGGGAAATTGGCCGAGGAATTCATTTCTGAAAGCCCCGTTGCTCTAAGGTGCGCGGTTCGCGAGAAAAACGCGATAAACCGTGGAAATTATAGTTTCCCACTTTCTGGCCGAACCGTACACGCTACGGGAAAACAGACCTCACCGTTGAATTCAGCACATACCAATGCATAAGCATGACTACATTAGAACGCCCTATCTCTCAAAAAGTTATAATTATTTTTTCGGTCTAAATTTAGCACTTTTAGATAGAAAAAAATTGAACATTGCAACCGTTGGTGATAGAAAGGTTTACCCACTACCAAATGATAGCTCTCGTTGAGTCTATCAAAAAAATGTATACTTTTATATGCCTAACATTTACCATTTTCATGTTAAGTGGTCCATTTCGCTTATTTTTGTGTTATTTGAAAAACCGTAATTTCAGCACAACTCGGTAACCAGTAGAGACAGAGACTTCTCCTATGTAAATTTGTAATCAGCGCACCCATTTTAGTAAGATAGCAAAGGTTTGATGTTAATCCGGGTCCTAGTTTTAGAGATAGGAGTGCTACTTCAAAATTATAGTTTAAAATATGTGATTTCTTACAAAATTTTAGCCAGTCGGCAAAAACTCAACTACCTTCAATCAAATTAAGGTTGTGGTTCTAGATACAATTTTTGACGCTGATTACGCCGGTATAATTTGATTTTACTTATTTGGAACGGTTCGGCAGTTATTACGTTCCCAATTATCAAAAATGATGCTAAAAACACCCATTTTACTATGTTAGAAACTTTGAACGCAATTTGTGTCCGATCTAATCGACCGATGTTGACGGTTCAAACGGTATCGGATGGGAAATTGGCCGAGGAATTCATTTCTGAAAGCCCCGTTGCTCTAAGGTGCGCGGTTCGCGAGAAAAACGCGATAAACCGTGGAAATTATAGTTTCCCACTTTCTGGCCGAACCGTACACGGTACGGGAAAACAGACCTCACCGTTGAATTCAGCACATCCCAATGCATAAGCATGACTACATTAGAACGCTCTATCTCTCAAAAAGTTATAATTATCTTTTCGGTCTAAATTTAGCACTTTTAGATAGAAAAAAATTGAACATTGCAACCGTTGGTGATAGAAAGGTTTACCCACTACCAAATGATAGCTCTCGTTGAGTCTATCAAAAAAATGTATACTTTTATATGCCTAACATTTACCATTTTCATGTTAAGTGGTCCAATTCGCTTATTTTTGTATTATTTGAAAAACCGTAATTTCAGCACAACTCGGTAACCAGTAGAGACAGAGACTTCTCCTATGTAAATTTGTAATCAGCGCACCCATTTTAGTAAGATAGCAAAGGTTTGATGTTAATCCGGGTCCTAGTTTTAGAGATAGGAGTGCTACTTCAAAATTATAGTTTAAAATATGTGATTTCTTACAAAATTTTAGCCAGTCGGCAAAAACTCAACTACCTTCAATCAAATTAAGGTTGTGGTTCTAGATACAATTTTTGACGCTGATTACGCCGGTATAATTTGATTTTACTTATTTGGAACGGTTCGGCAGTTATTACGTTCCCAATTATCAAAAATGATGCTAAAAACACCCATTTTACTATGTTAGAAACTTTGAACGCAATTTGTGTCCGATCTAATCGACCGATGTTGACGGTTCAAACGGTATCGGATGGGAAATTGGCCGAGGAATTCATTTCTGAAAGCCCCGTTGCTCTAAGGTGCGCGGTTCGCGAGAAAAACGCGATAAACCGTGGAAATTATAGTTTCCCACTTTCTGGCCGAACCGTACACGGTACGGGAAAACAGACCTCACCGTTGAATTCAGCACATCCCAATGCATAAGCATGACTACATTAGAACGCTCTATCTCTCAAAAAGTTATAATTATCTTTTCGGTCTAAATTTAGCACTTTTAGATAGAAAAAAATTGAACATTGCAACCGTTGGTGATAGAAAGGTTTACCCACTACCAAATGATAGCTCTCGTTGAGTCTATCAAAAAAATGTATACTTTTATATGCCTAACATTTACCATTTTCATGTTAAGTGGTCCATTTCGCTTATTTTTGTGTTATTTGAAAAACCGTAATTTTAGCACAACTCGGTAACCAGTAGAGACAGAGACTTCTCCTATGTAAATTTGTAATCAGCGCACCCATTTTAGTAAGATAGCAAAGGTTTGATGTTAATCCGGGTCCTAGTTTTAGAGATAGGAGTGCTACTTCAAAATTATAGTTTAAAATATGTGATTTCTTACAAAATTTTAGCCAGTCGGCAAAAACTCAACTACCTTCAATCAAATTAAGGTTGTGGTTCTAGATACAATTTTTGACGCTGATTACGCCGGTATAATTTGATTTTACTTATTTGGAACGGTTCGGCAGTTATTACGTTCCCAATTATCAAAAATGATGCTAAAAACACCCATTTTACTATGTTAGAAACTTTGAACGCAAACTGTGTCCGATCTAATCGACCGATGTTGACGGTTCAAACGGTATCGGATGGGAAATTGGCCGAGGAATTCATTTCTGAAAGCCCCGTTGCTCTAAGGTGCGCGGTTCGCGAGAAAAACGCGATAAACCGTGGAAATTATAGTTTCCCACTTTCTGGCCGAACCGTACACGCTACGGGAAAACAGACCTCACCGTTGAATTCAGCACATCCCAATGCATAAGCATGACTACATTAGAACGCTCTATCTCTCAAAAAGTTATAATTATCTTTTCGGTCTAAATTTAGCACTTTTAGATAGAAAAAAATTGAACATTGCAACCGTTGGTGATAGAAAGGTTTACCCACTACCAAATGATAGCTCTCGTTGAGTCTATCAAAAAAATGTATACTTTTATATGCCTAACATTTACCATTTTCATGTTAAGTGGTCCATTTCGCTTATTTTTGTGTTATTTGAAAAACCGTAATTTCAGCACAACTCGGTAACCAGTAGAGACAGAGACTTCTCCTATGTAAATTTGTAATCAGCGCACCCATTTTAGTAAGATAGCAAAGGTTTGATGTTAATCCGGGTCCTAGTTTTAGAGATAGGAGTGCTACTTCAAAATTATAGTTTAAAATATGTGATTTCTTACAAAATTTTAGCCAGTCGGCAAAAACTCAACTACCTTCAATCAAATTAAGGTTGTGGTTCTAGATACAATTTTTGACGCTGATTACGCCGGTATAATTTGATTTTACTTATTTGGAACGGTTCGGCAGTTATTACGTTCCCAATTATCAAAAATGATGCTAAAAACACCCATTTTACTATGTTAGAAACTTTGAACGCAATTTGTGTCCGATCTAATCGACCGATGTTGACGGTTCAAACGGTATCGGATGGGAAATTGGCCGAGGAATTCATTTCTGAAAGCCCCGTTGCTCTAAGGTGCGCGGTTCGCGAGAAAAACGCGATAAACCGTGGAAATTATAGTTTCCCACTTTCTGGCCGAACCGTACACGGTACGGGAAAACAGACCTCACCGTTGAATTCAGCACATCCCAATGCATAAGCATGACTACATTAGAACGCTCTATCTCTCAAAAAGTTATAATTATCTTTTCGGTCTAAATTTAGCACTTTTAGATAGAAAAAAATTGAACATTGCAACCGTTGGTGATAGAAAGGTTTACCCACTACCAAATGATAGCTCTCGTTGAGTCTATCAAAAAAATGTATACTTTTATATGCCTAACATTTACCATTTTCATGTTAAGTGGTCCATTTCGCTTATTTTTGTGTTATTTGAAAAACCGTAATTTTAGCACAACTCGGTAACCAGTAGAGACAGAGACTTCTCCTATGTAAATTTGTAATCAGCGCACCCATTTTAGTAAGATAGCAAAGGTTTGATGTTAATCCGGGTCCTAGTTTTAGAGATAGGAGTGCTACTTCAAAATTATAGTTTAAAATATGTGATTTCTTACAAAATTTTAGCCAGTCGGCAAAAACTCAACTACCTTCAATCAAATTAAGGTTGTGGTTCTAGATACAATTTTTGACGCTGATTACGCCGGTATAATTTGATTTTACTTATTTGGAACGGTTCGGCAGTTATTACGTTCCCAATTATCAAAAATGATGCTAAAAACACCCATTTTACTATGTTAGAAACTTTGAACGCAAACTGTGTCCGATCTAATCGACCGATGTTGACGGTTCAAACGGTATCGGATGGGAAATTGGCCGAGGAATTCATTTCTGAAAGCCCCGTTGCTCTAAGGTGCGCGGTTCGCGAGAAAAACGCGATAAACCGTGGAAATTATAGTTTCCCACTTTCTGGCCGAACCGTACACGCTACGGGAAAACAGACCTCACCGTTGAATTCAGCACATCCCAATGCATAAGCATGACTACATTAGAACGCTCTATCTCTCAAAAAGTTATAATTATCTTTTCGGTCTAAATTTAGCACTTTTAGATAGAAAAAAATTGAACATTGCAACCGTTGGTGATAGAAAGGTTTACCCACTACCAAATGATAGCTCTCGTTGAGTCTATCAAAAAAATGTATACTTTTATATGCCTAACATTTACCATTTTCATGTTAAGTGGTCCATTTCGCTTATTTTTGTGTTATTTGAAAAACCGTAATTTCAGCACAACTCGGTAACCAGTAGAGACAGAGACTTCTCCTATGTAAATTTGTAATCAGCGCACCCATTTTAGTAAGATAGCAAAGGTTTGATGTTAATCCGGGTCCTAGTTTTAGAGATAGGAGTGCTACTTCAAAATTATAGTTTAAAATATGTGATTTCTTACAAAATTTTAGCCAGTCGGCAAAAACTCAACTACCTTCAATCAAATTAAGGTTGTGGTTCTAGATACAATTTTTGACGCTGATTACGCCGGTATAATTTGATTTTACTTATTTGGAACGGTTCGGCAGTTATTACGTTCCCAATTATCAAAAATGATGCTAAAAACACCCATTTTACTATGTTAGAAACTTTGAACGCAATTTGTGTCCGATCTAATCGACCGATGTTGACGGTTCAAACGGTATCGGATGGGAAATTGGCCGAGGAATTCATTTCTGAAAGCCCCGTTGCTCTAAGGTGCGCGGTTCGCGAGAAAAACGCGATAAACCGTGGAAATTATAGTTTCCCACTTTCTGGCCGAACCGTACACGGTACGGGAAAACAGACCTCACCGTTGAATTCAGCACATCCCAATGCATAAGCATGACTACATTAGAACGCTCTATCTCTCAAAAAGTTATAATTATCTTTTCGGTCTAAATTTAGCACTTTTAGATAGAAAAAAATTGAACATTGCAACCGTTGGTGATAGAAAGGTTTACCCACTACCAAATGATAGCTCTCGTTGAGTCTATCAAAAAAATGTATACTTTTATATGCCTAACATTTACCATTTTCATGTTAAGTGGTCCATTTCGCTTATTTTTGTGTTATTTGAAAAACCGTAATTTTAGCACAACTCGGTAACCAGTAGAGACAGAGACTTCTCCTATGTAAATTTGTAATCAGCGCACCCATTTTAGTAAGATAGCAAAGGTTTGATGTTAATCCGGGTCCTAGTTTTAGAGATAGGAGTGCTACTTCAAAATTATAGTTTAAAATATGTGATTTCTTACAAAATTTTAGCCAGTCGGCAAAAACTCAACTACCTTCAATCAAATTAAGGTTGTGGTTCTAGATACAATTTTTGACGCTGATTACGCCGGTATAATTTGATTTTACTTATTTGGAACGGTTCGGCAGTTATTACGTTCCCAATTATCAAAAATGATGCTAAAAACACCCATTTTACTATGTTAGAAACTTTGAACGCAATTTGTGTCCGATCTAATCGACCGATGTTGACGGTTCAAACGGTATCGGATGGGAAATTGGCCGAGGAATTCATTTCTGAAAGCCGCGTTGCTCTAAGTTGCGCGGTTCGCGAGAGAAACGCGATAAACCGTGGAAATTATAGTTTCCCACTTTCTGACCGAACCGTACACGCTACGAGAAAACAGACCTCACCGTTGAATTCAGCACATCCCAATGCATAAGCATGACTACATTAGAACGCTCTATCTCTCAAA
The DNA here is from genome assembly GCA_964023965.1 of Melinopterus prodromus. Classification (NCBI taxonomy): domain Eukaryota; kingdom Metazoa; phylum Arthropoda; class Insecta; order Coleoptera; family Scarabaeidae; genus Melinopterus; species Melinopterus prodromus. The sequence goes on along the minus strand of OZ030395.1, from coordinate 4,009,643 downwards.
AAGTTATAATTATTTTTTCGGTCTAAATTTAGCACTTTTAGATAGAAAAAAATTGAACATTGCAACCGTTGGTGATAGAAAGGTTTACCCACTACCAAATGATAGCTCTCGTTGAGTCTATCAAAAAAATGTATACTTTTATATGCCTAACATTTACCATTTTCATGTTAAGTGGTCCATTTCGCTTATTTTTGTGTTATTTGAAAAACCGTAATTTCAGCACAACTCGGTAACCAGTAGAGACAGAGACTTCTCCTATGTAAATTTGTAATCAGCGCACCCATTTTAGTAAGATAGCAAAGGTTTCATGTTGATCCGGGTCCTAGTTTTAGAGATAGGAGTGCTACTTCAAAATTATAGTTTAAAATATGTGATTTCTTACAAAATTTTAGCCAGTCGGCAAAAACTCAACTACCTTCAATCAAATTAAGGTTGTGGTTCTAGATACAATTTTTGACGCTGATTACGCCGGTATAATTTGATTTTACTTATTTGGAACGGTTCGGCAGTTATTACGTTCCCAATTATCAAAAATGATGCTAAAAACACCCATTTTACTATGTTAGAAACTTTGAACGCAATTTGTGTCCGATCTAATCGACCGATGTTGACGGTTCAAACGGTATCGGATGGGAAATTGGCCGAGGAATTCATTTCTGAAAGCCGCGTTGCTCTAAGTTGCGCGGTTCGCGAGAGAAACGCGATAAACCGTGGAAATTATAGTTTCCCACTTTCTGACCGAACCGTACACGCTACGAGAAAACAGACCTCACCGTTGAATTCAGCACATCCCAATGCATAAGCATGACTACATTAGAACGCTCTATCTCTCAAAAAGTTATAATTATTTTTTCGGTCTAAATTTAGCACTTTTAGATAGAAAAAAATTGAACATTGCAACCGTTGGTGATAGAAAGGTTTACCCACTACCAAATGATAGCTCTCGTTGAGTCTATCAAAAAAATGTATACTTTTATATGCCTAACATTTACCATTTTCATGTTAAGTGGTCCATTTCGCTTATTTTTGTGTTATTTGAAAAACCGTAATTTCAGCACAACTCGGTAACCAGTAGAGACAGAGACTTCTCCTATGTAAATTTGTAATCAGCGCACCCATTTTAGTAAGATAGCAAAGGTTTCATGTTGATCCGGGTCCTAGTTTTAGAGATAGGAGTGCTACTTCAAAATTATAGTTTAAAATATGTGATTTCTTACAAAATTTTAGCCAGTCGGCAAAAACTCAACTACCTTCAATCAAATTAAGGTTGTGGTTCTAGATACAATTTTTGACGCTGATTACGCCGGTATAATTTGATTTTACTTATTTGGAACGGTTCGGCAGTTATTACGTTCCCAATTATCAAAAATGATGCTAAAAACACCCATTTTACTATGTTAGAAACTTTGAACGCAATTTGTGTCCGATCTAATCGACCGATGTTGACGGTTCAAACGGTATCGGATGGGAAATTGGCCGAGGAATTCATTTCTGAAAGCCGCGTTGCTCTAAGTTGCGCGGTTCGCGAGAGAAACGCGATAAACCGTGGAAATTATAGTTTCCCACTTTCTGACCGAACCGTACACGCTACGAGAAAACAGACCTCACCGTTGAATTCAGCACATCCCAATGCATAAGCATGACTACATTAGAACGCTCTATCTCTCAAAAAGTTATAATTATTTTTTCGGTCTAAATTTAGCACTTTTAGATAGAAAAAAATTGAACATTGCAACCGTTGGTGATAGAAAGGTTTACCCACTACCAAATGATAGCTCTCGTTGAGTCTATCAAAAAAATGTATACTTTTATATGCCTAACATTTACCATTTTCATGTTAAGTGGTCCATTTCGCTTATTTTTGTGTTATTTGAAAAACCGTAATTTCAGCACAACTCGGTAACCAGTAGAGACAGAGACTTCTCCTATGTAAATTTGTAATCAGCGCACCCATTTTAGTAAGATAGCAAAGGTTTCATGTTGATCCGGGTCCTAGTTTTAGAGATAGGAGTGCTACTTCAAAATTATAGTTTAAAATATGTGATTTCTTACAAAATTTTAGCCAGTCGGCAAAAACCCAACTACCTTCAATCAAATTAAGGTTGTGGTTCTTGATACAATTTTTGAAGCTGATTACGCCGGTATAATTTGATTTTACTTATTTGGAACGGTTCGGCAGTTATTACGTTCCCAATTATCAAAAATGATGCTAAAAACACCCATTTTACTATGTTAGAAACTTTGAACGCAATTTGTGTCCGATCTAATCGACCGATGTTGACGGTTCAAACGGTATCGGATGGGAAATTGGCCGAGGAATTCATTTCTGAAAGCCGCGTTGCTCTAAGTTGCGCGGTTCGCGAGAGAAACGCGATAAACCGTGGAAATTATAGTTTCCCACTTTCTGACCGAACCGTACACGCTACGAGAAAACAGACCTCACCGTTGAATTCAGCACATCCCAATGCATAAGCATGACTACATTAGAACGCTCTATCTCTCAAAAAGTTATAATTATTTTTTCGGTCTAAATTTAGCACTTTTAGATAGAAAAAAATTGAACATTGCAACCGTTGGTGATAGAAAGGTTTACCCACTACCAAATGATAGCTCTCGTTGAGTCTATCAAAAAAATGTATACTTTTATATGCCTAACATTTACCATTTTCATGTTAAGTGGTCCATTTCGCTTATTTTTGTGTTATTTGAAAAACCGTAATTTCAGCACAACTCGGTAACCAGTAGAGACAGAGACTTCTCCTATGTAAATTTGTAATCAGCGCACCCATTTTAGTAAGATAGCAAAGGTTTCATGTTGATCCGGGTCCTAGTTTTAGAGATAGGAGTGCTACTTCAAAATTATAGTTTAAAATATGTGATTTCTTACAAAATTTTAGCCAGTCGGCAAAAACTCAACTACCTTCAATCAAATTAAGGTTGTGGTTCTAGATACAATTTTTGACGCTGATTACGCCGGTATAATTTGATTTTACTTATTTGGAACGGTTCGGCAGTTATTACGTTCCCAATTATCAAAAATGATGCTAAAAACACCCATTTTACTATGTTAGAAACTTTGAACGCAATTTGTGTCCGATCTAATCGACCGATGTTGACGGTTCAAACGGTATCGGATGGGAAATTGGCCGAGGAATTCATTTCTGAAAGCCGCGTTGCTCTAAGTTGCGCGGTTCGCGAGAGAAACGCGATAAACCGTGGAAATTATAGTTTCCCACTTTCTGACCGAACCGTACACGCTACGAGAAAACAGACCTCACCGTTGAATTCAGCACATCCCAATGCATAAGCATGACTACATTAGAACGCTCTATCTCTCAAAAAGTTATAATTATTTTTTCGGTCTAAATTTAGCACTTTTAGATAGAAAAAAATTGAACATTGCAACCGTTGGTGATAGAAAGGTTTACCCACTACCAAATGATAGCTCTCGTTGAGTCTATCAAAAAAATGTATACTTTTATATGCCTAACATTTACCATTTTCATGTTAAGTGGTCCATTTCGCTTATTTTTGTGTTATTTGAAAAACCGTAATTTCAGCACAACTCGGTAACCAGTAGAGACAGAGACTTCTCCTATGTAAATTTGTAATCAGCGCACCCATTTTAGTAAGATAGCAAAGGTTTCATGTTGATCCGGGTCCTAGTTTTAGAGATAGGAGTGCTACTTCAAAATTATAGTTTAAAATATGTGATTTCTTACAAAATTTTAGCCAGTCGGCAAAAACTCAACTACCTTCAATCAAATTAAGGTTGTGGTTCTAGATACAATTTTTGACGCTGATTACGCCGGTATAATTTGATTTTACTTATTTGGAACGGTTCGGCAGTTATTACGTTCCCAATTATCAAAAATGATGCTAAAAACACCCATTTTACTATGTTAGAAACTTTGAACGCAATTTGTGTCCGATCTAATCGACCGATGTTGACGGTTCAAACGGTATCGGATGGGAAATTGGCCGAGGAATTCATTTCTGAAAGCCGCGTTGCTCTAAGTTGCGCGGTTCGCGAGAGAAACGCGATAAACCGTGGAAATTATAGTTTCCCACTTTCTGACCGAACCGTACACGCTACGAGAAAACAGACCTCACCGTTGAATTCAGCACATCCCAATGCATAAGCATGACTACATTAGAACGCTCTATCTCTCAAAAAGTTATAATTATTTTTTCGGTCTAAATTTAGCACTTTTAGATAGAAAAAAATTGAACATTGCAACCGTTGGTGATAGAAAGGTTTACCCACTACCAAATGATAGCTCTCGTTGAGTCTATCAAAAAAATGTATACTTTTATATGCCTAACATTTACCATTTTCATGTTAAGTGGTCCATTTCGCTTATTTTTGTGTTATTTGAAAAACCGTAATTTCAGCACAACTCGGTAACCAGTAGAGACAGAGACTTCTCCTATGTAAATTTGTAATCAGCGCACCCATTTTAGTAAGATAGCAAAGGTTTCATGTTGATCCGGGTCCTAGTTTTAGAGATAGGAGTGCTACTTCAAAATTATAGTTTAAAATATGTGATTTCTTACAAAATTTTAGCCAGTCGGCAAAAACCCAACTACCTTCAATCAAATTAAGGTTGTGGTTCTTGATACAATTTTTGAAGCTGATTACGCCGGTATAATTTGATTTTACTTATTTGGAACGGTTCGGCAGTTATTACGTTCCCAATTATCAAAAATGATGCTAAAAACACCCATTTTACTATGTTAGAAACTTTGAACGCAATTTGTGTCCGATCTAATCGACCGATGTTGACGGTTCAAACGGTATCGGATGGGAAATTGGCCGAGGAATTCATTTCTGAAAGGCCCGTTGCTCTAAGTTGCGCGGTTCGCGAGAAAAACGCGATAAACCGCGGAAATTATAGTTTCCCACTTTCTGGCCAAACCGTACACGCTACGGGAAAACCGACCTCACCGTTGAATTCAGCACATCCCAATGCATAAGCATGACTACATTAGAACGCTCTATCTCTCAAAAAGTTATAATTATCTTTTCGGTCTAAATTTAGCACTTTTAGATAGAAAAAAATTGAACATTGCAACCGTTGGTGATAGAAAGGTTTACCCACTACCAAATGATAGCTCTCGTTGAGTCTATCAAAAAATGTATACTTTTATATGCCTAAGATTTACCATTTTCATGTTAAGTGGTCCATTTCGCTTATTTTTGTGTTATTTGAAAAACCGTAATTTCAGCACAACTCGGTAACCAGTAGAGACAGAGACTTTTCCTATGTAAATTTGTAATCAGCGCACCCATTTTAGTAAGATAGCAAAGGTTTGATGTTAATCCGGGTCCTAGTTTTAGAGATAGGAGTGCTACTTCAAAATTATAGTTTAAAATATGTGATTTCTTACAAAATTTTAGCCAGTCGGCAAAAACTCAACTACCTTCAATCAAATTAAGGTTGTGGTTCTTGATACAATTTTTGACGCTGATTACGCCGGTATAATTAGATTTTACATATTTGGAACGGTTCGGCAGTTATTACGTTCCCAATTATAAAAAATGATGCTAAAAACACCAATTTTACTATGTTAGAAACTTTGAACGCAAAGTGTGTCCGATCCAATCGACCGATGTTGACGGTTCAAACGGTATCGGATGGGAAATTGGCCGAGGAATTCATTATTACAATTCATTATTACAATTAATAAACAAAATAGACAGAACAACAACCCAAACTACACCAATGATATTCATTTGCGTGTTAACTTTCGAAACACTTAAAAACTGTTTTTACCAGCACCGGTCGAATTATACCATCATACAATTGATCTTGCGCAAACCGCAATTAACTCGACGACTAACAAACACGCACCGCCCAGCGTATTTCCCGCGAATTTTCACCGGAGCGCGCCCACCTGCCCACACCGCATTTACAATTCCTCGAAAAGGTCCACTCCCAAAACACCGACGATGTGAACGCGAGCCCTCAGTCAGTGTCGGCCGCCGGTCACGGCATCGCCCGCGCCCGTCAAATGACAGCGGCGAACGCACTCTCGCTCAGTGTCAAGCGGGCCGTTTTTTGTTTTCGCCTCTTTATCTGTCCGAATCTGTCCCGAAACGTCAAAATTTCAAGTGTATCGCTCTCCTCTCTCGACAGCCCGACAAGGTGTTTTAGAACTAGAAAAGAACGACAGAAGCAGTTTGAAGATTGAATTAAACGGACGGAATTTGGAATTTTCGTGTTTGGAATATCTTTTGTGTTTGGAACGTTACAATTTGTACTGTGGTGGCGAAAAGGAGGTTTTTTTTTTTTTCGACCGACGAAACACGGCCACTAGATGGGGTGACGTGCCGCCAACTTCACGACAGTCCTCGAGTAAACATGGCCGATGTATTGATTCACCCAATAGAGGCTCTAAAGCTTCTCGCGAAACGCGAAGGATTGTTCTTTTGAGGGCAATAGCGTATAGCTTAGAATATTTAAGAAGACAGCGGGGGAAACGATATGCGTGAAAATTGTGAGTCTCTTCTTTCGCTATACCCCCACACTAAGAACTCGAGAACACTGTTTTACCCGAACCCTCGTACAACAAGAAACCCTCCTGTAAACAGCATAAAAACCCGATCTTTTCGCTTCGAGCCTTCCACACAGCTTCAAGGCTTCGGCTAATAATACAGCTAGCAGCTAAATATAAAACCCCAGAGTTATTCATGTCATACACACGCATAATCTACTCTTCCATTTCGAATTTACCGCTTTTTATCTTTGGTCTGCGAGCCACCCCTTAGATCTAACCGACATAACCTTACAAAATCTTTGCATGCATCCGTGTAGAACGCAGAATACGTGATTCACTCTTTATTCTTTCCGGTGCCAGTTTCAAAAATCAATACATAACTTCGGGCGTTCACAAGGACGGACTAAACTCCGGCGCCCACGACGCTTGCGCGTTGCTAGAACAGCTGGTCTTTGCACCGCCACTCCGGTACTGGAGATAGGCAATAATTATTATTTTGTGTCGGTTTGGTTGCGTCCTTATTATAAACGAAATACCTACGGTAGTTTTTCGTCTATGATCTTTTAAAAATGCCTAAACGATGATTCGATTATTGAAAAAAGGTGTTTAGGTTTTTGCGTCGACAATATTGTGTGACTAAACCTCGTTTTTTTCTGATGTTTTAGGTCGGAGAACATAAGTTTCGACAAACCGTTCAATTCGACTGACCAAAATAATAACATAACGATGACTTCAGAGGACTTGCTGCAGACGGGGCACGTTGTCAAGGAACGATGGAAGGTATGTTGGAAATCTTTGCTTCATTCGCTTGGTTTTATAATCCCGGAATTCCCAAAATTGCATAAAAACGCACGAACCTAAATCTACAAAATGCACCTTCTAAAATTGTTCAGTTTTTCTTGGTTGACAGTCGAGTATTCGAAAAGACCCTGAAGAACCTTGTAGAATATGGGTCAAAACGGGGAATTTTATATCTCCTGTAATGCACAATGAACGGTGCATGCTTGGGATTATTTATAGCAAAAGATAAGTTGAAATATGCAGCTATTGTGGCCAGGAAATTATCTTTGATAGTTACTACGAAATATTTAACGAATTCCTATAGATAATACGCGAAGTTATGATTTAAAACTATTGTTAGAAAAAGATATTGGTTAGAATTCACAAAAGGAACAGAAAAAGAATTTAATAATATAGGAGAAACACCTCAAATTAGTGTAAGTAAAAATTACTGTGCACAGATAAGACGTGATAGTGACACTGATTTTGTCACAAGAGATGTGAGATATCGTTTCGATTTTGGCTTTTCAGCTTTTAATGTAATCATTTAAAGTATAATCCCAATCAATTACCTACAATTTGGCCTAATAGAAAAGGATTTACACAAAACTATTGTTAGAAAAAGATATTTGTTAGAATTCACAAAAAGAACAGAAAAAGAATTTAATAATATAGGAGAAACACCTCAAATTAGTGTAAGTAAAAATTACTGTGCACAGATAAGACGTGATAGTGACACTGATTTTGTCACAAGAGATGTGAGATATCGTTTCGATTTTGGCTTTTCAGCTTTTAATGTAATCATTTAAAGTATAATCCCAATCAATTACCTACAATTTGGCCTAATAGAAAAGGATTTACACAAAACTATTGTTAGAAAAAGATATTTGTTAGAATTCACAAAAAGAACAGAAAAAGAATTTAATAATATAGGAGAAACACCTCAAATTGGTGTAAGTAAAAATTACTGTGCACAGATAAGACGTGATAGTGACACTGATTTTGTCACAAGAGATGTGAGATATCGTTTCGATTTTGGCTTTTCAGCTTTTAATGTAATCATTTAAAGTATAATCCCAATCAATTACCTACAATTTGGCCTAATAGAAAAGGATTTACACAAAACTATTGTTAGAAAAAGATATTTGTTAGAATTCACAAAAAGAACAGAAAAAGAATTTAATAATATAGGAGAAACACCTCAAATTAGTGTAAGTAAAAATTACTGTGCACAGATAAGACGTGATAGTGACACTGATTTTATCACAAGAGATGTGAGATATCGTTTCGATTTTGGCTTTTCAGCTTTTAATGTAATCATTTAAAGTATAATCCCAATCAATTACCTACAATTTGGCCTAATAGAAAAGGATTTACACTGTTTTTGTAAAAGTTATAAACATTTTTCTGTAGTAAAGATATATAATTTGTACCGCAATACTCAAAAAATTAGTAGACTAGATTACTGTGATTTAGGGGTTGTATGACAAAAAGAAAATTTCTCAGCGTAAATGAGTAAATACAACAATTAATTTCCTACGAATTTGTCATATAAAGCAAAGATATGTAACAATTTTTTTCCATTTCCTATACATTTAATGTTTGTAAATGTTATAAAAAAATTTCTGTAGCGCTTTTCGTAGTACATATATCTGAAAGCTTTCATTGAAAGTATATGCAAATTATTGTGAATTAAAGGTTGTTTGCTACAGAATGGGAAATAGTGACTAACTAATTGAGATAGGTAGTCAACATTTTGACGTATGGAATATCATCGTTCAGTAATTTTTAAAACGTTATAAACAATTTTCAGCAATCAAGTTTGTGTTTCTTTGGCTGTCGATACTTAATATTGTTACAATACTAATCGGCTCGTCGCTCTGTTGCCTGTTAGCAACGGAGTTGTTACCCCTAAATCATCATTATTTTGTTTATCTCTCAATAAGTATAAAAAAGTAGTAAAATGAAAGCATTTTTCTTGGCAAAGAACATATGACTTGAGGCTTTATTAGATTTACAAAATTCTACCATTTGCAAGTTTCAAACCTACATGTGTTTTACCGATCAAAAATAATACCTGATTCACTAGTTTGACAATAACCAATCAATCTTTTGATCTGAGTGATTTGTTACTGATATAAATTTCAGTAAAGAATTTTTCCGGGACATAATACCAAACTTTCATCACTAACCCAACATTTTTTTCCAATTTTTCTGCGCTAAATTACATTTCTACTTATTATTTTAAGCGAAATTTCATTTGGTGCCATTTTAATCGGAAAAAAATGTTTTCTATCGAATAATCGGGGTACACCAATGAAATAAAAGATCCAAAAAAAGACTCGTTGACATAAACAAATTAAATTCACGCCTGAGGTTGTCAGATATACAATATAAATGATAAATACAATATAAATACAATAACTTGATTTACCTAGTGTTTATCAATCAAAATAACGATTGATGCGTTGCTGTGTTCAGAATATCATCGTGATTGAAAATGTCACACAAACAATATAGAATTCCATTTAAAATTTCAATATTGCCGTCATTTCCGGAAAAACCGGAAGTAAGTTTTTTTATTTCGCACGAGGACTTATTTTATACCGTGTTTCATTAGAAATGGTAAAACATAAATGTTTAACATTTCTTAATAATAAATATTATTTAACAATAGTTAAAACACTTAATATTTACTAGAATGTTTTTCTTTGTCTGAATTTGTGGGGTTTACCTTACTTTTTATTTCTTGTAGGAAGTGAAATAATGAACCTGCTGGACATACAACGTAAAAAATAATACAATACATTTATTTGTTTTGGCCAAAATCATAAAAACTTAACTAGGCAATCCTACACAGAGAGAAAAGATTTCTTGTTTCAAAGAAATGTATTTGTTTGAATTTATTCTTTTGGGTCAAAACATATTTCTTTGACGCCAACAATATTTACTTCATTGAATACTCTAGTTTATTTGCTTGCAGAGATTAATTTATTTGAAATATTTATTTAAGTGGAATAAATATATATATGGATACAAACAATAATTACTTTCCTTTAAAGTAATATTTTAGTTTTGATTTTAAAAAAACGTTTCTTTACACCAATGAAATATAATTTTGATTCTAACATATAAATTTGTATATAAGGAGAGATTTATTTCGCTTAAAGTAATATTTTGTCTTTGGCTTAAAACTAGGTTTACTTCCGCCAAAGAAATCATATTTTGATTAAAATACATATATTTTTACACAAGAAAATATTTATTTCCTTCAAAGTAATATTTTTGTTTTGGCTTTAAAATAGGTTTCCTTCCACCAAAGAAATCATATTTTGATTCAAACAAATATATTTTTAATGTCATCCAACGGTATTGTTAGATGGCGCTGTAAACTCTCTCCTCGCACTTCGTACATATCGAGAGTATAAAGCCGCGTGATCGACAGTTAGAACTTATAGAGTACAGTGCCTGCAGGTTGAACTTGCGATTACAAATCAGAGTACACTTTACTAACTTAACCTTGACTATATGTTGGGTTGGGAAGACCAAGCACTGGTCGAGGATGTGCGACATCTCAAAAAGGAGGTGACACATGGCGAGTCTTCCGAAAAATTCTTGTCTATTAATTCCTTCAATAAATTAATAATTTTAAGCATTTTAACTCGACCAACAATTTGTTAATTTAAAAAAATGTAATTCTTTCACTCAACACAATCATAATTATTTGAAGTAAATAAATCTCATTTCTTATAATACACAAATTGCAAACTTTTTCACTGGAAACATAAGTTGTTTGACGCAAATCAATGTTCTTTCTACCAAACAAATATTTCAAATAAATGCGTTTTTACCCGCAAATAAATATTTCTTTGCCTCTATTGAAACAACAAATATCTTTGAGTCAATGCATATTTATTTGAATCAAACAAAAATTTCTCTCTGTGTAGGATCAACTTATGCAATGTAAAAACGTTCACTGGTACTTTATTTTATTGTTAGTACCAGATACCTTGACAATACCGTTCATGGATGCATTATTTCCTGTGCTTTGCGAATTTCCTAACGACAGAACCTTACGATGTCGTTGCAAGGTGCGATTTGCAATTACTTATGACGACACGTGCTGTCAATTTGGTCCTGCTAAATTCCTCAGCTTGCACAACAAAATGTTTGTGTCATGGACAAATGAAATTAATTCTGATTTATTGATCGGAATGATGCGTTAAAACAATCAACCGAACAGCAAGAAGTCATAGTAAATTGCTCAAGATGATTAGTCAGCGGAGTTTTATATTAAATTTATCTCTTGGTATCGAATATATATGGTCAGTATAAACGTTTAGGATTGTTAGAAGCTCAAGTAGCGATACCAAAATTTACGATATATATATAATTCACGGAACGCCTCTTAGATCATGATAGGAAAAACAAGGGAATTGATCTGTTTTTTTTTTCTGTGCCTTTACTGAAGTAAACTAAACGAATTCCAGGGTGTTAAATCAGGATTTATATAGGCTTTGGTGCCACATGAAAAATATTTATTGGATGTTCAATAAGCACGTACAACACATTTTTTTGTCGTGGATATCGATTTTATTTATTTATCTACCGAGTTTGTTATTTGTTTTTTTATCTACATATTATGTATCTTAAACTTTCTCTCCGTTGTGGTAAACAACAATACCGTTGAACAGATAATCAAGCGTTTAAATTCAGAAAGATGATAATAAACATAGGGTGTGTTTTCGCAAATAGTTATGGTGCTGTAAAATTTATACAAGTTGTTGAAGATGGTTGTGTTACACATTGTTTTGACGACATCGCAAGTTTGTGATGATAATGCGTCTGACCTACTTTGAAAATTCGCGAATGTGAGATAATTTTAAGAATTTTGCTGTTAGAAATTTGTGCTAGAAGTTTGGAGGAACTTTTCGGTGTAATATATGAATATTGCACCCCTAAAGTCTACATACTAACAACATATTCTCCAGAAATCATAAAAAATAATGACCTTTGTCTACGCCTGCTATTTCAAAACAATATAATCGCGATCGGATTTTCTGACTTTCCTATAGTTTAAGAAGAGAGGAATCGAACGGTGTTGGTTTTATTGAGATTGAACAAAGGGTCAACGAGATACAGCCTATTGAATATCTGTAGTGATCTTATACAAAAATCAAAAGAGAAATATCAAATAGTCCTAACGATCCTTTTGAGTTTTTATGCGATATCCACAAACTTAAAGAAAATGTTATAAGTAAAAAAGATTTACTGGCACATTCCAAAGATACAGAAACCGCTTTAAAACTTGGCGATTCTTCCATCTTAACGGTTTAGCATTTGCTGCCGAAATGGTAAGCTAGTTAAATTTTATTTGGGTAGACACATAATTTGCCCGCATATAAAAATAATATTAAAATGTGCTGAGTCTTTGATGATATTATTACTGAAATTAATTAAAAACTATCAGTGATTAAAAAATTCCCCATGAAATGCTTGCATCAATATCTCCGAAAATAATACTTAAGCAGACCTAATTATACATCATATTAAAGATAAAATTTTGATGAAGATTTGGGTACATAATAAACAAAGAATTAGTTATAATATTGAGAGATTTAGATTTGGGAAAATGTAAAGAACGGAGATATTATGTCAATACCTATTCTGTCAAAAACGACAGAAGTTTGCTGATGACAGATTACTTAACAGTGTAGATATTGACATAATATTTCGGTTCTGAAAATCCGTTTTTTAAGCTTCTCCCAAATCTACATCTTTCAATATTTTTAAGTAATACTTTTCATTTTTAATATGGTGTACATTTTGTTCTGCTAAGCTTAATACTTTCGGAGATATTTGATGCAAGTAGTTCATGACAAATTTCACTGATAATCACTGATAATCACTGATAATTTATAATACATTTCAATAATAATGTCTTCATTCAGTAAACATTTTGATGGTATTATTGGTACTATTTTCATAGTCGGGCGAATTAATTATGATGCTAAATGATTTTGCGTCCATAGACCTTGTTTCCAGAAGGTCCAGTTGACGTTTTTAAAAATTCATTACCTCCCTTAACATTGGGCCAAATTTAAACATTGCTTAGCAGTTTTTTTTTCTAACCCTGCCTATAACTGTTGCTACCTGAGCGGGCGATAGACAGTTTGCTAAACTAATATTAATAAAAAAAGTACTTAAGAACCATGTCTACTTAAAATTGTCATAATTGGTTAGCAATGAAGGCCACTGAATATGAATTGAGTAATACATTAGATCTGAAAGAAATTACTCGCGATTTTGCAGAAAAAGGTTCGAAAGAGCTAATATTAATTTAGGGTTAAACTTTGTATATTGTACTAGTATTCTTTATTCATTGTTGTTTTAAAAGTATTGTTTGTACTAGTATAATCTCCAAAGGTTGTGTTTTTATCACAAATAAATTTCGTAAATATTGTCTCAGTATTGACTGTATTTTTCTGGATCATGATTTTTGTATAAATCTGTTTTTTTGTATAACTCATTTTGGAGTTAGGGGGGCGGCACTATTGAGATTTTCCTACGGCGGCAAAAACCCTACGGCCGGCCCTGCACCCAGTATTATTTCAATGATTTGCAGTTGGTTTGTTATAAAAGTAATTAATCAATTGAGCTGCTATTTTGTAAGTATGTAATTAATTAAGTATGTACAGGTGGGCCAAATTCGATGTTACTATAGGTGATCTCGGTAACTATAAGAGATATTGAAAAATGAGTAGAATCGTCTTTTTTTTGACAAACTCCATGCGAAAACCAAAATTAGCTATCGTGTTTTGTTTTCGAGTATTATTATCCTATTAATCTAAGCAAATTGCACTGCGTGATATGCACTGTCAAATATTTGTACCGAAAATATGAACATTTAATGCCGATCGGTAACATCGCACATCTGGACTTGCAAACACGTTGCAAACTCTCGAACGCATCGGCTGGCTCGACAAAAACTTGTAGTTCTGTGGCCGAAAAATACCTTCTACGCCGATATTGGGCAGACTATTTGAGGTAAACATATTAATGCTGCATGAATGCACCGGTGAAAAATACATTCTTATGCCTGCAAGAAACAGTTTTCGGGCTATAGAATTCTTAATACGTTTTACTTTCGACAAGAAAATAATATCTTGGTACGTAGTGTGTAGGATGTTTGTTTTCGCTACATTACTTAACATGTATGTAGTAATGACAATTTATGCAAGTAACTACCCAGTTGTATTGCCTCTTTGTATCATGCCATTGACATTTCTGGAGAACGTGTGTTTTTATCTGGCGCTACACAACAGTGTTTTTCCCAGTGGACTAATAAAGGGTTTTCCCTGTTTTCCCAGACGTAGTTTTTACTACAGACGATCGAAGTACGATTGTATTATTTTTCCAGGGGTATTGACTCTGGAAATTTTGCTCCATCACAGCTCTATGACCTTATGTCTGTGTCGTGATATTTGCATTTTAATCCCGATTACAAACACGACGCGTTTAGTTCAGGATATATTTCACTAAATAGAATTAACTAACTGATTTTATCTTTAGATCCCCAACAAAACACAGACTTTTCCAAATAAACCCGAAGAAATTACTATTTGTAGTACTATTAAACAGTATTTTTTTGCAGTTCTCATGTATTATATCATATCGGAACACTAATAGATATTTTTGGTGGTGACTAATAATGAGGTGTAGTTCTTCCTTAACTACAGCTAGATTTGATTTATTTGCAAAAAAAATATACCAGGGATCCCCAAACTTTTTGTTCCCTAGAGCACTTTCTAGAATAATAGTCGGTCTGCAAGCACCAGTCCCTTCCTGTAAATAAATATATAGGTAACAGACCGATGTATTAAAAGACGGCAATATTTTTTCACCCGAGCCCTGAGTCACGTGTCCTTGTCAGCCAAAAGTTATATTTTACTATGGCTGAACATAGATGCACATAAGTTGACGCTCCTAAAAACGGTTGCAATTTTGTATTTTAACGATAAATATGACTTTTTTGTTATACATTCTTTAGAACCAAGTATGAACTTTCATTCGACATTATTTTTATTAAAATTTATCCACAATTTTGTTTATTGCAGGGACGAGAACATACGCTCTTATAAAAAAAAAAACAGTTTTATGCAGAACTTGAGTGTTTTAGTTTAGTGTTTAGCTTTGTTAAGCTTTTGAAAGTTGTTCAAATTATAGTATACATATTTGACATTACAACTACTGGAAAATCTGCTGCGGATAGGTGCGGATGCGGGTTTTGTGATTTTATTTCGAATACGTTGTAAAGGAAAATCCGAAAATTGATGTACCGGCTTATATGTAATTTAGTGCAATTTCTTGATACCGTGATATTAGAGGTAATTTAGAACATATTTAACCATATTTAGCTATATACAAATGGTTACAGTTATCGAGATATTGACAACTTTATGTTCAATACATCTTGTATGTTGTAAATGCCGTTATGTACGTATATTTTTTCGTTTTGGATCATGTATAGCAAACAACCCCGATGACCTAGACTCTTAAAAATCATCCGAAAAAAATCTTAAACATTGTACTTGTATATGCATTTCTTGGAAATTGGTTGCTTGAAGCCAATCGGATTCATATTCAAGGCAAGAAAATACATCGAAAGCACGTACTCGCATATACAGTTCACTGGTTTAAGTTGGATTCTTGTTGAGGAGAGACAATGGTACGTTTGTGAATAGAAACTGGTTAGGCGTTTTCGATAAATGTGTTTAGGCGGAATGCGAATGCGGGTTCAAAACATGCGTATTAGGGTCATACCACTAAAAAACGACCGTTTCAGCTTGAAGTTTGATCCAAATTCGAAAGTTTTCATGGAAATAATAAGTATAAATATTAGACAATTTTGAAATAATACTAAAAATAATAGATTTTATAGTGATAAATACGGTAAAATGGGTTCTTAATTGCCTCTACTATCACGTCTTAAAAGGAATGCATCGAACGGAAAACAGCATGAATAGCATATGTACCGTTTCAACTTTCAATACACAATTACGACTGGTGTAAACTTTCATTTTCTTCCTCTACCACTGGTCTTTAAAATAAAACTTTTTTCAGGATTTTCTTATAACATAACAGTCCCAATCATGTTATCTCATATTACTCAAAAACGGCATGTACTGTTCAATTTTAAATCCGTATATGCTGCGTATTTAAACTGGACATGCCATATATTATTTTATGAATTTGACACGGTAAAACATAATAGAAATAAAATTACAAAAAAATATTAATGACAAATGTTAAAGCAGTAATTAATTTACAATAGGTGTAGTGCAGTGAAGAACAATTTTTAATACAATTTTTTTAAGTCCTGGCCTGAATCCTATTGAACACGTGTGGGATCAGCTTGGCCGAGGTGGTCGCAAGCGCCCTAATCCACCACTAATCATACAAGAACTGACACAAGCCCTGATTGAGGAATAGGAAAGCATACCCCGAGAATTTCTTCGCAGTTGTTGAGGTTGAGGACCACTGCTGCATAGGGTGGTTGTAAATTTATACCGGCCATTCTGAGCTCATTAGTCTCCGCCTTTTTGGAATAAACTGCCCTCGGACATGCGACTCTCTAGTAAAAATCTCGACTCGAAATGACATGCTAGCAGCTATCGATCGCTATCTTCGTGACAATATAACTCTTATTTAATACAATTTATCAATGTTTTTTTTTTGTGATGAAATACGTTAGCTACTTACTGTGGCGATTTACATAATTCCTGATGCGTGTGGAAATACGGGTGCGACACAATGATGCAGCAACTTTGGACTGATGGATATAAGAAAGTTTTTTTTTTATCATAACGATTTTTTGTTCCTTTTTTTTGCTGGTGGGTTGTTAATGCTTGACCTTAGTGGGCAATCAGAATTAATGGAGGGGTTTCTGCGAATCTCTATGATTCATGGAGATAACAAATGCCAAACGCTAAAAGCTACAAATAAGTAAATTACATAACTCCTGCCAAAGTGACGCGTTAAAAATTGGGCTACTATAAATCTGGAAAATTATACTTGTCTAGCGTCTGATAGTTTAATAATACTGTTAAAATATTTAGGTAAACTGCGTCTGCGAGCAAACTTACACTATCCCGAGGGCGAAAAGGGCGAATAACAAACAAATTATGTAAATTTGGGACGCATCCAACCCTTCCATTCTACCCCAAAACCATGTAAACTTCCCAGCGGTTTCTGATTACCATATCAATACTTTATACCTACAGGATGATCCATAACACGAAGCAAAAAATAAAATACGTAATATATTCAACATGAACCTCGGTTCTGCTGCTTTGTTTTATAGGTTTCGTTTCGGGGTTTTTGTTTGTAACGTAATAAATTCTTTGTCACGTTCAAGCTTTATATATATTTTTTGTTAATACCGGGTGATCCACGCTATAGGTTACGCTCGGTTAGTTTTTACAACCACGAATGTAATTTTGAGAAGTATGTACAAAATATGCATATTTCCCAACATATTTCCCCACTTCCGGTTTTTCCGGAAGTCGTCAATGAAATTTTAAATGGCACCCCTGTATTATTTGTATTATTTATCAGGATGACATTTTTTGACAATTTTCGACAAATTTCACTAATTTGCCTATACCCATCTAGATTAATGCACAAAAAAACTTATTTTTTCGGTGCCTTGGTGATAAAAATTGACAATCGATATGTTTTTGTGTACATAATGTCATGCTGATTGAAAATATGACAGCAATAACATAGACTGCCGTTAGAAATTTCAATAATGACGTCATTTCCGGAAAAACCGGAACTCACGCTAACCTCAAGGGTAGCCCAAAAATGTGCATGTTTTGTTTATTAGCACTTTTCTACAACAATTTTTAGTTAAAGTTAAGGGCTTTTATAATATTGCATTCATCGTATTAATGTGTTGTAATGTTAACCAATTGCTTCCAAGTTCACAGAACGTAGGCGTAAATATTGAAGGTATTTTTTTTTTTGGGAAATACCCAGTGGAGTCTGTTACCCACTTCGGGGGCTATAGTTTAGATATACAAAAGGGGTAGTAACTCCACATTTGGGAGCAGTAGCGTTCAGGGTCTCTTCTGTACTTTCTTGTCCCAAATCATCTCTTAGATGACACTACGGATATACCTAAGAGATGAGAAAAGGCACAAACCACGAATCGCAAGATTACCTCTGGAATTTTTGAATTTTCCACTTCATTTAACAACCTAATATATTTCTGATTTATATTAAAAAAAGAATGACTTACCCCAACTATCACGTCCTCCATTTGTCCTCCAATCCGTCCTCCATTTGGTCGATGATTAGTGACCTACGACAACAAGAAATAACAATAAAAATAACGTTTGGACAAAAGTTTCAATTTATCCTACTCAACTCATAGAGCAATAATTATTTATCATTAATAAAGTTTATATTAGAGAAAGCTATTATAAATAGTGTTAACATTTTGCAAAATAAACTAAAGAGATTCTTTTTAACTCAAAATTTTTGCTTTGCAGGTGGTGAAAAAAATTGGAGGGGGCGGTTTCGGCGAGATCTACGAGGGCCTCGACCTGATCACCAGAGAGCAGGTGGCCCTGAAGGTGGAGTCGGCGCGGCAGCCGAAACAGGTGCTGAAGATGGAAGTCGCCGTGCTGAAAAAACTGCAGGGAAAGGAACACGTTTGCAGGTACAACCGTCATCTTTCAAGGGGGGAGCCTCGTATAGATGGCAAAAGGGTTAGGAAAGCTTTGGCATTTTTTTCTGAAAAGGCACCCTCAGCAGGGTGCCTTTGCATTCGAGCACGTTCCCAGCTGCCCTCTGCCCCCACTGTTAGTTACCTGCAGAGCGCGCCGAAGGACCTTAGCGAAAGTACCTATATCTAAGCAACCGCCTGGAACTCCGCTTTGCAATTTTAACAGCATATTCTCGATTTTTCTACCCGTCTATACGAAGCTCCCTCCTTAAGTGGCCACCATTCACATACAACTTTGGGCGCTTCAAGCCTAAACTATTAGATATTTAAATTTCACTCATGGAAAATTCTATGTGAATGGTAGTTAACTATTTCCTTAATTCTACTCTACTCTACTATATACTTTTGATGATGATTCGTAGGTTCATTGGCTGTGGGAGAAATGACAGATTTAATTACGTGGTGATGCAGCTGCAGGGCCGGAACCTGGCGGAGTTGCGCAGAGCTCAGCCCAGGGCCGCATTCAGCCTGTCCACTACGTTACGCTTAGGCTTACAGATACTCAAGGCGATAGAGAGCATACACTCGGTGGGATTCCTGCATCGAGACATTAAACCTGTGAGTACCACCTCAACTACGATCACGATTACTATTTATTAACGATTTGACCACCATTTCGTATAAGAATGATGCGGGTTTGTCTTGAGAATAAAGCGAAATGAATTTTGAGCGAATATGTCTTGGGTTTTTATGATGTTTTATGTCTTTTTCAGAGTAATTTTTCAATTGGACGACTCCCGTACAACTGCCGGCGGGTGTACATGTTGGATTTCGGTCTTGCTAGGCAGTACACGACGGGTACCGGTGAGGTTAGGGCTCCAAGGGCGGCGGCGGGGTTTAGGGGGACGGTACGGTACGCCAGCATCAATGCCCATAGGAATAAAGGTGAGAATGCTGAAATGTCACTTGTATTAATATCCGTGTCCTTGATATTAGCAAGTAGGTGTCAAGTAGGTGTAAAATTGTCTAATATACTTATTGTTTCCATGAAAACTTTCGAAATTTGATCATACTTCAAGCTGAAACGGTCGTTTTTTAGTGGTATGACCCTAATACGCATGTTCTGAACCCGCATTCGCATTCCGCATAAACACATTTATCGAAAACGCCTAACCAGTTTCTATTCACAAACTTACTATTGTCTCTCCTCAACAAGAATCCAATTTAAACCAGTGAACTGTGTATGCGAGTAGGTGCTTTCGATGTATTTTCTTGCCTTGAATATGAATCCGATTGGCTTCAAGCAACCAATTTCCAAGAAATGCATATACAAGTACAAAGTTTAAGGTTTTTTTCGGATGATTTTTAAGAGTCTAGGTCATCGGGGTTGTTTGCTATACATGATCCAAAACGGGAAAATATACGTGCATAACGGCATTTACAACATACAAGATGTATTGAACATAAAGTTGTCAATATCTCGATAACCGTAACCATTTGTATATAGCTAAATTTGGTTAAATATGTTCTAAATTACCTGTACTATCACGGTATCAAAAAATTGCACCAAATTACATATAAGCCGGTACATCAATTTTTGGACTTTCCTTTACAACGTATTAGAAATAAAATCGCAAAAACCGCATCCGCACCTATCCGCAGCAGATTTTCCAGTAGTTGTAATGTCAAATATGTATACTATAATTTGAACCACTTTCAAAAGCTTAACAAAGCTAAACACTAAACTAAAACACTCAAGTTCTGCATAAAACTGTTTTTTTTTAGAACAGCTAATGTTCTCGGCCCTGCAATAAACAAAATTGTGGGTAAATTTTAATAAAAATAATG
This sequence comes from Melinopterus prodromus, assembly GCA_964023965.1. NCBI lineage: Eukaryota > Metazoa > Arthropoda > Insecta > Coleoptera > Scarabaeidae > Melinopterus > Melinopterus prodromus. The sequence continues at coordinate 3,988,783 of OZ030395.1, read as the reverse complement.
TTGAATGACAGTTTATACTTGGTTCTAAAGAATGTATAATAAAAAAGTCACATTTATCGTTAAAATACAAAATTGCAACCGTTTTTAAGAGCGTCAACGTATGTGCATCTATGTTCAGCCATAGTAAAATATAACTTTTGGCTGACAAGGACACGTTGCTCAGGGGTCAGGTGAAAAAATATCGCCACCTTTTAATACATCGGTCTTTTACCTATCCCAGAAACTGGTTTACTTTTTGCAATTTAACAATTTAGAAATTTGATTTATGGCCAGCTTTTTGGGTCTAATACCATCGATCACAGCGCTTTTGCGTGCAGCGACAACGCCGGAACCTTCTGGAGGGATTCATATTCCGCCACGGGCATCTCAATCGTTTCTAAGTCCCCCACTCCGTACCGTACACACACAGGGCCAATACAATATCAAAATTATCGTTACAGAAATGGGTAGACACGACGATCTATGGAGTCTATTCTACATGCTCGTCGAGTTCGTGAACGGGCAGCTCCCGTGGAGGAAGGTGAAGGACAAGGAGCAGGTGGGCCTCATGAAGGAAAAATACGACCACCGACTACTACTTAAGCACCTACCGTCCGACCTCAAGCAATTCCTCGACCACATACAGAGTCTCGAATACGCGGACAAGCCAGACTATCAGGTAAGAGCCGAAACCTATCATCATCTATCAGTCTGGGGGACGTGGGTTCGAATCCCACGCCCTGCTTTCCGAGTAAAAGTTTTCCTGTGGTTTTCCTTTACTCCACGGCGAATTCTGAAAGCCAAACAACTTAAGACGTGCCACAGATTCGGGCCATAATAATGATAATTCGGGCCTGCCGATGCCCCCGTAGTGGCGAAAGCTCTTGGGGGATGTTAAGGCGTGGATTATTATTATTATTTATTGAAAATCTCTGATACATCTTATTAAATATTTGAAACCTAGATAATATAATTTAGATACAACATATAAATACTAAAATTACACTAATAATTTTGAAAAGTAATAAAGAGGATCAGGGCAAATTGGAAGTACCGAGCTTCGCCGAAGCCTAAGGTACTCCCTTTGCGGGTATCACTGCAGCTCTACCCAATTTTGAAAAATACTAGGCCATTTATGCTTTGCAAAGAAAAATTTCATTTTTCATTGCAAAGCAAAGGAAAACTGCAGAAAACCCTTGCAGCCTTGTGCAAAGGTCATTAAAAACACACACACACATTTATTAATAGACAATATACATTAAAAGAAGGTAAAGATGAAATATTAAGCAGCAAATTTAGGGTTCTTTATGATAAAACTCTCCTCAAAATATTCGCGCTTCCCAAAACCGCAATTTCTTGAATTTCCCAGGGCGAAATTTTGCACGGCAAGTCTTTAACATGTTTACTATAATTTAGACTAACTGCTCCCAATGCACCTACAATCACCGGAACAATGTTCACTTTCATTCCCCACATACGTCCAACTTCTATTGCGAGATCCTTATATTTAAGTTGTTTTTCAAGCTCCTTCCTTACAACATTCGCATCAGCAGGTACCGAGATTTCTATGAACGTGCACACCTTCCTCTGGAAAGCCTTTACCACAATATCTGGCTTATTAGCATCAAGCATTCTATCAGTGACAACAGGCATGTTCCATAATATGGTAATATGATCATTACTCACAACAGGAGCTGGGATGTGGTCATACCACCGAGACACATCCATTGCTAAACCTAGTTGGGAACATAAATTATAATGTATATATGTTCCCACCCTATCATGCCTAGCAATGTAATGCGACTCAGCTAAGACTGGACAAGCCGCCAATAAGTGGTAGACATGTTCCGGAGCCTGATGACACAATCTACAGCTCCCATCATGAGCAACTTTCATAATCTTCTGTTCATGATATCTGGTACGAATTGCCTGATCTTGCGCCGCAACAATAGAGGATTCCGTTTCAGCCTTAATGTTAAAATGGACAGTTTTGGAGATTTTCTGGAATGGATTTTGGTTGCTTCAATCATTTTTCGGTTGCTTTCAGATGTTGATCTCATTGTTCGAGCGTTGCATGAAGCGGAGGGGTGTCAAAGACTCGGATGCCTTTGATTGGGAGAAGGCTCCAGCTGGCGACAACGTCACCACCATCACCTCGACGACGACGCAACCGCAGTTGGCCATCGTGCAGAACTCGTTGCCCAGGCACGCCAAGCAGACTCCGACCGACAACAACCAGGAGAATATCGAACCCATGGATAACAAGGAGGTTGGTTTCTTTTGTGTTGTTTTCGTTCTCGTGGATTTGACCTTTGTTTTTGATGACCTGCCTGGGCATATTTATTTTGTTTCAAAGAAGGACACGGTCAGTGTCATTTGCCCGTGTAAGACCTAGACCTAGCGGATTACCCATAAGGCAATGAGAGACGTGCCTATGGACCCCGGGCTTTGGGAAACACATTTTCCCATAAGGTTTTAAAGTTTATTGGTTGTAATAAGTATTGTAAACTTTTGATTACTTTAAGAAAAAAGTTTTTCAATACGTTGATTTCGCAAAATCTCAAAACCTTATATAACATTATTTGTCGATGTATTTGTTTATCAAACTCAATAATTGTGTGGTACTTCTATAGATAATCTATCTAAGATGGTACAGCCAAATTTTCAAGTCAATCGGATAAAAATTACTCCAGTTCTACTCTGCTAGCTGTTTTTTAAATCATGGTTTCGAGAAAACTGCCCGCAAACGCGTTCGCTATTCTATGCCAACGGCTAAAATGGCTACACAGGTCACATGTTCAATATTTGCTGAGCTTCAAACTACTAACTAACGCCATCTGTACCTCATTTAGAAACTATATAGTGTACTTTTGCACCGCCAGTAATGTGTAAAAGAGGGGTCTTTTACTAGCAATTAATTTTTTTTCTACATTGGATGATTTCAGACATTATCAGGGATGCTAAATTACGGTAATTAATTTTTTCGTAAATTACCGTTGAAATTAAAATTAGTCAGCGAACTAGAAACATGGTAAATAACATATTCCAAAGAGAAGCAATATTATTGAGATCCAGATTATTAAGAAGCTTACTAGTACAAACTTACTTCATTAAAATAAGTTGCAAGTTGATTAGTACGCTTTTAAGGGTGTTGGGTATGTTTTTGGCGTTTAAGTCAAAACTATATAGTTACATATGTCAAATGTCTGCGTTTGCATTTATACGGTTCATATACAGGGTCCTGCAACTAAGCTCCCGTCTTCTGTAGCTCACTTACTCATTAAGCTCAGAGTTTGACATTTTGCAGGCTTACCCTGTACTTCAAGGTACAATTCAAGAAATTATTTTTTATTATACAGGCTGTTCCAAAAATGTGCAACGCCATGGTAATATATTTTTTTAAAATGCATGCTATACATTTTTCTACACATTTGGAAGCCTTTTATGGTTGCCTACATATCGCGAACATTTTATTGAAATCGGTTGAGTGACCGCAGCGGAAAAAAATAAAAACCAAAAAAAATTGATTTTGCATCGTAGGCTTTAAAAATCAATAAAAACCACAAAATGCACCTCGTTAATAAAATTTTGCGACGTGCTTATTAAGTTAGATGTAATAGTCTCGTTAACCAAGTGACATTGATCCAAATTATACAGGGTGACCAAAATCGAGTGTCAAACTTGTCAAACTTCAAAGCGCGCTATTGTTCTTATTTTAAATTGGAACCCATAATTTTTTTTATGTGAAATGATGCAGAATTAGAAAATAAACATTGTTTCTAAATACAACCCCATAACAATTCCCAATATTTTAAAACTTATTCGCCAAAAACTCATTTTTCAACGTTTCCAACGGCAATTTTAGATAATAAATATCGTACGTGGCTTTGAAAGACAATTTATTTTATAAAAAATAATAGACGTATTTTAGATTTGAGTGTACTTAATTAAGTAGTTATTCAAATTTTTTTTAGGTGAAACGATGCGGAATTAAAGAATAAATATTGTTTCTGAATACAACCCCATCACAATTCCCAATATTTTAAAAGTTATTCGCCAAAAACTCTGTTTTTCAACGTTTCCAAAGGCAATTTTAGGTAATAAATATCGTACGTGGCGTTGAAAAACAATTTATTACATAAAATATAACGCAGAGAGGTATTTTAGATTTTACTGTACTTAAGTAGTTATGCAATTGCTAAATTTACTGCATAATTTACCTATAGCGGTAAGGACGGAAATGTGGCTATAGGTAAATTTTGCAGTAAATTTAGCAATTGCATAACTACTGAAGTACAGTAAAATCTAAAATACCTCTCTGCGTTATATTTTATGTAATAAATTGTTTTTCAACGCCACGTACGATATTTATTACCTAAAATTGCCTTTGGAAACGTTGAAAAATGAGTTTTTGGCGAGTAACTTTTAAAATATTGGGAATTGTGATGGGGTTGTATTCAGAAACAATATTTATTCTTTAATTCCGCATCGTTTCACCTAAAAAAAAATATGGGTTCCAATTTAAAATAAGAACAATAGCGCGCTTTGAACTTTGACAAGTTTGACACTTGATTTTGGTCAGCCTGTATAATTTGGATCAATGTCACTTGGTTAACGAGACTATTACATCTAACTTAATAAGCACGTCGCAAAATTTTATTAACGAGGTGCATTTTGTGGTTTTTATTGATTTTTAAAGCCTACGATGCAAAATCATTTTTTTTTTGTTTTTATTTAATTCCGCTGCGGTCACTCAACCGATTTCAATAAAATTTTGGTGATATGTAGGCAACTATAAAAGGCTTCCAAATGTGTAGAAAAATGTATAGCATGCAATTTAAAAAAATATATTACCATGGCGTTGCACATTTTTGGAACATCCTGTATAATAAAAAATAATTTCTTGAATTGTACCTTGAAGTACAGGGTAAGCCTGCAAAATGTCAAACTCTTAGCTTAATGAGTAAGTGAGCTACAGAAGACGGGAGCTTAGTTGCAGGACCCTGTATAGCTTCATATTATATGAAAGCAACAATTTTAATTTATTACTAGAAATCAATATACGAACATAGCGTATGATAATTTAACTGAATATTATTGTGGAGACGCGCGTCGGATGTTTTAGTGGTCAGTGTAGTGAAGCAAGTTTGAAAAACGGCGTTTCTCTCTTTGTTTTAGTTTTGTTTTAAGTGTTGGTCACTTGTGAACATTGGCGATTGTTCGGTTACAGGCACAACTGGAGGCAAGAAGAAAGCGTATGGAAACGGAAAACACAGCACCTTTGGCTACTGAGACGCAGACGAACGGGCCAAGGACCGTCGACAAGAACTGCAACGCGACCGCTACCGACCAAGTACAACCAGGTAAAAAGCGCCCCGATATTGTTTTACTTTTCATGTTATTTGTTATGTTTTAATTTCTTATGTAAAATGATACGTTTTGCGTTATATAAAACCGGTTATCTAAATGTAAATACTAATAAATATAAATGCGTTAATACAAATTTAATCTACATAGTTGAAATATAATTAATTTGTTAATTATAAGCATAAATACGTTAATATAAATATCTTTCTTTAAATATGTATAAGTATACATCCGTTAATTTAAATATAATTACTAATACGTTAATATAAATATAAAAGATACGTTAATTTGAATATAAACATAAATACGTAAATAAAAATACGGCTATTTAAACATAAATACGTTAGCTAGATATGAATTTTCCCTAACAGATGTCATAGGCCTCAAAAGCTCGGTTGGTAGAGATTTGTGCTAGCGACACAAAGGTCCCTGGTTCGAACCCAGGTTGTGGCTGTAATTTTTAATTTATTTAAAATTTACGTCCCGCCTGTATATCACCATTTACTATATATAAATACGTTAGTTCAGATATAAGTATAATAGCGTTAACATTACTTACCGATAACGTAATCTAACAACTATAATTACGTTAATTCAAAATGAGTAAAATTGATATAAATTTATACTTAAATATAATTATAAACCTATACACGTTTGTTTAAATATGAACGTTAATTTAAATATTAAACATAAAAACGTTAATTTGAATCCGTGTAAACATGAGATACGTTAATATAAATATAAACACAAATACGTTAACCAGGATTAGGAGGATTTTAATTTTTTTATTTGATGGTAAGCAACTCCTTTGTCTTTAAAAAACAATTGAAGAGGAGCAAGTTTTTCAATGTATCCTGGAGAGTAGTGGGAAAACCGTAACTATGTTTTCCCACTTTTTTCCTCTTTTTTTACTCATCCCAGTGTGTTAATTAAGCAATGGTGTAGAAAGTGCGGACACTCTGTATGAAAGAAGCTTCTTTTAACAGCATTTTGTTTTTTATTCTTTGATTTATCACTAAAATTGTCCTAATTGCAGCTTTTTTTAAACCTTGCATATAATAGTATATTACAACGCGAATTTGTTTTTAAACGTTTTTGACAATTTGTATTAATAATAAAATTATAAACCCCTAACCACAACAAGTATTTTAGAAACCTAAATACGTATTTCAGCAACTATGTTGCCATCTTCAGTAGAACTTAAAAAGAGGAAAAGAGAGATTAGCACTTCATAGTATCTTTACTGGATATTGTCCAAGCAAATCACTAGTGGAAGTGACGTCCATGTTAAAAATTACCCTATATATACCCATTTGTTGTTCACGCCTCAGTGAATTTTGATCATTGAAGCGTAAAAAACAAGTTTTAATTAAAGCAGGTCAAACAATGGCGAACTAGGTATAGGACCCCTGTCTGAATTTATTAATTTATCTCTATTCAAGTGAATAAAGATACTTTCCAAGCTGTTTAGTTCCCTATTATTTAACACAGCTTTTACAAGTTTTAAGTCATCTACAACTACTTTATGACCTGTGTCTAAAATATGTTGAGCCACACTAGATTTTTCAAAACGATTATATTTAAAATGAGCTACATGTTCTTTGAACCTAGTTAAAATTGTTCTTCTAGTCTGGCCTACGTATTCTTTTTCACAGTCATGACATTTGATACAATATATACCAGATTTATCAAGTACATCTACCTTATCCTTTGGGTTTCCAAGAAGGTTCTTTATGCTATTATGAGTCGAATATTCTATACAGAGATTTTGTGATGTAAAAATACTTCTCAAACCCCTTGTATATGCACAATCGAACGGTATTTTAACATAATTCTTCTTTTCTACAGACAAAGTATATAAAGTAGATATTTGATTTACATACATTTTTTGATTCTGCTTCTTAATCATTCTATCAACTATTTTCTCAGGGTACCCATTATGTATGACAACATTCTTAATAAACAATAATTCTTGCTGATATCTATCTGCGGACAATGGAAATTTCAATAACCTATTTACTAAACAACTAATAAAAGACAATTTTTGTTGAAAAGGATGCTGCGAATCATTAGGGATAAACCTGATTGTGTTAGTACCTTTCCGATACACGTCAATTTCTATTATATTTTTGCTGTTCCTGACTACCAGAGTATCTAAAAATGGAAGTTGGCCGTTAACTTCTTGTTCTACAGTAAAGTTAATGGTGTTGAACTTAGAATTCAAAACGAGAAGAAAATCTTGAATACTGCACTTCTTGGTGTCAAAAATGGCAAAAATATCGTCGACATACCTAACCCGAGTCTTAGGGAAATATGGTGCTATAGACTTTACATTGGTTTCAAATCTGCTCATAAACAAGTTGGCAATAAAAGGTGAGAGACAGTTACCCATTGCAGTTCCCTCAAGTTGTTCGAAAAACTTTTTGTTTATTTGAAAACAATTTTGAGACATACAAAGGGCAGTCAATCTTACATATTCATCTATTTCTGACGGGTCAAAGTTGTTATTGCACAATAATTCCCTAAGAAACTCCAAAGTTTCCGGAATAGGCACACTAGGAAACAGTGAAGAAACATCAAATGAAATCAACAATTCGCCATCCTCTAATTTTACATTGTTAACCTTATTGATAAACTCCAATGAGTTATTAACAGAGAAGCTTTGTATTAGTTTATTTCACTAGAAAACTGTTTGTCGATAATTTCGGAAAGCTGGTAATATGTAACTGTAAGCACTTTCTATACCATTACTTGATTACCACACAGGGTGAGTCAAAAATGAGAAAAGAACATGGTATCAGTTTCTTTCCACTAAATATAGGACGCGTTGAAAAAAAAATCAGCTCTTTAATTAAGGCAAATTAAGGCAATTAAGACAAAGGAATTGCCTTCCAAAGAAGCTTGCTTGCGCCTGCAACACTTCTCGCCAGCCAATATAAAGCGCGGGGCCGTTCCAGTTATACGTAGTATATACAGTTCACTGGTAAATACAGACAAATAACAAATTCTCCTTGATACTCTCCGCTATACTCTATTTATGTCAATTCCCCAAATACGTCATTACCGTACTTGGCAACTGCAAGTATTGACTAATTCGGGTCATGACTAATTCGATTTTAATTTACTTCGCAACGGTATAATAAAGACATTTAAGCAAGCCATAACCTCAATTTTCCGTTTTCCGTTTCAGTTCAACGAAGGAGGGCGACGTCGCACCTGGAGCAGGCGCCCGAGCGTCTCGACAACGAGACGGCGGCGTCGGCGCGCTCCACTTCGGACGCGAACCAGAAACCGGTGCCGCTTCGCAAGAGCCAATCGGGCGTCGCGACCGTGGGCCGGCTGCGCGTCGCGCCCTCGACGCACCAGCAGCAGCAAGGCGGCGGCGGCGGAGGCGGGGTCGGGGGCGGCGGCGGCGGCGGCCAGCAGAGCCAGCAAGGCGGCGGCGGCGGCAGCGTCGTCGACGCGGCTCCGTCGACGCCCGAGCAGGAGCGGCCGCGCAGGAGGCAGCAGTCGGCGGCGCGCAGCTCCAGGTCCGGCGTCAGGGACCAGAGTCTGACGCAGTTCGCGGTGATAGACGACGAGAACGTCAGCCAGCAGGTAGGATGATAGTGGATGGATGTTGATTGTTTGGTCTTGATGAGAGGGGATTTTTTGATGAGGGTTTGATGGGGATATTTTGAGTTTTGGTGTGGTGTTTTGCAAAGTCAAAGTCGCATCTCTGGGAGACATGTATAAAATCTATCTTAAAATCAATCTTCCCAGCCAAATTACTCTGAGGTGCTTGACCATTATCACAAGTAACCTTCAGTTATACTGGATAATATTTTTCGAACCTGTTTGTGCCACAGGAAATCATTTTCAAAATCACGTTGACCAGAGTTAAAAATAAGCCAAAAAACCATACTGAGTTGGAGTATATCTCTAAAAAAGAGACAAAATTCTACAAAACTTGTCTTGTAAGAAGAGAGCCACAAGGACGTGTTACTGTTGTTGTTGTTGTAACGGCGCTAGTGACATGAAAACGTGTTCACTTACAGTTTTTTTTTAATGAACTAGTTGGACTGTTGACAAGACTATATTTCTGTATTTAGGTTGTTTCATAATTATCAATAATGCGTTAAATTAGACCGCAAGTTATTTGACAAAACATGTTTATTACGTACTACACAAACACACCCACCATATGATTCCACAATCCAAAAGAATCTTATTGTAAATAAACCAACGAACGGCTGACTACGATTATATAAACAGAATGTAGATCATTGTCACACTGTAGGCGAGAAACGCCCGATTGGAGGGGATACTTTGCCGGCGGCGTTGTTTTGTCACCAGTTATTTGTGAAACACCCTGTATTGTTTTAAATCTCTTTTGACATTCAGTTTGTCTAAAAAGAAAAACAGCATCTTAAAAACTAAATTATTTCTGAACTACTAGACGCTTGTTTAAGTATTATTGATTATTTTCTATTAGAATATTGGAAATCATTGAAACATTTTTTCGCACAGGGTTTGAATACAACCGATACAACCGAATACAACCGACAAATGATTTTTTCGAAAACAGTATGCTAGCAGTAGTATGCTAGCACAATACTGCCACTTTTGACCTATTGAGGCCTATGATGGGAAAGCATTGTGCTAGAGACGCAAAGGTCCCTGATTCAAATCCAGGTTGTGGCTGTAATTTTTAATTTAATTAAAATTTAAATTCCGCCTGAATGTCACTATATTATTAACCTATAATATTACTTTGACAAAGTACGTCGTTAAAAATTTTCATTAGAAATTTTTAATGTCTAATAGACGATCTTGTGGACACGCTGATGAAAATATGTAAACTAGAATTTTGTTTAAAACACTTCGAGCAAATATCTAGTACTTACTTAATACATTTGATACATAATGTGTTTTTACATAGTTCTATTGACAGATCAGGCAATAACTGAAAAATAATGTAAGGATAAGGCTTGCACTATGTCAATACTTTTTGCACTAAAATTTTGCGAAGAATACAGAAATATAGAGTAATGTAGGTCATTCCATGTAGAAAAATGATACGGAGTCTACTCTCGTCAGCTTTTTGAAGCGAATGCGAGACTTTTCGAATGGAGTGGGGATATCACCGGTTGTCCTCTGTTTGGTACGTATCTAGGAGCAAGTTTGCTTGGTGCTACGAACAATAAATAATAGCATAATAATAGCAACAAGCAAACTTGCTAATAGATACGTACCAACCAGAGAGCAACCGGTGATATCCCCACTCTATTCGAAAAGTCTCGCATTTCTTTCAAAAAGATGACGAGAGTAGACTCCGTGGTTTTCTTAATACAATAACAAAACTAGTAATGTCTTTGTGACCCCTTCGTAGATGAAAAGTTTTATTATAATTCTTGTTTCGTCAGAGACGTACTTTCAAAATTATCAAATGGTAAGTTCAAATAAAATGGACCATCCTGTTTACTTAAATTTTAAAATTGTAACACGTCACGCTTTTTAGTCCAGTAGACGTATACACCTGGGCAGAATAAGTGTTGATACTTGATGTAATCAATACAAGGCATAAATTGATATCTATCTTCAATAACATACTAATTTAGCAACCTCCAAACTTTCATAGACGTTAATATTATAACCTAATTTATAATATTTATAAGTTTTGTATTCTTCTTCGCACAATATGCGTTCAATATGCGAAACAACAAAAACGTAAAATTTGGTATTTTTCCCATTTAAAATAGAAAACATTTTAATAACTTGTCAAAACTGTGTATTCTTAAATATAGTAACGACCGTATAAATAAAAATTTATTTAAACATGGGCATCCTGTATATTCAACACAGACAATAACTGGCCTAATACAAATAAACTTGCACCAGAAAAATACGTTTCCCATAAAAAAATGTTGCTTATATGTATTCAGACATTCCTGATGTTATGTCTTTGCTTGCGTTCTAACAATACTTCGTCAACAGTTTGTGCTTATTATTAACAACAAAACTGACATTAACCGTAAACAATTCAAAAGCTTTTTCCGAGAAGTTTGTGTTATTATTGTTTATCTTCTTAACATACAACTTTCTTCTTGTGTTGTTGTTTTTTGAAGGATACCTCAGAGCGAACATCAACATCGTAAAAACTCCTTAAAAACTACTACCAGCTCTACTAGCATCAACCAAACGAAAGCAAGCGAAACAAGACCCTATCTCAAAATCGTATCTCTAGTACAAACTGTGAAAATACTGAAAAAACTGAAAAAAGAGAGAGAGCAGGTATTGCGTTTCGTTCGTTCTAAGGTGATGATGTGTTTGTTCAATTGTCTTTACCCGCTACAAACTGCTCGTTGTTTTTTGTTTGTTTATAATCTACACACGTCGAGAACACATGTTATACTGAAAATTTTAATGAGTACAACTGTGACAACACACAACTTTATCAACAAAATGACTAAATTCTCAAGACTGCGCCATTGTGTAACGATACTTTTTAAGTATCCCAAAGAATACGTAAAAATTTAAGAGTTGTGTCACAACTTGGCATTACATGAACAGGATAATTATATACCTACATTATTAAATTAAGTTATCTTGTTATCAAAAACGGCAAAACACAAAATGTGACGTTTCCCTTGAAAGAAACTTTTGCAAGCACTTAATAAGCTGAAGGAAATATACATGAACAAGTATACGTGACTAATATTTGGGAACGCACACTTTACTTTTTCTTCCCAAAAACTTCCACACACACCACATTCTGGATATAGGCATTGATAATTATAATCTAAATGAAATAAACTATATTATACTTGGGTTTTGAACAAGGACCAAAGAGCTGTTGCCAAAAACTGATAGAAATAACAGCTGTCCAATAAATACTACTTGAAATTATAGCGAGTTGTTGTACTCATTAAATTCAAGAATGACATAAATTATTAGGAACGATTAGGAAAAACACGTGAGCATTTAATGTCTCTATCAAATGCAATAGAAAATCACTACACATTCCTCACACCAGAGTCATTTAAATTCGTAAAGTACTTTACAAGGTTTTTTGTACTAATTTTACTAATTTTTATGTACACTGTTTGTGTGACATTTGAAAGTCTATTTTTGTGTGCATGTCGATTTTTGTACACGTATTGTTACTAATTTATTATATTTATGTACCGCGCGCCTTTTATACATGATGCTTTATTATAAAAGATTAGTGAGAACCACTTCGGGCAACAATGCCTGTTTTTAATAAATTTCTACAACTTTTAGTACTTAAAAAATGTTTTTTTTTCATTGTTTAAGTACGATTTGGCGTTTGCAAATTATACGACTGAGAAAAGTTCAAAAGAATGTAAAAGTAACAGCCTAATTGTGTGATGGGTGGTACCTTCCGCGTCCCAAGTATTTTAAATTATAATTTACCATCATATTTTATAATAAGAAACACAATAGCATGTAACTAAAACTTGACCATTTACGAGATAATCCAGATATGTCCTTCACAAGTTAAGAAGATGCACCAAAACTTGTCTCTAAGGTCTCAAATCTACGCTAGTAGTCTAAAAACAGACAAAATATATAATTTATCTACTTTCTCCGCTGAAGAACATATGTGACGAGATAATTCCTAACTGCCATCTCCCATTCCGATAGGATTGCAGATATTGTGCGCTTTTTAATTTCGTTTCCTTTTTTGATTTTTTATACACATTTTGATGTAATGGCAATCCCATATTTGAAAGTTATTTTAATATAACATTTAATTGTCTTAATGGTAGCGGAAGGAAATTTATGGCTTAAAGACCATAATTGAAATTGCAAGTATTGATAACTTTGAGTAGCATGGAGGTTGTAAATGGAATATAAAATGTACTCTGGAACTTTATTTGCCCTGAATACGAATGCGAACTCAAATTTACGTAACACATCCGGAATAGTGAGGTCAGATGTGAAAACTGTAATTATAGCAACATTAGTAAATGTATGCCATTTGAATTCAATATCCCAGAAACCTCAAAATCTGTATAATATACACAATGTCACCCTAATGTTCAACTAATGTTTTCTAGAATATTTTCCTATGTGCGGCTTTCATACTTATTATATGCTATTATTAAGCCAATGGTGTCATTTAAAAAAATATGCCGATTCCGTCTTAATTCAAAAACCATTGAAGGTATTGGTATTTTCAAATTGGTCCTCGGGCAACGCACAAATAATATCATCAACGTATTTATGAATTATTGACAATTTAAACGGTAGTTTCGGGATAATATCATCTAAAAGTTTATCCATGATAATTTGAGAAAAAAATACTCCATCGAAAGCAAAATAATCATTATTAAAGATTAACCTAATCATAGTAAAAAATGAATTTTCACTCAAATTTGTGTTGTTAGATATTAATTGCCAATTTTGTTTTAAAACATCCGACAACAAAGATTTAGGAATGTTTTATTAATAGTTATTAATGCATAACTTACTTTTCAAATTTTCTTCTATTACTCCATCCTGAACCATTTTTTTAACAAAATCATTTGTTTTTTTCTGAATAACACTAGTTGCATGTTTCTTAATTATTTTATATACATTCGTATCATTAAGTAAAGTTTTAGTCTTCTCAAAATATCGAACCTTTATCCGCCCTAATATTATATATATATAGTTATATTAAAAAAAAAACGCTCATGAATTCCCAGCAAAATCAACTAACATACCAGCTTAAATATTTATGCAGAAATTCGCTAAGTTAAGTAAATATTTCTTTTACACGTTTATTTCGGGTTTCCGCGAATTCCCGATGTCTGGAATCCTCTAATAATTATAATTCGGCCGTTCTTATAAACAACAATAGACCGCTAGGAACGGGAAAATCGTCCTAATATTTTTAGCGTGGACTTGAACTGTTTAAATGTTGGCAACTTCGCCACTAGAACCGTAGTAGACCGCTGACAGTCAAGCTTTCCTCACTTTACAAGATAGTTTTGTAGTGTGAACAGACTTTTTTCCTCGAGATTTCATCTCTCAATTCTATCGAAGTGAATTCGTTCGCGGTATTGTTTGTTTTTCTGATAAGGTAAAGCTTGATTTATTATTTTTATAGATTATCTTTATTTTCGTCGGAAATTATTTTCTGTATAAATCAAATTTATTTTTTATATATATATATATATATATATATATTCATCCGTGGGTGTTAACTTGATATCTAAGTGGCATTTGGTTGAACGCCAATGCATAGAATAGCTTTTTAACAATATTTATAGGTTCTCGTTGTAAATTTGCGTGTAATTCAATATATCAGGCGGTTTGCGTCAATTTTTAATTTGGAAAATGTGTTTTTTATTTCGGAGTAGACGTTGAACGACCTCTCTTTTGATTTGTTTAAATCTCCGGTTACTTACAATTTATTATTAGTGTGCTAGTATTTCCTTTGAAACAATGTACCAGTACGAAAATTTGATCTTGATATTGGGATTTTACTATTTTTTTGAGGATTCTATTTTTATTTTTATTGTTCGCTTTTGAAGTTCGTGTTATGTTTACACCAGCAATAAGAAGAAATACAAAAATACACCGAGATTATGTACATAATTTATTACACTTGTAATAGTTTCTTGGTTGTTTTAGTTTCGTGTTATTTATTTTGATTTTTAGGGTCTATTATTTTATCCATAATTAATATTGTTGAGTATTTTTATTTGTTAATTAAATTAATCGATTAAATTTTAATAATTTGCGTGTTTCTCCTCGTCATCGCATTCTCCATGCCTTTCGTTGTGTGTTGACTAGACGTTTCGCAACCGCTGACGTTCTGAATACTGTCAAAAGTTTCAAAATATCCTGGCTACCTATTATTAATGCAGACACGATCTCGACTCAAAGAAATTTGTTGTTTCAATAGAGGCAAAGAAATATTTATTTGCGGATAAAACCGCATTTATTTGA
Source organism: Melinopterus prodromus (assembly GCA_964023965.1). Classification (NCBI taxonomy): domain Eukaryota; kingdom Metazoa; phylum Arthropoda; class Insecta; order Coleoptera; family Scarabaeidae; genus Melinopterus; species Melinopterus prodromus. Next base: position 3,973,495 of record OZ030395.1, on the reverse strand, counting down.
AATATTTGTTTGGTAGAAAGAAAGTTGATTTGTGTCAAACAACTTAAATTTCCAGTTAAAAAGTTTGGAATTTGTGTATTATAAGAAATGAGATTTATTTACTTCAAATAATTATGATTGTGTTGAGTGAAAGAATTACATTTTTTTTTAAATTAACAAAATTATTGGTCGAGTTAAAATGCTTAAAATTATTAATTTGTTGAAGGAATTAATAGACAAGAATTTTTCGGAAGACTCGCCATGTGTCACCTCCTTTATGGGATGTCGCACATCCTCGACCAGTGCTTGGTCTTCCCAACCCAACATATGGTCAAGGTTAAGTTAGTAAAGTGTATACTCTGATTTGGAATCGCAACTTGAACCTGCAGGCACTGTACTCTAAGTTCTATACTGTCGATCACGCGGCTTTATACTCTCGATATGTACGAAGTGCGAGGAGAGAGTTTACAGCGCCATCTAACAATACAGTTGGATGACATTAAAAATATATTTATTTGAATCAAAATATAATTTCTTTGGTGGAAGTAAACCTATTTTAAAGCCAAAACAAAAATATTACTTTAAGCGAAATAAATCTCTCCTTATATACAAATTTATATATTAGAATCAAAATTATATTTCATTGGTGTAAAGAAACGTTTTTTTAAAATCAAAACTAAAATATTACTTTAAAGGAAAGTAATTTTTGTTTGTATCCATATATATTTATTCCACTTAAATAAATATTTCAAATAAATTAATCTCTGCAACCAAATAAACTAGAGTATTCAATGAAGTAATATTGTTGGCGTCAAAGAAATATGTTTTGACCCAAAAGAATAAATTCAAACAAATACATTTCTTTAAAACAAGAAATCTTTTCTATTTGTGTACTATGGCTTCCTACGTGTATGCTGATATTCAATTTATTGGGCATATACAATCTCGCAGCAGTAACTAAAATCGTTCGTATCTACGATGCAGGTTTGATCTTCGCGTAATAATAAAAATAAAGGGAATTTATTTGTTCTGTGCCGTTTCATATAGATTGACTCTAGCACAAATACTTCGGAACAATTCGAATACCAATTTAGACATACAACATACATAGAACTATAATAAAACAGCGAAAATAAATGAAGGTCTGCCAGTCTATTTTATGACGTGATAAACTAAGTAGGCTAGTAAGTTTTCTGACCGGCAACTGTCAGAATGATATACGCAACTGACCAGACAACACTTGAAGCGAGAAAAAAATACGGCATTGCATTTTTTGAACACGCTCCACTTGTGATTATAAATAAACTAGCATTCTTCTAAACAGCAGAGAGTGGATCCATGAAAATAAATTTGAAAATCGATAATATGCTTAGAATCAATATATCCAGTTTTTATTTTGACATATCAAATTACTATTCACTATAATTCACTATGTAAGTAATAAATAATTAACGTCGTCCTTATTCAGAGTCTGTTCGTGCTTCTTACTGTATAATGGATTGGTATAATATTAATAAGAATACTGCAGGGGTGCCCAACCGGTGCACATTGGGGTATTAGACCCAAAAAGCTGGCCATAAATCAAATTTATAAATTGTTAAATTCCAAAAAGTAAACCAGTTTCTGGGATAGGTAAAAGACCGATGTATTAAAAGGCGGCAATATTTTTTCAACTGAGCCCTGAGTCACGTGTCCTTGTCAGCCAAAAGGTATCTTTTACTATGGCTGAACATAGATGCACATAAGTCGACGCTCTTAAAAACGGTTGCAATTTTGTATTTTAACGATAAATGTGACTTTTTTGTTATACATTCTTTAGAACCAAGTATAAACTTTCATGCGGCATTATTTTTATTAAAATTTACCCACAATTTTGTTTATTGCAGGGCCGAGAACATTCGCTGTTATAAAAAAAAAAACAGTTTTATGCAGAACTTGAGTATTTTAGTTTAGTGTTTAGCTTTGCGAAAGTTTTTGAAAGTGGTTCAAATTATAGTATACATATTTGACATTACAACTACTGGAAAATCTGCTGCGGATAGGTGCGGATGCGATTTTTGTGATTTTATTTCTAATACGTTGTAAAGGAAAATCCGAAAATTGATGTACCGGCTTATATGTAATTTGGTGCAATTTCTTGATACCGTGATAATAGAGGTAATTTAGAACATATTTAACCATATTTAGCTATATACACATGCCTACGGTTATCGAGATATTGACAACTTTATGTTCAATGCATCTTGTATGTTGTAAATGCCGTTATGTACGTATATTTTTCCGTTTTGGATCATGTATAGCAAACAACCCCGATGACCTAGACTCTTAAAAATCATCCGAAAAAAACTTAAACTTTGTACTTGCATATGCATTTCTTGGAAATTGGTTGCTTGAAGCCAATCGGATTCATATTCAAGGCAAGAAAATACTTCGAAAGCACCTACTCGCATACACAGTTCACTGGTTTAAATTGGATTCTTGTTGAGGAGAGACAATAGTAAGTTTGTGAATAGAAACTGGTTAGGCGTTTTCGATAAATGTGTTTATGCGGAATGCGAATGCGGGTTCAAAACATGCGTACTAGGGTCATACCGCTAAAAAACGTCCGTTTCAGCTTGAAGTATGATCAAATTTCGATAGTTTTTATGGAAACAATAAGTATAAATATTAGACAATTTTGAAGTAATACTAAAAATAATAGATTTTATAGTGATAAAAATGGTAAAATAGGTTCTTAATTGCCTCTACTATCACGTCTTAAAAGGAATGCATCAAACGGAAAACTATACACAATATCGATTGGTGTAAACTTTCATTTTCTTCCTCTTTAAAAATAAAAAAATTTTCAGGATTTTCTTACAACATAACAGACCCAAACATGTTATCTCATATAACTCAAGTGCGACATGTATTGTTCAATTTTAAATCCGTATATGCTGCGTATTTAAACTGGACATGCCATATATTATTTTATGAATTTGACACGGTAAAAGATAATAGAAATAAAATCACAAAAAAATATTGATGACAAATGTTGTAGCAGTAATTAATTTACAATAGGTGTAGTGCAGTGAAGAATAATTTTTAATACAGTTTGCTTTTTCCTATTTTGTACTGTTTTATTGTGTTTATTACGTTATTAACCTTCAAATTCTTAGTATTAAGGTTAAAATGTTATACATAAATAAAACAACACATCTAAAGCCTTTTTAGGTGAAAAAATAATTTTGGCCAGGTTTTCAGGTCAAATACCCCACTGTGCAATGTTTAGATCCAAAGGAAAAATTATTTTAAAGAAATTGTAGATTAACATGTTAGATCTTTAATGCCTTTTTGCACCACCAATGTATGTCAAATATGGTATATTTAAAATCTGATATAACCTTTTTTCATTTATGTACGGTATTAATATAAATTTTTGTATAAAGGTTGGTGGTACGGAGAAATTTGAATATTTTTTATGTGCTACACGGAACCTAAAAGGTTGAGAACCCCTGGAATACTGTAGTATAAAGGGATAATTATTTTTTTTCTTAAGTTTTTTCTTAAGTTTGAGGCTATTTTATAAATTTTTTTAATACTTTTCTTCCATTTTTTTGCGTGTATTTTTTCATGGGGATTTTTTCTTCGTTTTCAGGTGACAAGAGGCGGTGGAGCATTGACGTTGGCCAGCCAATGGAAGAGTCAGTTCGACGACAGCGAGGAGACGACTGACAACGAGTGGAAGCCGGAAAGTCCCGAGCACAGGGCCGGACTCGGCGCGACTTCCGAGGCGAATCCCGCGCTTCCGCCCCTCAGCAAGATCAGCGAGGATTCGAGAGCAAGCCACAAAAAGTACATTAACATTGCCGGTATTGAAGACTACCCCGATCTAGTAGGTCAGTTTTTGTTTACAGACAAAAGAACACACACCACAGAATGCTTAGATAACTAGACGAGACGCGCGCAAATCTTACCGATGAGTGTTCTTATATTTTATGGACACGCTGTATAACGCTGTATAACGTGTTTTCCGCGAAGGCACGGTTGGTTTATTTGGTCTAGGGAATGTTTTCGACAATTTGATTGTTGGTGTTTGAGATACGCGTGGGATAATGTAAATGTTTGCTATCTTTTAATCGTTTCGGAGCTGATGTATTTTTGGCAAATCAACAACGATAACGCCTAAAAAAATGCGAGAGGCTTATTTTAGGAATCGAAAATTATAGAGAGGCTATTGGAAATAATCATAGTTTGTTGTTTTCTACTTGTGACAATACTTAAAGCAACTACATTACGAGATGTAATATTTATAAAAGACCAACTAAGGTGGTTGCAGTTAGAAGAAAAGCATTTTCAGAAGGTTTCTCTTTAACTTTAGATTTATATTTTGAAACAATTGATATTTATTAAAAAGTAGCAATATTAAAAAATAGTTAAATATTTACTATTACATAATAAATAGGTATACTCGCGGAAAATAGTACGTATACATCATAAAACTTCTGGACGAAAGTCGGATCAAATTTCGTTTGGTAGCTACTGAGTTACATGGAAACAAGAAATTTGGGATGTGAACATATTTTTTTCCGCAACTGTACATACAAAAAGTAACTAAAGACTAAACAATTCACGCACATGCTGTATATGTACGGACGCCGTGTCGCACAAAGTAGTACGTCGTACAAAACCAAGTCCGAACATGCACAGAATGTCAATAGCAGTGGAAATGTTTAATTATAATATTTTCGACTAACGAAAAATTTAACTTCGTTAATTATTAACGATTAACGGATTAACGCTTTTGTGCCCAGCTTCGGAAAAAGTAATAAAACCTAAAGAAAATTTCATGAAAACGAAGAAACTGACAAAATTCTTAAGAAAAATTAAAGTACCAAAACTAAGTATTCAATCCCCATGAAACTAAGAACAACTATAACTAATGATGTAATGAAAGTAATAATAATTAACCGCGTAAACATTGATACTATCCCATACTTCTAAAACAATCTTAAAACCTAGAGAAAATTTTAAGAAAACAAATATATTGACAATCATTTTTTTCAAACTCGTAAGTACCAAAAATAGTATTCAGTCTTCATGAAACTAAGAACAATTATCCCTAACAGTCTAATAGACAAAATAAACGTAGCAGTGGTGGTTTAAACCACCCCATATGTCAGAGAAAACATCATAAAGCCAAGATACCAAAATAACTGCTCAATCCTCATGAAACTAAGAAAAATTCTCCATAACAGTCCAATAAATAAAATAAATGCTCGGGAAGGAACCGTTATTTTAGAAATATAAAACAAAGAGTTCTTTTTTTAAATCACCGTATCTCATGTGTAGCTAAAGATACAAAGATATAAGCAAATTATTAACTAATGAAGATGTTTAACGGCACACTTTGTAAAAATATTATTATAGGTTAATCATATGGTGACATACAGGCGGGATGTAGATTTTAAATAAATAAAAAATTACAGCCACAACCTGGATTTGAACCGGGGAAGCTCAGATGGGAGAACATTGTGCTAGAAACGCTAAGGTGTCCCTGGTTCAAATCCAGGTTGTGGCTGTAATTTTCGATTTATTTAAAATTTACATTCCGCCTGTACAGAAGTGGGGCCATGCCCCAAGGTCTATGGGTTGTCAATTCAAGTGATTGATGATTGTTTGTAAGCGAACTTAAAGAGAACTACCAAAAGACTTTTTTTTTGTTATACCAACAATAGACAATCATCAAATTTGAAAGACTGAAGATGACAAAAAGATAGCTGTCGTTGTTTAACTTCAATACGTCAATGTGTGCGATAATTTCAATGTTGTACTACATTTGGCGCACAGTATGTCAAAAAAGGCGACTAACTCTCGAAAGCAAAGCGAGATTTTTCCGCGTTCGAATTCCAAAACTAATGCGTGTCAATGTCGCCTGTCGCACGAAAACAAACGATGTACTATGGCGAGGTGGGCGCGACCATAACTAACCAGATTGCCTTATTTTTAAACTTAGACAATTGCATCGTACATTACGCGTCGTTTATCCTAATTTACCGACTGAGAATTTCGCAAAAGTGGGTCACCCAATTGCCCTACTAACTACCGTCTTGTTTATTTTTATTTTTCACCTCGTTATATCCAACGTGACAATGTCAAGGACTCTCTCCACACTCATCAATTATACGTATTTGGAGTTGGAGACCGACTGTCCGAACCGGCCTTTCTACTACGACAGAAGTTTTTGTAATTTGTTACACCGTAGTGTTCCCAATTTTTAACAGATTTTTGGTTTGTCCATTTATTATTATAGTTTTGTTCTGTTGGTGGTGGGTTGTGCGCGTAAATGTGCTGTGCTGTGGCCACTTCGTAAGACGATACTCAGGTTTGAGGGTAATTTTTAGGTTGTGGTTCGCAGGTGGCCTCCCAAGGGCATGGTCGACGCCGTCTCTGGGCCCGGCCCTCAGGGCAGGTCTGAAGCCGCCCCTGCTCCAACAGGCCGCCTTTGACGATCTCGTATTTAAGGTGGATGTTATGCGAAATATCGCTTCCAGACACAACCAAAACCAGGAACAGGACGACGATAACAGGGAAAGGAACCTTGAACAAGGCAAGGTACACAAAAACAAATCTAAATACTTATAGAATTCCTATCTACATGTCGATGGATAAAAGGGACATGTAGGCAAGTTTATTTCATTTGATCTGATAACCAAACTTAAATACGTCAACCAACAAAACAAATTTCTACTAGTTGTGAAATAATTTGCTTCCCAAGGTGCTGGTTTTTAGACAAATAAAGCCAAAATCTCAAAATCAGTGATGAATATGGAAAATATACATAATTACAGGTCATTTCATTTAAAAAAACTAGTTTTGTGTATTTTTTGCTGGATGCATAGATGAGAATTGAAGTTAAAATTAGTTCAAATTAAAGCTAAAAATAGCATTAGACTAAATTCTTGTATACCCATAGCTTCCTTTTTATATACAATTTAAATGATATTACAAAAGACCCAACCATTACAACTTCTCAAAAAAACTTATATAGGTTGGAAAATGGAAACAAAATTCAATGTTATTATCAACTCCTCCCAGCCCTCGTTCTTTTTATTCCAAGAACTTCCCTCTTCTACTAAATTTGTTCCTCCTTCCAGACTTTTTCCTTCTTCTCCCAAACATCTTCGTCCATTCAGGCTTCGTCCTTCTTTCAGACTGCTGTTTCTTCTTCCAGTACTCTTCCTTCTTTCTCCAGCCTCTGCCGTGTCGCCTTTCTTCTGCTTCTTCTTCTCTTTCTAATCTTAATCCTTCTCCTTTGCTAGACTTCTTCCCACTTCTCCGAAACTTCTTCCTCCATTGCTTCCTTATTCTTCACCCAAACGTCGTTCTCAACCATGCTTCTTCTTTCGTATTTCAGGCTGCTGCTTTCTTCTTTACCAGTGTTCTTCCCTCTTCTTTTAGTGTTCTTTTTACTTCTTCCATCGTTCAGCCTTCTTTTCCTACCAGTGGTATAATTTTTTATTCTTCCAGTATGCTTCCTTCTACATCCAGCGTTCTTCCTTAATCTTTCAGTGTCTTGTCTTCTTATAGCATTCTTGCTTGTTCTCCTTACAGTATTATTTCTTCTTTCAGTGTTCTTCCTTCTTTTAGCATTCTTCTTCTTCTTCTTATTTTTCGTATTCGTTTTTCTGGTCCTTTCAGTCTTCGTCCTTCTTATTTCGCTGACTTCTTCCTTCTTTTTCACCATTTTCATTCCATACTGCATCTTCAAAATTTATACTTTTTCCCCAGACTTTTGTCTTCTCCCAAACGTCTTCCTCCATCCAGACTTCTTCCTTCGTATTTCAGGCTGCTTCTTTCTTCTTTACCAGTGTTCTTCCTTGTTCTTCTTTTACTGTTCTTACTTCTTCGATCGTTTAGCCTTCTTTTCCTACCAGTGGTATTACTTTTTATTCTTCCAGTATGCTTCCTTCTATATCCAGCGTTCTTCCTTAATCTTTCAGTGTCTTTTCTTTTTATAGCATTCTTGCTTATTCTCCTTACAGTATTAGTTCTTCTTTCAGTATTCTTCATTCTTCCTTCTTCTTTTTCGTATTTGTTTTTCTTCTCCTTCCAGTCCTCGTCCTTCTTATTTCACTGACTTCTTCCTTCTTCTCTTAAACTTCTTCCTCCAGCTTTTTCATTCCAGACTGCATCTTCAAATTTTTTACTTCTTCCCCAGACTTTTGTCTTCTCGCAAACGTCTTCCTCCATCCAGACTTCTTCCTTCGTATTTCAGGCTGCTTCTTTCTTCTTTTCAAGTGTTGTTCCTTCTTCTTTCAGTGTTCTTACTTTTTCCAACGTTCTTCCTCTTCTCCTTCCAGTGTTATAACTTCTTTTTCTTCCAGTAGAATTCCTTCTTATTCCAATGTTCTCGTCTTCTTTTGGTGTTTTTCCTTTTAGCATTCCTTCTTCTTCTCCTTACGGTGTTATTCCTTCTTCTTTCAGTGTTCTTCTTTTTTCTTTTGGTATTCTTCCTTCTTCTTTTTCCTTCTTCTTTTTCGTATTCCTTCGTCTCTTTCCAGTCCTCCTTCTAATTTTACCGAGTTCTTCTTTCTTCTCTTAAACTTCTTCCTTCAGCTATTTCATTCTTTTTCCAGACTAGATCTAGATGACCAGTCTTCGACCCAGCCTTCTTCCTTTGTATTCGAGACTGTTTCTTTCCTATTTTTCCAGTGTTCTTCCTTCTTCGTCTTTCAGTGTTCTTTCTTCTCCTTCCAGTGTTATAGCTACCTATTCTTCCAGTATGCTTTCTTCTTGTTCCAGACTTCTTCCTTCTTCGTCCTTAAGATTTTTTCTTCTTGTTCCAGTCTGCATTCTTTTTGTGGTTGGGTTGCTAAATTAATTGGAATTAATAAATTCAGAGAAAAAAATCTACACAATTCTGCAAATTATAAACAAATGCTGAAGCCGTTTTGCTTTCGTTCTAAATCAGCGGCGAGTCCTTTGTGTAAATTTAATTTTGTAACCATACATGCGGAAAATAAAACAACATCAGATCAAGTAAAATACTTCCCATGTTACTAAAAGTAGAAACTCATTATTAAGCATATTCCTTCGATTCCAGTGGAGCAGTTTACCAGATCTGAAAATGACGTACAAAGAAGAGAAAGAGACCGTCGACGAGGTGCCGAACGGAGACGAGGGCCTCCAAGAAGTACGCATTCAACCCGTATTAAATCTCCCCACGCCACTAAAATGACCATAATTTCTAGGTTGCAGGAAAATTAGAGATCCGCGTTGTGCCAAAGAACCACCACCACCAACCTACCACAATAGAACGACCACAAACCCTCTCGCCGAAGAAAGAAAGCCCGCCGCCAGCCGCGACCCAAGCCGCCGCCGCCCAACAACAACAACCGCCGCCGAAGACCAACGGAGAACCGACGCCCAACAACACCGAGCACGGCTCGCCGCGCGTCAAACTCGAGCGCACGAAGAGCATCCTCAAGCAGAGCAGCAAGGAGCGCAGCGAGAATCCGGAGCAACTGTTGCAGTCGCCGAAACGCGAGAACATCTGCTTCGCGCCCGAACCGGAACTGGTGAAGCATATCGAGAAGGAAGACGAACCGAAACGGCCGGAGAAGAAGGAAGAGGAGGAGAAGAGGCTTAGCGAGACCCCCGGCGAGGCCGTGGAAGCTCTGGAGAAGGCCGAGAATGAATTGTCAGCGTCCGACGAGGAGAGGAGACGAGGCCAGACCACCGACGAGAGGCGTAAGAGTCTTCCCAAGGAGGATTCCCCGAGGAGGTTATCGATAGTGAAGAGCGATTCGAATTCGCATCTGGATTTCGAGCCGGTGGAAGCGTTGAGGAGGAGCAGTTCGGCCAAGTTGGTGCCGAAGTCGCTCGAGAGGGTCAAGATCAATCTCGAGTCGAAGTCTGACAGCAGTTCCACGAGTACGCCCGAGAGGAATCACGTCGAAAGGAAATGCACCGTGAATCCGCCGGTGAGGACGTACGTCAATGACGGCGAGAAGAGGGTGCCGTGTTCTCCGGGCATCGATCTGACTTCCAATTCTGCCGTTACGTTCGTGCCGGCCAATAGTCATCCAGAACAAAGGTTAGTTAATTTTTCTCGATTTTGTTTCAATAACCTTCCGAAAGGCTTCATTCAATCCTTCCCTTTTTCACCTTCTAATGTACTTCAATCTTCTTCCAGTAGTCTTCTTCCTTATTTAGTGTACATCGTCCTTCTTCCAGTGTGCTTCCTCCTTCCAGTGTTCTTCCTCCTTCTTCTTCTAGTATTCTTCCTTCTTCTGCTTCTTCAAAATGTATTGCCCCATCCTTCAAAGCTTCCACCTTTTTCGGATTTTTCCAGACTGTCTACAAATGGGTCTACAAATGTTCATCCTGTAATGTTCTTCCTTATGCTTCCAGTGTTCATCCTCCTTCCAGTGTTCTTCCTCCTTCATAACTACCAGTTCTCTTCCCCGTCTTCTTCCAGTCATCTTCCTCCTCCTTCCAGACTTATTTGTCCATCTTATTCCAATGTTGTCCTTCTTCTTCCAGTCATCTACCTCATCCTTCCAAACTTCTTTGTTCTTCTTATTCCAATGTTTTCCTTCTTCTTCTTCTTCCAGTTCTCTTCCTCCTTCCTGCCCCCGTCTTCCAGTCCTGTTCATCCTCCTTCCAATGTTGTTCCTTCTTCTTCTTCCAGTGTTCCTCCTCGGTCTTCTTTCAGTGTTCTTCCTTCTACTTCTTCAAGACGTATTGCCCCTTCCTTCAAGGCTTCCTTCTTTTCGTATTCTTACAGACTGTCGATCTACCAATGTTCTTTGTAACGTTCTTCCTTATTCTGCCAGTATTCCTTCATTACTACAAGTTCTCTTCTCCCTTCTTTTTCCAGGCATGTCCCTCCTCCTTCTTCCGGACTTCTTTGTCAATCTAATTCCAGTGTTTTCCTTCTTCTTCCAGTCATCTACCTCCCCATTCCAGACTTCTGTGTTCTTCTTATTCCAATGTTGTCCTTCTTGTTATTCTTCCAGTTTTCTTCTTGTCCCCGTCTTCCAGTCCTGTTCATCCGCCTCCCAATGTTCTTCCTTCTTCTTCCAGTGTAGTTCCCCCTTCTTGCTCCATTGTTTTTCCTCCTTCTTCCTGTGTTCTCTCTACTTCTTCTTCTTTCAGTTCTGTTCCTCCTTCTTCTTCCTGCCCTCTTCATCCTGCTTCCTGTTCTCTTGCTCCTCCTTCCGATGTTGTTCCGTCTTCTTTTTCCTTCAGTATTATTCGTCCTTATTCCTCCAGTCCTCTTCCTCCTTCTTACAATGTTCTTCCTTTTTCTTCCAGTGTTCTTCCTTCTTGTTCTTCCAGTGTTTTGTTCTCACGTCTTCCCGTGGTCTGCATACTTATTCCAGTTCTCTTCCTCCTCCTTCTTTCTCTAGTATTATCATCCTTATTCCTCGAGTGTTCTTCATCCTTATTCCATTGATCTTCATACTTATTTTTCTTCTTGGGATCCGCTTCTTCCTTATTACTTTTCTTCTTCCAGTTCTTTTCTCCCTTCTTATTCCAATGAGTTCCATTTTCTAGTCATCCAGACGTCCTCCATCCAGACTTCTTTGTTTTTCTTATACTAATGTTTTCCTACTCCTTCTTCGTCCACTTGTCTTCCGCCTTCCTGTCCCCGTCTTTCAGTCCTGTTCATCCTCCTTCCCGTGTTTCTCCTTCTTGCTCCATTGTTTTTCCTTCTTCTTCCGGTATTCTTCCTACTTCTTCTTCTTTCAGTTCTCTTCCTCCTCCTTCTTCCTTCTTCCTCCTGTCCTCTTCCTCCACCTTCCAATATCGTTCTTTCTTCTTTTTCCTCCAGTACTATTCGTCCTTATTCCTCCAGTGTTGTTCCTTCTTATTCATCCTTCTTATTCCAGTGTGCCCTCTTCTTCTAGTCCTCTTCTTCCTCCTTCCAATGTTCTTCCTTTTTCTTCTAGTGTTCTTCCTACTTCTTACTTTCTTCTTGCTCCAGTGTTCTTACTTCTTACGGTGTTCCGCCTACTTCTTCTTCCATTTCTCTTCATTCTCCTTCTTCTTCCAGTATTATAATCTTTATTCCTCGAGTGTTCTTGTTTTTTCTTATTCCATTAATCTTCATCCTTCTTTTTCTTCTTGGAATCCTCTTCTTCCAGTCTTCTTCCTTATTACTTTTCTTCTTCCAGTGCTCTTCCTCCTTCTCAGTTCAATAAGTCCACAGTTAGGTCATGAAAGATGCTTTTGTCGCTGTATTGCAATATTCTAGAATTTGTGTCTGTCTTCATTTGGATAATGTTTTTTTTTTGTTTTCTTTCTTCTAGTAGAAGATCTGTTGCGAACGGGTTAAGTCCTGGCGTTGAGGAGCAGTCTGAGTACTTTGATGCGACGGAGAATCCTCTGTTCAAAGACAAGCGGCAGGAACAGGATGACGAGGATAGTGGCGTGGATAATGCCAGTCAAATACTTAGGGAAAACTCTGTAAGTCCCCCCTCCCCCTCTGAGATGTTTTTAATAAGGTATTAACATACCTGCAATGTTACAGCATAACGTAACAAATGTTACATTCATACAACATTGATATTGCCTGAAGGTAATTTTTCAATATCAATTTACTTTAAAAGACTGAAATATGTACTATTAAAATATACCTGGAATGATGCAGCAAAACATAACAATTGTTACATTCATACAACATTGCATAATCGTACATTTTTCAGCATAAATTTCGTCTGAAACACTGAAATATGATTTATTAATAATCCTGCAATGTTATAACGAAACTTAACAATAGTTACATTCATACAACATTGCATAAACATCTATTTTATGTAACATATTGTATTTTAACGGGATTTTTTTATTCTGGCGTGATTAATGTCTAGTTTCTGGATGTTTTTTTGCAGACCAGTCCAGGTCTCGATGGGACCCGTGTTTCCAGGATACCCGTAGCGGTGACCGGAGGCCAGCGGCTCGCAAAATGTATGTCGTGGTCTGGCGAGTTAACGCCAGGTCTGAGACGGCGGAGGCAATGCGAGAAATATGTAACCGACCTAAAGGAATTAAATCTAAGATTCAAAAGACACTCGACCGCGACGGCAGGAGGTACAATATCACGAAAAAATAAAACTAAAAATCCCCATACGAGACGTCAAACATTCCAAAGCTGTTTCCGCAGAACTGATTTTTGTTTTTAATCTTCACGTATCATCGCCTCTTATTTCTTTCGATATCCGTAGGCTATCTTGCTTCTCTTCGCTTGGATTTTTCGTTTCGTCTTGTACGGAGGAGGCGGCTTTGGAAATTTTTTGACGTTGTATGTGTTGTTGTTGTAGGTTACAATTTCTTGCACATCCCAACATTCGATACCCCAACAGAATAGGTCGCACACCACTGACATATGTTTAATTTAGGTTATTTATTATTTATTATTCTTTTATGATTTTTCTTTCGTTTGCACTGTGCGTGTTTTGTTTTTCGTTTGCTGTGACTTTGTGCCTTTTTGCACTGTTCACCATCTATCATTTCAAGACTTAAATCATAGAGTAGCCGTATTAGAATACATTTGTAATAATTATATTGAAATTTGAAATTATTTGAAATTACTTCATAATTTAGAAATAATTAAATACAAAAATGTTCTAAGAAACAATTTAATACTACACCAATCTCGTTTATATGTATTTGGATTCACCTGAATATGGCCACCTCTCATACTTTGGATAGCCAACATATTTGGCTGTGTTGGTTGTTCGTTGTTTGGGTTTTTTTTATTTGGATTTTGGCACATAATTTACCAAAAGTCCAATTCGTTTAGGTTTTTATGATTTGCACAAATTTGACGGTGGTCCAATTCAGGCATATAAAAAACTTACTCTCAGATCAAAAAGTACTTAGATCTTTCAATTCTCTACAAAGAACTGTCTTCAATATGCTGGGTAATCCCTTCCGCGTCCCAAGTATTGAAAAACATGATTGAACATAATATTCTATAATCTCAGCATCATGTGGACTACTTTTAATGTCAGAATGCGTTTCCTTAATTCAATAATACAAAGAGCATTTAGTTATTGGACTGAAAATGTTGCAAATTAAGGAATAACTACGAATATATAATTTGAGAGTACCATCGCGAGCATAAAAAACGGGGACAGCAAAGTGAAATGGGGCACTTATATTCTCAACGATTTTAGCTGTGTAACATTTACTTTGACAGTATTTGTTAACCTGTGATGTCTAAAGTCTGACAGTATGTGTCAACCTACAATTTTGTTTCGGTTCCATCAATTTTATTCTTCGCGGTATTCTTGCCGACACTTGATTCAATAACGATTTCTCGAATGCTGATTTTATCATGTAGTCGAGTTTGAATTTGCCTTCTAAAATTCGTTCCATTGCGACATTTTGATTTATTACGTCAAGATTCAATATGACATTAATGTGACATGACAAGTGTACTGACATGGCGTTACGAAGCCCAGTTTAATCAGTGCAAATTAGAGTGTCCCCGGTTTTTATGCTCGCGATAGTACCTAGTCTGTAAATTTGAATGAGGCAGAATATATGAATAAAATATAACTTTATTTATATTTATAACATTTTACGTATTTTCCTTGTTATAAAATATGATGCTCAATCATGTTTTTTTTTGTTTTCAATCTGTGATGTGAGTAAAAATTTATAATTTCAGCAATGTCTGAATTTTCTTTTCTTTACTTGTAAACATTTTGGTACCTTAGTACTAAAACATTTCACCCCATTTTTTCAAATTTCCAACTCTGCAGCTTCTCTGTTTTCATTTTTTTTCGCCCACATACACAAAATCACCCTTTGCCCCCGTAACTTCAAAAGACAACCGCTAAACGTAACCTCAACTTTAAGGTATTCGGAACGTGAGGGGAGTACCGACATGCTTGATAGGAGCCCCGGAGAGTTCGCCGGACACATCGGAGGGGCCGCCTCCTCCCCCGGAGGGGGAACCGCCGCAGGAGAGCACTGTCCGCTGCAGAAGATTCAGGCCCGTCACATAGTACCGCCGTTGAAGAAGAAAGAAACAAAGAAAAAGAGTACTAGGTTTTTCGTAAAAGTATATATATATAAATAGAGACACACGTTTTTTCGAAAAAGCGTTCGACTGTCGGTCCAAAAAACATAAAACAAAAAAGCGTTTGTTGCGTCGGCGTCCCCCCCCCACCCACCCCTCTCTCACTTTTAACCACCCCCCACCCTCAAAAAAAACCTCCGCTCTTTCTCTATCTCTTGTGTAGATATTTAAAAAAGAAAGCAGTACTAATATTACATTGTGATTATTATTTATTATATATGCATTGTGGACGTTTTACTTGTTATTATTATTATTATTTCGTGTTTACTTTTGGCCTCTCTCGTTTACTTTATCTATTTATTTATTAATCTCTTGCTTTCGGATCATATTTCTTTTAGTTTTTTGGTTTTTATGTTGTGTCTTATATCTGTGTACGGTGTCCGTTTTTATATAAATATATATACATATATAAATATACAAATATAGTGTGTAAAGAAATGATATTAAAGCCAATTTTTTAGACCGTGTTGATGCTAGTTAGTTATGTACTAAATGAGATTTAAAAAATCCGATTATAAAAATAAATCTAGCGTAAGGTTTAAGTTTATATATGCGTGAAGGGGCGAAGTTCACGGATTTTGTGCTAGTCGTTAATTTTATTTGAGATTGTAAAAAAAGTCGGAGGTGTTCCTATCGTACGTTTTTGTAGCTTTCCAGCGAGGTTTATATTTTTGATTTATTTACATTTTTACTACTTTTTTTGTTATTCCCCCGGTATATTTTCTAATTACTTCAAATATATACAATTTTTAATACCATTCAAAAAATTAATATCAAAAACCCATAACTTGCATTTGAAAAACTATAACCACGACGAAAACTACAAACACGCACTATAGGATCACCCCGTATATTAATTATACATAATTACTGATAGAGACAGACATTTTAGCTGATAAGCAATGATGATTATGTGCGAGTGTTTTGCGAGCGATGTGTGCGAATGCTGTTATTTATTTATTACATGCGACAGTTGACAAGCAAAGAAAGAAGAATAAGAAGAGTTCTAAGGACGTGTACGTAATCGTTGTAAAAAGTGTACGTATAACGATGGGGTTATTTTTGCAAAAAAAGCGATCTTATCACGGCGAATGTAATTCGCCTTGCCGATATTTTTTTATGTGCCCCCTCCACCGATTATTTACGTTTAGTCACTCCTCGGTTGCCATGACAATTTTACTTATAAAATACTCGGATAAATGATATTATTATGATTACGATGATATAGATATTAATTATTTGACGATACTTTAGCTCAGACGACGTAGAAAACAAGGCAAAAAGATGATTTCGCGTATACCGTTTAGACTGCTGTTACATAATTATTATTATGATATGAATAAATAAAGACTTTTCCGTTGTCTACTGCGTGAAAATTCTTTTTCGTTGATTTTTTTTTTTTTAATGTTTTAAGCTATTGACGCTACTACCTACTGTAAAAAAAAAATATAGAAGAGAGTCTATGTCTATTCTTGACACTTTTGAATTTCACTCGATTTGACGATATTTAATATTTATTATTGAATTTGTTTTATTTTTGTTATGTCATTATTTTTAATGGAGAATAAACATTTCTTCGATATACCTCGACTTTTATTTGATACCTTTCGCCAACCTGTTGCTTACGGAATTTAGAATAAGAGGGATGTTTAAAACATTCTACTGGGATAAGAAAAATTATACGAGGACTTATAATATAGACGAGCTAAAATTAAAATATATATACCAATCTATACTAATCTAATGGAATTTTTCACAACTACTAGACACGTACCAGGATATAGTCTTATCTCTACTTCAAACTGGTATCGTCAAACTTAACACTAAATTTGCAGTCTGGTTATTGAACAGCACAGTGCTGTGTAATTTGGTGAAGTTCGATGTATATGCACAATATTTTAACGAATAAGGTAATAAACAAACCTGTTTTACAACAGTGTTACTAAATAACTATAATAGAATACCACTCGTATCAATATTGTACGCTGATGATAGCATTATTTATCGATAAATAATTGAGCTATTAATACATTTGTTAATGATAATAAAGGTCAAGACTCCAAGGAATTAATCCTATTCATGTTTTGTCTCATTCAGTAGATTTATAAACTATATAAAGGAAAATATAACATCGTAGTGTGATAAAATTATTCCATTCCGGAAATTCACAGCAGTATTTGCAATATTATTACAATTTGAGGTATGATAGAAATTTATGCAAACATTTTTGCAGAAGTTAAACATAAATAATACATATACATACATACATATAATACATTATAATATATAAACATTTTTCTGTGGAAACTGATTTGAAATACGTTAGCTATAGGAACAAACATTATCCAGATTTAGAGGGGACAAAACTCTGAACGTCACACATTGGGGTATTAGACCCAAAAAGCTGGCCATAAATCAAATTTCTAAATTGTTAAATTCCAAAAAGTAAACAAGTTTCTGGGATAGGTAAAAGACCGATGTAGTAAAAGGCGGCAATATTTTTTCACCTGAGCCTTGAGCCACGTGTCCTTGTCAGCCAAAAGTTATATTTTACTATGGCTGAACATAGATGCACATAAGTTGACGCTCTTAAAAACGGTTGCATTTTTGTATTTTAACGATAAATATGACTTTTTTGTTATAGATTCTTTAGAACCAAGTAAGAACTTTCATTCGACATTATATTTATTAAAATTTACCTACAATTTTGTTTATTGCAGAGCCGAGAACATTCGCTGTTATAAAAAACAGTTTTATGCAGAACTTGAGTGTTTTAGTTTAGTATTTAGCTTTGTTAAGCTTTTGAAAGTGGTTCAAATTATAGTATACATATTTGACATTACAACTATTGAAAAATCTGCTGCGGATAGGTGCGGACGCGGTTTTGTGATTTTATTTCTAATACGTTGTAAAGGAAAATCCAAAAATTGCTGTACCGGCTTATATGTAATTTGGTGCAATTTCTTGATACCGTGATTAGTGATGGGCATAATCGTATTATTTATAGAATCGATTTTTAGCATTCGAATGATTTGCAAAATCGTATGATTTGGTTCTCGAGATATTCTCGATTAATAATCGATTTTTAATAGTCGATTTTGAAAAATCGATTTTAATAATCGATTTTGAAAAATCGATTTTGTCAAATCGATTTTGAAAAATCGATTTTGAAAAATCGATTTTGAAAAATCGATTTTGAAAAATCGATTTTGTATAATCGATTTTGAAAAATCGAATTTAAAAATCGATGTTTGATAATCGACTTTAATAATCCATTATTAAGAATCGATTATGAAAAATCGATTATTAAAACCGATTGTTAATAATGAATTTTTAATAATTGTCTTTTAATAAACGATTTTGGTTCATTCGAATTATATTATCGATTATTAAAAAGTCGCGAAATAATTCGAAAATTAATGATATAATTGATATTGTCTGTTGTAATTGAAATATTAGAATTTAGCATTGAAGCTGGCTTCGCCAAATTTTACGTTTGTCACCTTTCTTTTTATTCTAACAAATCGAATTAATTGAGCGGTTTTATTAATATATTGTCGCCTGTGGTGTTAGCGATAGAGCGTGTACACATGGTTAGTGAGTACACCAGCAGAGCCGCAAATAATTTCTCAAATGCAGAATTCATTCGACTCGACTTTAAATCGATTATGAAAAATCGATTCGAATAATCGATTTGGAAAAATCGATTATGAAAAATCGATTATGTAAAATCGATTATGAAAAATCGATTACGAAAAATCGATTTTTAAAAATCGATTATGAAAAATCGATTTTTAAAATCGATTACGAAAAATCGATTATTAAAAATCGATTTTAATAATCGATTTTTAAAAATCGATTTTTAAAAATAATAATCGAGACATGACGATTATTTCCAAAATCGATTTTAATCGATTATGTAATCCGAATGCGCCCATCACTAACCGTGATAGTAGAGGTAATTTAGAACATATTTAACCATATTTAGCTATATAAAAATGGTTACGGTTATCGAGATATTAACAACTTTATGTTCAATGCATCTTGTATGTTGTAAATGCCGTTATGTACGTATATTTTTCCGTTTTGGATGATCATGTATAGCAAACAACCCCGATGACCTAGACTCTTAAAAATCATCCGAAAAAAACCTTAAACTTTGTACGTGTATATGCATTTCTTGGAAATTGGTTGCTTGAAGCCAATCGGATTCATATTCAAGGCAAGAAAATACATCGAAAGCACCTACTCGCATACACAGTTCACTGGTTTAAATTGGATTCTTGTTGAGGAGAGACAATAGTAAGTTTGTGAATAGAAACTGGTTAGGCGTTTTCGATAAATGTATTTATGCGCAATGCGAATGCGGGTTCAAAACATGCGTTTTAGGGTCATACCACTAAAAAAACGACCGTTTCAGCTTGAAGTATGATCAAATTTCGAAAGTTTTTTGGAAACAATAAGTATAAATATTAGACAATTTTGAAATAATACTAAAAATAATAGATTTTATAGTGATAAATATGGTAAAATAGGTTCTTAATTGCCTCTACTATCACGTCTTAAAAAGAATGCATCGAACGGAAAATAGCATGAATAGCGTAAGTACCGTTTCAATACACAATATCGACTGGTGTAAACTTTCATTTTCTTCCTCTGCCACTGGTCTTTAAAAATAAAACTTTTTTCAGGATTTTCTTACAACATAACAGACCCAAACATGTTATCTCATATAACTCACTAACGACATGTATTGTTCAATTTTAAATCCGTATATGCTGCGTATTTAAACTGGACATGCCATATATTATTTTATGATTTTGACACGGTAAAACATATTAGAAATAAAATCACAAAAAAATATTGATGACAAGTGTTGTAGCAGTAATTAATTTACAATAGGTGTAGTGCAGTGAAGAACCATTTTTAATACAGTTTGCTTTTTCCTATTTTGTACCCCGCAATGTACCCCTTTTTTAATATAATTATAATAAAAAAAATTATTTTGCGTACAGCCTGGGGACAAATAGTCCTAGCTTGGTTGTGCCTCAAAGGGTTAAATGACATCTTAGGGTCCACATGACAACGCTAGTTTCTAAACCATAAATAATTTGATAATTAAAAATTAAGTATTTTTGATTTTTTTGTTGCTTATCTATTAAAACTATATTTCTTATAACCAGGAAATTTGAATCTGGCATATCTTATTAAGGATTTTATAAATGATTCTATTATTATTTATTAGGCTAAGGCGTGGATTATTATTATATTAATTAAACAGATATTTTTAGTGATATAATTAGATATACCAAAAATAACTTACTACATATCAGACTATGATATCAGACTATGCGAGGTCATAGTATGGTTCATTCTATTCATTTTTTTGCCAGTATAAGCGGACAGTTTCGCGTGTCATTTTTTCAATTGTTTTTGTGTAGCTACATGCTGTCTAACACACGCCTTGTAAATTATGCAGCAAAATTATTTCACAATTATGCAAGCCAAGTATCCAAGGTAAGTACCAACACAAGTAATAATTATATCAAATATATTATCAGAACAATGCTTTAATAATTACAACAGCGAAGATTTATTGTGACACGTGCATGTCATACACAGATTTCTATAAACTGAAAACGTAAATTAGTTTTACATTATATTCATATTAGCATTGTTGTACAACATAATTGAAGTGTCAGTGTCATTATTTTGTAGTTAGGAGAATTGCACAACTACACGAGAAATGTTGATTTATAATTCTCACCTATCGTCGTAATAATGTTTAATATACATTGCAACAAGTGTTGCAGGTACTGTCAATGTTTGTAGTCGTTGCAAATTTTCTAATGCAAGATTAGACAATGTGTTATCTTTTGTGTATGTTATTTGTTAGCGGAAATGAACTTAAAGGAAATGATTATTAAAAAAAGATACGTAGGATGTCAGATTTAGTGTTTATTTTTTAGAGGTAGTTATTGATGAACAGGTAATCTTATCATGAATTGTGTATTACATATATCCGGAAATCCTAATATCTAAAAATTTGTATTCCCAGACTATACAGTCGAAGGGTTCAAAGGTTCTAGATTATAGTTATAGTTTTATCATTCACACCTGAGGCTGAGTAAGTTTTGATTATAAAACTACAAGCCTACAATAATTCATGAGCAAATATACAGGTAAACCAATTTTAACCAAAAGAGGATTTTTCATCATAATTTTGTTTCCAAACCGTCTTTGAATACGTCGATTTTTTACTATAAAAATACACATTTTGATGTAATGGCAATCCCATACTTGAAAGTTATTTTAATATAACATTTAATTGTTTTAATGGTAGCGGAAGAAAATTTAAGGCTTAAAGACCGTAATTGAAATTGCAAATATTGATAACTTTGAGTGGTATGGAGTATGGAGGTTGTAAATGGAATATAAAATGTGCTCTGGAACTTTATTTGCCCTGAATACGAATGCGAATTCAAAATTACGTAAGACACCCGGAAAAGTGAAGTCAAATGTCAAAACTGTAATTTTAGCAACATTAGTAAATGTATGCCATTTGAATTCAATCTCCCAGAAACCTCAAAATCTGTATAAAATACACAATGTAACACTAATTTTCAACTATCTTTTTCTAGAAATTTTTCCTATGTACGGCCACCATACTATTATATGCTGGTATTAAGCCAATGGTGTCATTTAAGAAACATGTCGATTCCGTCTTAATTCAAAAACCATTGAAGGTCGGAAATTTAGTTTACGATAAATACGTGTACATACTTCGCAATTCAAAACCGAGTTTTTTTTAAATAACAGACCGATTTAGAGATTTCGTCATGTTTCGATACTTTGTGTTCTCAATAGCGGTTTTACACTATTGTTAATGGCACTATACGCAATTTTTTATTGCTTAAAACGTTTTAGAACATTTTGCGTGATAAATTGCGTAGTGTAAACTAATTTGAATAATATTGAATATGTAAAATTCAACAAAGATATGTCTCTGTCTGCATATCGTCTGGTTAAAAGTAAAAGTACCTAACCAACATTTCAAATAATTACAAAAACCTGACTACAATAGAATACCAACAAATATAACGACATTTTCCAGAGAATTAATGGATTTTAAGAATTTATTGAACTTATTTTAATAACACTTATTGATCGTATTTTCGTTTAGATACGAATTTATCAGCATAAGGCCACAATGAATTCGTGCGTCAATAAAATATAACAAATTGTTAGTTAGTGACTTTTACCTTTTCACCTTTAAGCCGGCGATATATTATTTACAATAATTTAAAACTATTTCCTTCATGTTTGATTTTGCCGGAGATGCTTGAATGCCTGCCGGAGACCCGAGATGAGCCTCAAATGCTGCAGACTCCGGCACAATGCCGGAGACCTGGCAAGCCTGAGCGAAAAAAGTAAAAAAAAGTGAAAACAATAGACACTCTACATATTGTATTTCTTATCTGGGGATTTGGTCAACGTTTGTCCTGTCTGATTTTGCTTCATAATTCGGGATTGCAAGACAAGTTGATGGTTTGATAAAAATAGAAAAATTTACACCATTGAAAGTTAAAGTCTAGTAAGCGTGCGGGAGTGGCATAGTAATTTTATATACATTTTGAGGTTTCTGGGAGATTGAATTCAAATGGCATACATTTACTAATGTTACTAAAATTACAGTTTTGACATTTGACCTCACCTTTCCGAATGGTTTACGTAATATTGCGTTTGCATTAGTATTCAGGGCAAATAAAGTTCCAGAGTACATTTTATATTCCATTTATAACCTCCATGCTACTCAAAGTTATCAATATTTGCAATTTAATTACGATAACTTTCAAATATGGGATTGCCATTACATCAAAATGTATATTTTTATAGTAAAAAATCGACGTATTGAAAGACGTTTTTTCCGTATAAGAAAATTGAAAAAGAAACAAATTTAAAAAAAACCGCAAAATATCTGCAATCCTGTAGAACGTGGCTATTGGAAATGGAAACTGCATAGGCGATTATGATCTATTCTTTGCCCAAATCGCAAAGTTGAGTTTATAGCCCCATCAATTATTTTATTATTTTTACTTTACATAAATATTGTTTTTTTAACAATTATTTTATATTTTTTGTAATCTTGTCGACTATACCTCCCCCTATCATTTCTGGCATTCTTGTGAAACAAATCTGGCAACCCTGGTGAAGACTTTTGATACAGACCATAAAGATAAAACAGTGTGCAACCTCGTTACTCTCATTATGTATGCGCTTTTAATACCTTACTGCCTGCAATGCGCAAGCACCAATAAAAACCAAACAACTCATAATTTTAGTAGCCCTGGAACTGCCATTGTGCCAAGAATAAAAACGGTGAGTTTCCATACTTTGGCGTTGTTTTTAGCTTAGGTTTTCACAACTAGATATGTGTTCTCATTAGACAGAAATCTTCAATAATAACAACAACATTAAAACCACATTACTTTAGTTTTTTCTTTTCTTGTAAAGACATTCAACTCCCATTCTTGAAGGTTATCCGCTTCCAACGTCCATTTTACATTGAAAAACCAGTGATATTTGTTTACATTGACGTCACTGACGACAGACGTTTATAATGCGAAATGATTAACAAATAATTGTACGAGTTATCCAGTGATTACATGCTCATGATAACGAAACAAAGCACAACTGGTCATCGAATTTGTTTTAAATAATTACCAATACCATTAAACAGACTTAAGTGACTTATTTGAGCGTAGGTATACTCGCGGAAAATGAAAGACGTGGCCAGGCACATGACTTTATCATACAATATATAAAATTATTAGTTTAACTGCATGAGAATCAATTTGATTGAGATCACTCGTGTCTGCATTAACATAAATTAACGATAATTTTTTCATATCTTCCCTGAGACCATTGTATATGTGACTGACCTGGTAAGAGAATGGCCTTTTATACAGCTCAGCGCGATGGGCAGGTGGAACAAACAAACCCCTGAATCTTAAATTAAGGTTATGGACATCCGTTCCACAGCGTATCTTTCGCATGAGGTATTGTGGGATCCTCTTGGATAGCAACTTATGATATAATATTGCTGCATGCAACACCCCTATATCCATGTTCAACCACCCCAAGTCGCTCAGCCCATTCGATCCATGAGCATACTTCCTCAAACCAAAAACAAACAGAAGACATGCGTTTTGGACACGCTGAACACGCTGCCTATCCGACGCCGTCAGGCAAGGACCGTACACGGTATCACAATATGAGATCTTTTTACCTATTGACAGTAGATATAGTGAGATATTGTCAAAGCGTCAGTATTTGACACTACCGGTACTGTCATTAGACTGAAAATATTTGGAAAATCCGGGCTCACTATACATATAGTATTATATCAATGCTGATACGACCGATCTCGATCAAATAGAATTTGCTCTTGCAGCTAAACTATTAATTTTACCGAAAAATGTCGCAGACATGAAGTATTCAGAATTTCCTCTACTTTAATTTATTATTTAACTATTTGGAGGAAATTACAGAAACGGCGGCTCATTTGCAAAAGCCTTAGAAGAAACGTCCATTTCCTTTGGACCCTTTTGAACCAAAAGCTTTTCAACACTAATGTCTAATGTCTGTCATGAAACTTGACTGACCCGATACCTTCAGTAGTTTCTCCGTAATCGTCTCCACAAACATCGAGTACACACATACAATTTTTTTATGGCACGATTACAATACTTTACCATACTGCGTATGATAAAGTAAACACACCAATTATTATATTATTAATGATTATGTCTCACTATTTACAACGATGTTTACAACAATCCAAACTACGCCTCAAGTCTCCGACACTTGACCCAAAAGATTACGAAACAAAACACAACCGACCACGCAATCAAAACCTCGCATCAATTGTTTTCAATTATAAAAGCACCCAATACCAGCGCGCCATTCATCAAAACACTATGAACAAAAAATCATAATAAAATAAGCCCTGCAGTGCACGTGTTCTGCGGCCAATCAAAATCGACAGCGTAAGTGACAGGTGCATAGTCACAGTACTGCCAAACTGATCGCAAGATTCAGTCGAATCGAGGACGTTCAGAAGCCAGCAACGAATTTGCCGATTTTCGCGCATATTTGCCATACGCGCGTCGCAAAATTGATGATGTCTTTACTACTATACAACAAGGTGAGTTGGTAATCTACCCGAACATAACCTACAAAAATCAATTGTCAGTGTGCGAGGGGTGCGTTCGAAAAACGTCTTCCTGTTCTGCCCTGATGAGTGATGGGATACGTTCAGGTGTGAGATGTTTGCGAGTTTGCGTTGGATTATCGACGACCTAGTTTCTCGTTGTTTTATAATTAGTTTGGGGTGAGATTTGTGTCGGTTTTTTGTCGGTTTTTGACGAAAGTATGCCACGGATGTATTTTTCTAATTTGGTGAATATTATTTGCAAACAGATGGGGCCCGACAGCGGGGAGATGCGTGAGCTAGCTGCTAGGATATGTCGAGATTATCTGAAAGGCCCGTGGAAAAATGTTACTGCACAGACGATGGAGTTTAAACATATCAGGTGAGTGGTGTTTTTATTGCCGCTGGGATTGATAAATTAATAAACTTTATCTATTCCGCTTACTACTTACGCGTTACTGTAACAAAAATCTAATAAATTTGGTAGATAATTTACTCTACATATAGTTTTGTCGCCATATTTTAGTAGAGAATGTTCTTTTTTGCAGTTTAATAACATTTAATGATTTAATTAATGATGATAACTGTATGGCCGTACATCAGAAAATGTTCGAGAAAGGAACAAATAAATTTCCTGGAAAAACAAATAGTGCATAGAGGCGTTTTTGATGATTTTTTTTATTCAAAATCCGGGCGAAAAAATTTCATATCTACAGGGAGTCTCAACAGTGCGATCTCGGAAGATTATACCTCTGTTAACGTAGATATTTTAAAACTGATTTCACTCATATATGCAGAAATCCGAGGCGCACATTTTAAAATTATTATCGTGTATACAGGCTGTTCCATAAGGTAGTACCAACCCAAACTTATGTTGGCCTGAAATTTAGCAAGGATTTCAAAATTGTGCCGAAATATAGGTTGTTCCATTTAAAAAACATAAGTTTGTCTTGGTACTACCTTTTGGAACACCCTGTATGCACGCTAATAATTTTAGAAAGTGCGCCTCGGTGTTCTGTATATATGAGTGAAATCAGTTTTAAAATATCTTCATTATCAGAGGCAAAATCTTCCGAGATCGCACTGTTGAGACACCCTGTATATAACGCGTATTAACGCTAGGATTCCGAATCTACGGTACTCTTCCGGTTCATGTCCTTTCGTCAAAGATATCCAATTTTGATTCAAATAAATATATTTGCATACCAGAAAAAGTCTGTTCCCTTTAAATCAGTAGTATTGAAATAAAAAAAATTTCAGTGTGAATGGTCCTTATTTTTCACTTTTTATTTTCTCTCTCCCTCAAATTGTTCTTTTATTAATTTAAAAATTTACAAAAAAATAATCAATTAACTTTTTGAGTCGAGATGTCAGGCAATTCACATATTTTCAAGTGCTTAATTTGTCTAAAATACAACAATCGAACTACGCGGATTATACTGACTAACAATGAATCATATCTAATAAGTGTTATGTTTCTGGTATGCTTTTTCCATAGAACCTGAATCTGAAAGCACTTGAGCCTAGTTTTTGAGAAAAGCATTGCGAAAAAGACTCCAAAAAATCCAAAAATGCATATTTTTTTCTCAAACACTAGACACAATTTGTGCTTTCAAATTCATATTGTACGGAAAAGGCATACTAGAAACAGTTTTCACTTGTCCAACTTGGTTCTTTATTGGCAGGATACTCAGGGATAGGAAAAAAATCAAAGGTTATATTTTACCCTAATATACACAGATATAAAATCTTATAGGTTAATAATATGGTGATATACAGGCGGGATGTTAATTTTAAATAAATCAAAACTTATACCTACAACCGGGATTTGAACCAGGGACCTTTGCGTTTCTAGCACAATGCTCTCCCATCTGAGCTACTGAGGCCTATGACATTTGTTTTTATTAACCTATAATATTACTCTGTTACTCTCCCGTCTGTATATCACCATATTATTAACCTATAATATTAATTTGACAAAATATGTCGCTAAACATTTTCATTTATACAAAATCTTGTTCGTGAAAACATATACATACCTATTTAGTTGTGACAACCAAGATTTATTTGCGTGAAAGAACATATGTTTGGTTAAGTAATATTTAACTTTTAAATTTTATCATTTATCATATATAAATTACGATAAAGTCGTTTATATTACAAAAGAAACGCACAATAGGTTCTCAAAATTCGCAATTTTCTTTGACCCATTTTGAACAGTGTGCAACATTTTGTTATACACAAAAATATGACTGAACATTTTTAGAAACTGCAGTCAGAATTGTGTTGATAAAAATACAAAATTTAACAAGACTAATGGCCGATCTTACAAGTGTAATGTATAACCAATAGAAGAATTATTCCCAGAATAAATAATCATGTGCCACATACTATTGGCTAAAATATTCATTAAAATATTTAGTTATATCGTTGGTTCTAAGAGGAATTTTCTTTGAATCTATGCATTTTATCGGTCACGTTTAAGCTGGATCGTATTACTATCTGGAAATCCTTTACAACATTCAATAGTTTCCAACAAACGATAACGTTTGTTGCAAAACAACAAATGTGGGAAATATCCATTAGTAATACGACATCGTCGGTTCAAATACAATGCCGACAAATAACATCTTGTTGATAAATTCCATTGTCTGTTTCAAATTCTTTTGTAATTGCTGCATTTTTCTTTGGAGTAAAATATGACAATAACATATTTTGTTACGTAACTAACATGGTTTGCGGTTGACTATGGAAATCTTTTGAATAAAATATTACATGCGTATGTCCCACTATCAAGAGCGAAGTTCAAATCTATATCTGTATTGGAGTAATTAGAAATTACAGTACGTTAGAGCATCTAGTATAACAATGAATTATTATTCGATTAAAAACACAATACTAGAAGCAAATAGTGTTTGAAATATTCTATTTAGGTAAGAAATAAAAAAGTTGAATATCGCCCTGATAATGATTGTGGACATCTCAACATCTTGACTTTCCATTTAGTGTAATAGCAAAGTTATTTATAGAAAACGAAATTGGCTTCTTAAAAATATAGTTTTTATATTAATTATAGTACATTATGAATAGAACTGATATCACACCAAAAATATGTATACTAATAATTAAAGTTCATATCCTGTTTTAAATAAATTCCTATGTAGTATTCGATATCAGATACAGTGTAACTTATGGGGTACATGTAACTAAAATTTAGTTAATAATAGATTTAATAAATACCCTCTCACTCAAAAATGTCGGCTTCTAAACGTTGTTGATACGTTCCACGTGTATTCGTTACAGTTTTGCATTATTTTATGCCACAATGATAAAAAGAATTCGATAATTTCTTATCTGTTTTTGTAATTATACGCACATTCTTATTCAACCAAATATTTATAATCGAGTTATGTAACGATGTATACTTATTAATTGCATTTATTATCTAATTTGTTAAGGTATAGAATGTTTAGAAAATGTAAAATGAAAATCATATTCTTAATTAAAGCACGAGTTGATTATAGCTCATCTAAAATAAATAAAGTAAAATTGAATAATTTTGTTTACGTTTTAAACTAATAAATACAAAAATATCATTACATGTTACACTGTACTTAAGGCACGTGTACCTACTTTTTGTTTTAAATTATCTAAATGGTTATTGCTTGTTATAAACATGTTTTTTAGATTATCTTCCCAACTGTCCTTCGACTAATTTAAAAATAATTGCGCACGGAATCTGAAAGCAAACAGACTTACTATATTTTTCGGCTTTCTAACAATAGATATAGAGGCGCGTTTTGCACGGGGTCAATAAACACGCGCAGTTGACTCAAATTTGTAAATAAATTCCCTTTCACCTATAATATGCGCGCTCTTTGACAAACATGTTTGGGTAATTCTATGCCAAATTAACCCAGTTTAAAAAACAAAGCGTCTTACCGCACTACATCGCACATAAAATAAACAAAAATACCGAATTTTTCGTTGATGTCATCTCGTTTTAAAATTGTAGAGAAAATAAATTGATTTGAAAATACAGGGTATTTAAGAAATAAAGGTGCGATAATTGACGTACATATACATACACAGATAGAAAAGATTTCTTGTTTTAAAGAAATGTATTTGTTTGAATTTATTCTTTTGGGTCAAAACATTCTTTGATGCCAACAATATTTACTTCATTGAATACTCTACAAACTAGTTTATTTGCTTGCAAAGATTAATTTATTTGAAATATTTATTTAAGTGGAATAAATATATATGGATACAAACAAAAATTACTTTCCTGTAAAGTAATATTTTAGTTTTGATTTAAAAAAAAAAACGTTTCTTTACACCAATGAAATATAATTTTGATTCTAACATATAAATTTGTATATAAGGAGAGATTTGTTTCGCTTAAAGTAATATTTTGTCTTTGGCTTAAAATAGGTTTACTTCCGCCAAAGAAATCATATTTTGATTAAAATAAATATATTTGTACACAAGAAGAGATTTATTTCCTTTAAAGCAATATTTTTGTTTTGGCATTAAAATAGGTTTACTTCCACCAAAGAAATCATATTTTGATTCAAATAAATATATTTTTAATGTCATCCAACTGTATTGTTAGATGGCGCTGTAAACTCTCTCCTCGCACTTCGTACATATCGAGAGTATAAAGCCGCGTGATCGACAGTATAGATAGAACTTATAGAGTGCAGTGCCTGCAGGTTCAAGTTGCGATTCCAAATCAGAGTACACTTTACTAACTTAACCTTGACTATATGTTTGGTTGGGAAGACCAAGCACTGGTCGAGGATGTGCGACATCCCAAAAAGGAGGTGACACATGGCGAGTCTTCCGAAAAATTCTTGTCTATTAATTCCTTCAACAAATTAATAATTTTAAGCATTTTAACTCGACCAACAATTTTGTTAATTTAAAAAAATTTAATTCTTTCACTCAACACAATCATAATTATTTGAAGTAAATAAATCTTATTTCTTATAATACACAAATTGCAAACTTTAACTGGAAACATAAGTTGTTTGACACAAATCAACGTTCTTTCTACCTAACAAATATTTCAAATAAATGCGTTTTTATCCGCAAATAAATATTTCTTTGCCTCTATTGAAACAACAAATTTCTTTGAGTCAATGCATTTTTATTTGAGTTAAACAAAAATTTCTCTCTGTGTAGAAATACATAAGAAAAGATCAGATTACGCTAAATTATTCATTAATGTATATTTACAGGGCGTTAAAGTTTTTGGCATGAATGTAATAATATTTCGTTTATTCTTGTGATGTGACCATGTGTCTTCGGTATAGTGTTTTGCCTTCAATACGATTCAGGACTCAAAATTTACCCATTACGTCAGTTTTATGAAAAAAAAAGTACGTTAACTTATCAAAAAATCATGTTTTTGAGCATATTTGGCAATAAATAGCGCATGAACATGACGTGCCCGAAACTTGAGAAAGCCCTCAAAGCTAAGATTGAGGTCACATGCAGTCTTTGTAATTTTGGCCACACCTTCCTTGAAACTGGTTGTTATTTTACAAACTGTATGTAGTATTATAAAGTATTGTAATCGTGTCGAAAAATAAATGCGATTTTAGCGAAAATATGTCCTTTTGGGACATATTTATGTGTGTAACCGGTTTTTTGTGGCGACGATTCCGGAGAAACTACTAAAGGTATCGGGACGAAACTTCATATTCAGAAGTTTCAAGAGGCTCCAAAGGAACTGGATGTTTACTCTTAGCATTTTTCAACGATTTTGCTAGTGAGCCACAATTTCTGTAACGTCGTCAAAATAGTTAAATAATAAATTAAAGAAGAGGAAATTTTGTATAAAGTGAGCAAATTCTATCTGATCGAGATCGGTCGTGTCTGCATTAAAACTAGTTAGCCATGATTTGACAGATATTTTGATTCAATGGACAGTATTGTTTGACACTGCTGAATAGTATGATAAAGTTATGTGCCCGGCCAGATCAGATTCTTCTTAATGATTTGACAGATCCTTTAATAGAATTCTTGGCGGTATACAAAATATATGGTCTTACATAGGAAAATTTTTTCATTAAATTATAAACATGCAAAAAATTAAACAAATTGTAAAAAATCTGATGTGGCCAGGCACATGACTTTATCATACTATACAGGGTGTCAGGTAAACATGCGGTAAAAATTCAACGGGTTCTTCCTTGGCCTATTTTAAGAATACTTTGTCCTATGATGATTTTTGAAAACCCTCTGTGTTTCGAATATACAGGGCGAACAAAATTTGCGGCAGTAACAACATTTTATTATCAAAAAGTATAAAGTAAAGTTGCTCAATCTACAATAAATGTTCGAAATGACTTTCTCCAGCCTGGATACAAGCATGCAATCTTCCCGTCATTGAATATCGAATATGGTTGTCAAGCAAATTTTGTTCGCCCTGTATATTCGAAACAAAGGGGTTTTTCAAAAATCATCATGGGACAAAGTATTCTTAGAATAGGCCAAGGAATAATTCGTTGAATTTTTGCTGCATGTTTACCTAACATCCTGTATAAAAAATTTGTCAACTTTTCTTTATATCTAGTCACACGATTATAGAATTAAATTATTATCAATTGTGTTCATTTGGTGCCTGTATTTTTGGTTTTGAAAGGTACCAGTTGCTCATTATACTTTAGGCCTTACTCGATGAACACGACTTGGAAATTCTTATAAAAAAATTAACAACGTTTACTCCAGCATATTACAAGGTAATAAAAATTCTTCAATATTGGTTGGCTCAACAACTTTCCTAATCGCTCTCCATTATTATCTCATAAGGATTATATAAAGTTATCAAGCACAGTGAACAAGAATTACCAATTAATACTGTAACATACAGATATATCTGAAGCCCTAATAACTGTAATAACATGATACTACAGTTTCTTAATGTCATTTTAATGGAACAATCTGAAAAAATATATACCACGCGATTTCCAACGAAAAAGCTAAACCGCTATTCGTAAACCTTGACCTTCTATGGGATTTTACCGCAGAATTATGAAGCACCCTCGTGTACAAATCTATCAGTGCATTATATTATACCAGCAAATATCAGGGTTGAAACTTTTAGCTCACGCAAGCATAAAGTTTCTTCGGTAAAGTTCATTTTAGTTTTGACGATAAATTACGATATACCTCCGAAGTAGACATGATTAATGACAAATCAGGTATTTGCGTCTTGGGTTTCCTAAATTTGTAAACACGAATCGTGTATCTATTATAAACGTTATTGACCGTATTATTGTTTGTTTGTTGATTTACAATCGAAACGAGTTTAATCCGGATTCTGTCTTGTATGTCCTCCAAACAGAACATAATTCGTACAGATGAATCGTGTATCTAATTATAAATGCTATTGACTGTATTGTTTTGTTTGTTTATTTACAATCGAAACGAGTTTAAGCCAGATTTTGTCTGGAATGTCCTCGAAACAGAACATAAGCACAATAAAAATTACAGATCTGAATATTTAGAACAGACTAATAAAGAAAAATCTTACCTTGTTGGGAAGCTCTGGTATTTCTCCTGTGAATCCTCCTCTTCAAGCAATCACTATGCAGTCACTATTACTGAAACATAAATAATAATAATAAATGATAAAGTTGTCAATATTATGCAGTTCTGTATGCTTATAAAGTTATAAGATAAAAACGCAACATGAAAATCAGCCAAAAGTTATATTTTACTATGGCTGAACATAGACGCACATAAGTTGACGCTCTTAAAAACGGTTGCAATTTGGTATTTTAACGATAAATGTGAATTTTTTGTTATACATTCTTTAGAACCAAGTATGAACTTTCATTCGACATTATTTTTATTAAAATTTACCTACAATTTTGTTTATTGCAGGGCCGAGAACATTCGCTGTTATAAAAAAACAGTTTTATGCAGAACTTGAGTGTTTTAGTTTAGTGTTTAGCTTTGTTAAGCTTTTGAAAGTGGTTCAAATTATAGTATACATATTTAACATTACAACTACTGGAAAATCTGCTGCGGATAGGTGCGGATGCGGTTTTTGTGATTTTATTTCTAATACGTTGTAAAGGATTGATGTACGTACCGGCTTATATGTAATTTGGTGCAATTTCTTGATACCGTGATAGTAGAGGTAATTTAGAACATATTTAACCATATTTAGCTATAAACAAATGGTTACGGTTATCGAGATATTGACAACTTTGTGTTCAATGCATCTTGTATGTTGTAAATGCCGTTATGTACGTATATTTTTCCGTTTTGGATCATGTATAGCAAACAACCCCGATGACCTAGACTCTGAAACATCATCCGAAAAAACCTTAAACTATGTACTTGTATATGCATTTCTTGGAAATTGGTTGGAAATCGGATTCATATTCAAGGCAAGAAAATACATCGAAAGCACCTACTCGCATAGACAGTTCACTGGTTTAAATTGGATTCTTGTTGAGGAGAGACAATAGTAAGTTTGTGAATAGAAACTGGGTTAGGCGTTTTCGATAAATGTATTTATGCGGAATGCGAATGCGGGTTCAAAACTTGCGTATTAGGGTCATAGCACTAAAAAACAACCGTATCAGCTTGAAGCATGATCAAATTTCGAAAGTTTTCATGGAAACAATAAGTATAAATATTGGACAATTTTGAAATAAAACTAAAAATAATAGATTTTATAGTGATAAATATGGCAAAATAGGTTCTTAATTGCCTCTACTATCACGTCTTAAAAAGAATGCATCGAACGGAAAACAGCATCCATGCTATTCATAGCATATGTACCGTTTCAATACACAATATCGACTGGTGTAAACTTTCATTTTCTTCCTCTACCACTGGTCTTTAAAAATAAAACTTTTTTCAGGATTTTCTTACAACATAACAGACCTAAACATGTTATCTCATATAACTCAAAAACGACATGTATTGTTCAATTTTAAATCCGTATATGCCGCGTATTTAAACTGGACATGCCATATATTATTTTATGAATTTGACACGGTAAAACATAATAGAAATTAAATCACAAAAAAATATTGATGACAAATGTTGTAGCAGTAATTAATTTACAATAGGTGTAGTGCAGTGAAGAACAATTTTAATACAGTTTGCTTTTTCCTATTTTGTACTGTTTTATTTTGTTTATTAAGTTATAAACCTTCAAATTCTTAGTATGACGGTTAAAATGTTATACATAAATAAAGCAACACATCTAAAGCCTTTTTAGGTGAATAAATAACTTTTGGTCGAACATTTTCTTTCTAAATAATATGTTTTATGAAATAAACACCCGATATACAGATTACTATTATATGACGTCATTATTCTTGTCTAAAAAGGAGTTATTCTAAAATGTTATTTGAACAAGGTGTTTAGAAATATTAGAGGGCACTAATTACTTGTTTTTTTCTGAAGACTAATCGCAAATTTCGCTCTTAAAGCCAAAATACTCCAATATTATGTTTAAAGTTATAACAGGACATCAACACAACCCACTACCATGGGCGTCGTTACAAAATGTTCCAGGGGGGGGCAAGATTTGACTATACTCTTAATTATTTTGTAGCGTTTTCGTTGTTTTATTTGTTGTAAATAGCATTGATAGAGACATATTCGTATTTATTAGTTAGGATTTTAAAATTGAAACACAACAAACATGAAAATAATCAAAATATATAAAACAAACTACCCAATAGCCCATATTGTTCGTTTAATTTAACTCTATGCAGTACCTAAACGGTGTCAGGTGTGTTCGATATCAAAAGTTCAGTATACTTTATCTATATTTTACACTTATTTTTAACACCCGCTATATTTGAGATAAACAGCTAGCAGTGCAAAAAGGTGCGAAGATAATCCGAACTAATTGGGACCGAAGGTCATTCGGATTATGAAATTGTTCGGATTATCAAATATTGCAACTATATAGCAGAAAATAAGATTAGATAGAAGTTGAATCTTAATAAA
This sequence comes from Melinopterus prodromus, assembly GCA_964023965.1. Lineage (NCBI taxonomy): Eukaryota > Metazoa > Arthropoda > Insecta > Coleoptera > Scarabaeidae > Melinopterus > Melinopterus prodromus. The sequence goes on along the minus strand of OZ030395.1, from coordinate 3,938,234 downwards.
ACCAACACCATTCTTCATTCCGCTCTTCATAAACTATAAGAATGTCAAAAAGTCAAAATCGAAGGGATATCAAAGGGTTATCGAAGCGATATCAGAGTGCCCCCCGGCCCATATGTAACGGCGCCCAAGCCCACTACCCAGTTTTTGGGTGTCCCATACCAAATTTAGTTACTTATTATCAAAATTATGCGTTTTTTCTCGAAATCAACCACAATTACGGGTCTAGAAACCAAAATAGGTTAACCCAAGCCCAAATTTGATATCCTAATTAATTGTTAGCCGGCTTTGCTCGAACATACACAGGCTTTATAGACAATATGGCGGGCGTCCAGTGTTTCGGACTAAACAAGTTCCCGTGTTTGCTTGCTAATATAGGTTATATGTAAATGCATCCAGTTACTTACCATTTGAGAATGCAATGCAGCAACATCAATTTCACATTTGGAGAGGCACTCCCGAGAATTTAACCATCACATACGCGAGAAATGCAATAAATAACGCGGAAAACGAAAAGAACAACACACCAGACCGGGAGGCGGCTGGAAAACTAACGAACATTTTCATTTGTTTTAGCGAAGCGACCCCTGTGACGTCACGGTCAAATCAACCACCAACAAATATAAATTAACTTTTAATTATTTGTTTTATGTATTGTATTATTTATAATCCATGTTTAAAACATCAAAATTATCATTTGGCGACCAATCCGTAATTAATAATTCCGACGATTGATTTATTGGGAGTTATTTTGAATTTTTGCAGATTCACAATTCGCTACTCTGCGCTACTCCATCTAGCGGGATTACGGCGAAGTATGTGATGTTCCTTCAATAACATTGATTTATTATCTGTTTGTCGGTTATAGATATATTTGTGCGCTTATTTAGAATTATCCAGTATTATTTTCGAGAATCCTACGGTTATTTACACTAATTCGAAAGCCGGTGACCGAAAAATACTAAGAAAATAGGTTAGGTTTTCGAAATGTACGGTGCCCTGAGAATAACCGATCAGTCCATTGTGAATTTCTCCCATTTCTAACCAATCTTTTTTATTTTCAGTGGTGGTTTATCAAATATCCTCTACTACATAGCCCTTCCGGGGGTCCTCGCCGGGCATCCGACTAATAGGCGAGATCTCCAGCATCCGAAGAGTGTTTTAATACGAGTTTATGGCCCCACTCACGGGGACAGGGGTATCGAACATATGATAACGGAGAGTGTGATATTTACGTTGCTATCGGAGAGAGGCCTAGGACCTAGGCTTTACGGGCTATTTCCCGGCGGAAGAATCGAACAGTACATTAACGCCAGGCCTTTGCTAACGAAGGAATTGGCCGATGATAAACTTACAAGTTTAATCGCTAAGAAGATGGGGGCAATCCATACTATGGAGGTACGTTATCGAAGGTAGAGTAGAACTGTGTATTTAAGCGTTGGGTATTTAAAAGTCCGAAGATATAAACGCAAATTACGTCATGAGATGTATTCATGTCTATCGAAAATGCGAAAAACTGACTTTGCGTTGTGTTTTTTTGGTATTAAAGTAGTGATTAGCAACCTACGGCCCGCAGTTGCGTTTTAAAATACTCCCTGTATTATATTATGTGATACACTTTCTAATATATCAATAGAAATATATCTTTTGATATATTTCAAATTAAAATATAAAATCAGTTAATTGTTTATTATAAAAAGTGTTCTGGGTTTTTTCTCAGGTCCCTTTGCACAAAAAGCCCGAATGGTTGTGGGATACGATCGACCGGTGGATGAAATCGACGGAACGCGTTTTGCAAGGCACCGTTCCCGAGCACTCGAAGAATCTGACCGCCATCGACTTCCGTAAAGAGGTCAGGTGGCTGAGGAAGCGCGTCGAGGACGAGCGGTGCCCCGTCGTCTTCTGCCACAACGACCTGCAGGAGGGCAACATCCTCATTCGGCAAGACGAGAACGAAAACACCGACGACAACAGCAAACTCGTCTTGATCGATTTCGAGTATTGTTCCTACAATTACAGGTAAATGGAAGAAAGTGACCAAAGATAGTTATATCTAAAATTTTGTAGCAATACCACCATAACATCCGAAAATTCAGTCGTTTTGCAGGCGAACAGTGTTAATTTTTACTATTATTGTATATTAGAAAGACAAAAATGTGTAGGAAACTTAACAGATTGGACGACTTACCTGTAACGACAATATAATGAGTAATGCGTAGCCCGAGAGGTGATATATACTGGTGTAATAGAGAAAAAAGTTGTTTCTTTGTTTAAAATTGTGAGTCAACGGCACAACGGCTTTATATACTAAGAGTTTAAAAATTTCACAATACATTGGTCTATATATAAAAAATATTATTTTAATGAAGTTCAATAAACTGCCTCTGCTATCACACCGTTATTGTAGTTGTGATATTTTTCTTGTAAAGTGTTGTTGAAGTTTATAGATAAAATTATTGAATAAGTCAAAGAAAAAAAGTCAGATACTTTGTCCCGTGACACACACTGTATATTTTTTAAAATGTTATACAGTAGATCTCCTACAACACAGTTTAATATTACGCGTTATAGGAATTTGAGGATCGCCATTTTTGACACATGCACGTTGTACAAGAATCACGTTATATGAATTGTAATCGAAATTTTTTAGCACGTTGGTAGGAATTTGCGTTGTAGGAACTGCGTTATAGGAGACTATACATACTGTAATTTACTTATTTTAAATAAAAATAACTAGAACATATTTTTATGAAATTTTGTTTATTAATTTTGTTCGTTTATTTTGCTGGTGCTTTTTTCACAACAAATTGAATGTTTATTCATTTTTATAACTGTGCGTTCAATTTTTAATGATTTACACACATAAGTTTTTTTTTACACCCAAAAGAAGCTATGCAGTTTTGCCGGATTAAGAGACGAACTACAAAAATTATCCGGAGTCAGAGTTGATGCTAAAAATTCAAGAATAGTGCGATTTTTCAACATATAAGCTTTGTTTGATATGAATTTTATTTTTATTTTTACTTGATTACTTGTTTTGTTTGGGAAAAAAATATTCCAAAGTAACTTTATAACATATTCTGTTATTTTAGAGATACTTTTTACCATTTCTCTTTTGTTTTTTCACAATAAACTTTTCCTATTAACGTATACTCATTTCTTTTGCTCGTTGCAGGTCGTACGATTTAGCGAATCATTTTCTCGAGTGGACCTACGACTATTCGGCGGAAGAATATCCGTTTTTCAAGGAGACCATGGAGGACTACCCGACGCTTCAGCAGCAGCTGCGATTCATCCACACGTACCTGAAGGAAACGGGGTCCGACGAGAACCCGGAGAAAATCCTCCGCGAGGTGCAGGTCTGCACGATGATATCACACTTCTTCTGGTGCCTTTGGAGTATCGTAAACGCTGACGCCTCGGTCATACCCTTCGGATACTGGGTGAGTTTCGTAGATGTAGGTTATGTTTTGAGCTGTCAACTTGTCAGCTTGTGTGGTTAGGTTATGTTATCTGTCAAAGTGTTTGTAATTTTTGTTTTTAAATAAGTAATACATTAAGTATCAATTAAAAAGAGCATATATATAGTTTTTAATAAATAATTAATAATAATTTTAATAAATAATTAACGATATATAGATAATGCATCATTTATTTCTGTTTTTATTTTCTTTTCTTGTCCAATTTAACCATGTTTTTCATACTCGACCCTATTTTTTTACAGGAATACGGAACTGCAAGACTGGAAGGCTACCTAAGAACGAAGGAACATATTTGTAGCACGCCCGCAGTAAAGAGAAAATCGTGCGAGCTCGACTAAAAAGGGGACACGTAACTAGCAGCGGTTTCCCGTTACTAAATGTCAACGGAATTCCAACGCCAACATTCAACCACCACCTTCTTCTAGATACTAGAAGCACGCCCGTTACGGAACGTGGAAAAACGGAGGGGCCCCCGCAGCGGATTGCTGCGATCTCGAGGGTTGTGACTTTTCGCCTATTTCTAACCTAGACTTTTTGCTCAAAATTATAATTTTCGAAACAACAACTGTTTACGATACTCACTCTGCAGATACAACGGCCGCTAGAATATATTTTACGCTATTTAACACGCAGTCTTTTATAACTATTGAAACTTTTTGTAGAACGAATCAAGACGGATTTTTTTTTAATTGCTTCTAACCTAACCTAAACGATTTAGAATTTTTTGAGGCCAGCCGTCCGATTTTTTTGTGCTTTTGCGCATACGATACGAAATTTGGACGGATTTGTCGCTTTAAATTAGGTGATGGTGAAGACGTACTTTGAACTTTTCGAAAGACTGACTTGATCTAGTTGACGGAACGATTGCATTTTACGATATTGCATTTTTTTTGTTTACGTGATTCCCCTGTCGATCTTTTCTTTTTGTTTGGGTCGTTTTCGATGTACTTACGGATGTGATTTAGTTCTCAAGAAGCAAATTATGTATTTGTTTTTATTTCTTCTTTTTTCTTAGTCTTTTTGTGGTTTTTTATAATGATCTGAACGAGGTTTTAACAGTGTACAGTCTGTCGGATATATAAATATATATATTGTACTATATTATTATATTATATATTATGTTATACAAAATATTCAATAAAAATTTTTCATAAACAAAAATTTTTTTTTTGTGACCTCACGTTGTTTGTTCAATGAATTGCAATAAAAATATACCTGTAAATTACATGAAAAGTGGTAATAAAGCAAGAAAATTCTAGGTAATTCTTTATTCATTCTACTGTAACTTCTACAATACTACGATTATAAAAATCAAATTGATATCAGTGAACAACTTGCCGTCTTATAAATAGAAACTATGTACATACAAATTTAAAAACATAAAACACTGTTTTTAAACAAAATAGAAACGTACAAAACTTACGCTACAATTTTTTTGTCACTATCAGTTAACTTTTCCCTTAAAGTCATAATGCGTCATGTGCCTAAGAATGTAATTCTTTACTTGTAATCATACGGATATATTTTATAATATATTAATATATTAATCTATAAATTTTAATCATTCCCATCGGCGACGGAAATTTCCGAAATTCTTCGAAATTTCACGTCGCCCTTTTGAAATTTATGTATAAAATCGATTATTGATTCTTCTGTTAATTCTATACCGTACTCCATGGGTACGTATCTTCTATTTGGTAAGTCCAGAGCGATTAATAATGGAACAACCTCATCCAAATCAACAATATCACGTATTAGGTCAGTTGCGTCTGATTCTACAGCGATTAGAAATTGTAAATAGTTCTCGTCGACTAAACATTCATCGTACAGGGCGTCTAGGTTTATGTTGTTTTTCTTGTAGTACGTTTCCGCGACTGGATTTAAAACAGTTTCCGCAAATTGTACCTCGGTTTCTTCGGAATCTAAAGCAAAAATAATAAAAATTGATATTAAGTCCCTATTTTGGTAAGTAATAATTAAACAGTAAAATTAACTAACTTACCGACGAATAGAATGATTGCTGGGTAATCGTGAAGTCTCGAGGCGTATCTTTCTGTTAGAACGTTGACAGGCCTCGGTTTCCACGGAAAGTTCTGAAATTAGAAATAAAGATTTGGTTTCCATAAAGTAATTTGAAATCGACAGAGAATGACCCCAAATAAAGTGCTATTTATATATCCTTTTTTCTCTAAACGTCTCTAAAAAGATTAATGGATCCTTTTTTTCTGTTTCTTCATTTGTTTATTCCATTTATTTTTATTATGTTCAATTTTTTACTTAAAATTTATTTACTTTTATTTTTGCTATGGATATTGATTGTGTTCTTTCTTCATTTTTGCAGTATTTTACATGCATCGTATTTTTTATTTTTCTGTATTTTGATATTTCAAAGTTACTCAAACTGATGATTACACTTAAAAAAACAATTTTAGAAACCAAAACCAACAATTTATGAACAAAAAGAAATTGCAAATTTCAATAAACAATGAAGAAAAAATGTTAACTGTGGAATAATACTTTGGAATAAACCTACAGTGTAATATACAGTGTGAGGCACAAGAGTCGCAGTGCTTGATACTGCATTCGTCTTAAGGTGGGCTTCGAAATGAGTAGGCAACCAAATATACCTCATAATTTTGTTGTTAGTATTTCACCGAAATGATTAGGTACCAATCAAATTATACGTTAAACTGAACTTGAAACCTTTGCCGATAATACAAAAGATATCCGGCTCAATTCTGTCGAGTCTAGGTGACGGATATTAAGATTGTTGGTGGGTATGTCGTAGTCTTGTTGCGTACAACAAAAAAAAACGCTCATATTAACAGAATTCTCACAACCTCGAGCTAAAATCTAGTACTTTTTTCCCTTGTATAATAAATAACTATTATACCAAAACTATGTTCTTTTCTCCAACATATATATTCCAACATATATATTCTCATATATACAGAATGTCTTGTATATCATACCATATTTTGAACACTAAATAAGTTGTCTTTTCACTTATTGTATCAGATTGTACCCATGTAAAGAAAATAGTTACAGAGTTATTCGTTAGTTTGTCAAAAAATGGGCAATTTCAGGTCTTTTTTTAACTTAGTAAATACCAAATTTCACAGATTTTGCGCTAAAAATGTCACATAATAATTAAAACCATAGCTAGATGCTCATAAAAACTTAACTGCGCTATATAAGTTGATTTTCTCTCAAGCTCTTTCTTATGACTATGACTTTTTACGTTTTCTTTGTTCAGTTGTCGCTTAATTCATCAGTAACGATACACGGGGGCAATTTTTTTGTTCAAATTTCAGTTTTGAGCATAGCCAGATTGAGGATAAGTTTTTAATTGAAATGTGTAGCATTCTATGGGTTGACCAGCTACAACCACATGAATCAAATAATGGATCTTTTCTAAACATTTTGTTCTTCGATTCACTTCATTAACTCTTTTAATAATCGAGATACAAAAGAAGCACAGCAATGACAGTCAGGGAAGGAACCCAGGTTTTACGTAAACAGCATGCATAACAGAAAAAGTAAATTAAAGACTTTACCTGTCCAAGTGGATCTTCAGCAATTTCAGTTCTCCCATCCATCGTTATAATATGTCCATTACTATCCAACAGTAACAACGTCGGTATTCCCCGGATCCCATACAGTTCTGCCAACTCTCCTCTCACAGCAGTCTCCTGCCATGGTATGCACAACCAAGGCATAGTCTCCACGTAACTTTCAAAAGAATCCTGACTCCTAACAACAACAAAAAAATACCAACAGATACATTAATTTCAAACCCCATGATCGAATAACACTAATTCTACAATATAACTAATGATAATTAATACTAATAGTACATAATGGCACGTCAGGATAATCAAAATTAATTGTCGCATCATTTCCAATATTAAACCATGCATAATTAACAATGAAATTGCATTAATAACCGATGTAGTTTTTAGCAGATGTGCTCAAATGATTTATCGGTTTTCCCCGTATGATATGATTAATAAGCTGGATGCAATTAGGGGGGCTAATGGCACACGCCCACCCTTTTCCCGTGAAAATTGGGGCCCATCCCATTTCATCCCCTCTAGAGAGCTTGGAGGGTTGAAATCTGCCGTATAGTCACCCCAATCTAAAATGTGTTGCGAGATGTGGTTTGGTGGAGCGAATATGATTAGATTTTGTCTATTCGGTAGGTAAATTATTGATTTTCTGCAAGTTTGAATCGAATTTGTTGTGGATTTTTTGGAATTTTAAGGGGAAATTTGGATTTTATGAGGCGTTGCTAGGCGGTTGGTTGATATACTCGAAATAGACGGGGAAATATAACAAGTCAGGTTGGCCGAGCGGTCTAAGGCGCCAGATTTAAGCTCTGGTTCCCAAACGGGAGCGTGGGTTCGAACCCCACACCTGACAGAATTTTTTTTTTATTTTTTTTATTAAATAAAAAAAATAAATTATATAAAAAATTAATTGTAGACATAGTGAACGTAAAAAAATTAAATGCAAGTCATGGGGTGGTATAGTGCTTATTTGGGAGGGTTGAAAGCGGGTGCAACATACATTGTTGAGCTTTACAGCGAAACTTGAGGTTTTATACAAAAATGTCCTATACTAATTTTGTAGATGATCAAAAACTCTACCACATTCATATGGGTCACTTTTTCCTATGACCGCAAAATTGCCGATAAAACTGCAAATTCCAATGTCAAAACGAATTTTCTGTTTTTTATTTTTCATTGTAGTAACAATACTTCAATTTTAATCAAATTTTGTGAAAGCGTGCTTTTTTATGTCTTTAACAAGCTCAATTTTTTTAATTATACAAAAATAAGAAGTTTTTGAGATATTTAGTTTTTTCATCGAAAATCAGTTGCTTTTTTATAAAGAAATTCTGTTGTGAAAAATCATCGTACACAGTTCTTCTGGTACTGATTGTTGTTGTTTTTACATGTACTTATTGACACCAGTAATAAAAATAATAATCCCTCTTTAACAATATGCTCAAAAATTGAAAAAAACCCGAAAACGACTTTTGCAACAGTGAAATTTTCAGTAATTGTCGATTATTTGTTTAAATTTTTAAGAAAATTGCAAAACTGACCACACCATTCGATTGTACGGAAAAAAAAATACAAAAGAAACTATCTCTCGTTTCTACACTAATGCTATAACCATTAAATGAAAAGAGGAAAGCTTCAAATAGGTAAGCAAAATAATCAGTTTTTGTCTTAGAATCAAAAACTCTCCAATACAAAAGTTGTATAGGTTAAGAAAAAAATCAACAGATTTTTGTAGAACAGCTTTGTAACGAAAGTTATATTATTTTAAAATATCTATCAACCATATGTGTCATGTTTTAATATAAAATTCTGAAACTGAGTGCAGTTATAACTACTTCCGGTACATTCCGTAAATGAAAATGTACATAATTACAGTCTTCATGATAGGTTCTTTTGTGTTAGTTTCCTCCTGAATCTCTGTGACGTCATACAACCAAGATAAGATAACCCTAGGATAAGTCTGACTATATTTTCAGGTATGTATAATAATATTTTTCGTGTATTCGCAGGTGCAGTTATACAATTATTAGAATCAAAATCGAAAAAAAAAATCCTCGCCACTCAAACTACATTTATGCATTATATTTTCTTTAGTAGTTAAAAGAGCTGAAAGGATTCGACGGTAGCGCTCGGGAATTATAAACCAAAAGTCAGATCATATCTTTAGCGGCCGCAATATTCGGCGAAAATTGTATAGCTAAGACTAGTTCACTATTTATCCGAATTTAACGACTATTTTAAAGTTATTTACATAAAAAACTTCATAAAAACGTTTTGGCACTTATTTTCTTCCAAAACTAAACTCAATTTCATTTGAAAAGGTACCTAATATGATCAGATGATAGAAGAAGACAATAGCATTTATGGAAATGAGTGGGAGATCGTGAAAAAATTGCTCAAAAGATGGATCAAATGAAAAACTTTGAAGGCCCTTATCTAGCCAGAAATAATAATTATTTCTACTCAACCAACTTAAATCGCAACAAAACAATTTTGGTTACTCAAAGATTAAACAACTCGAAACTTCGACGATTTCGGATAAATTATTCCGTTTAATATCCAGCTTGGTGACAAGTATCTCCCCCACCCCTCCACTTCACGAGCAGTCTCGATGTTAATTTTATGTCAGCAATAATGGAGAACTTGAGTAAAGAGCAATTTAGGCGAGGATCCAAGTCGGCCGTGAAGGAGGTTTGTTAACCGAGATAAGCCTCCGTCTTCAAGATAAGGGGCGCCACCGTCTCCAACCCAACCCGGGGCTGTCTTAAATTTTCGCTGAAATTGCCCGAGCAGTTTTACGCCCTCTGTGATGACAACTACCGTATACCAACTTGTTTTTTTTTCGTGAAATTTATCACTGTTTTTTAGCACGGTTAAAAAAAAAACGAGAAAACAAAAACTGGTCTGGAATAATTAAAAAAAAAAACAGATTAAATCAAAAAACTTTTATCAAGAATTCATTCCCAAACTGCGGAAGGTAGCAGAGGTGATCATGATACTAAAGACCTATCTTTTTGCTGCCCATCATGTCGAAAAATTACTACTCAATAGTTTGAAGTCAATAATTCACAGCAAAAGGCTTATTCCAGACCATCAGTTTGGATTTCGAAACAAGCACTCTACTATTGACCAGATACACCGAATAACAAACATAATCGAAAAAGCATTAGAGGAAAAAAGGTTTGCTCTGCAGTCTTCCTAGATGTGGTTTTTGATAAAGTCAGGCATGAAGGACTGAACAATAAATTAGGACGTATCCTCCCGACACATTTTGCACATCTATTAAAATCTTACCTCACCGAGAGATACTTTAGAGTCAAACAAGGTGATGCATGCTCTGTCCTTAAGGAAATAAAAGCAGGAGTGCCGCAAGGTAGTGTTTTGGGGCCGGTCCTTTACCTACTCTACACCAGCGACCTCCCAGCATTACAAAATAATACTGTCGCAACTTATGCGGACGACACGGCTATCCTAGCTGTTGGGAACAGCAATGAAGAAACGACGAGAAAACTCCAAACAGTTCTTGGTCATTTTCAGGCCTTCACCAACAAGAAGATACAACATACACATCCACACATCCCGGTTACTATTAATAACCAAATAGTACCGTACGCAAACACAGTCAAATATCTCGGGATGACATTACACGCCAGGCTCCGCTGGAAAGTCCATGTCAAAAAGAGAAGAGAGGAACTAGGAGTCCGTTATAGAGAGATGTACTGGCTGCTAGGAAGAAACTCTACGCTGTCTGTACATAATAAGCTTCTCTTGTACCAGCAAATTTTAAAACCAGTGTGGATGTATGGTGCTCAACTCTGGGGTTGCACCAATAAAAGCAACATTAAAATTGTCCAGACCTTTCAAAATAAAGTATTGAGATGCATTGTCAATGCGCCTTGGTACATTAGGCATGATGATCTCCACGAGGACCTCAACATGGAGTTTGTGTGCAAAGAAATCCAAAAATTTGCAAGAAGTCACGAGGAAAGGCTTCACCATCACGTGAACGTTGAGGCAATCCAGCTCCTCGACAACACCGCATTAGTCGGAAGACTCAAAAGAAAGAAGCCTTTTGAGTCAGTGTGAATGTGAGACAGTGATAAAAGCAGAGTAAGTGCTGGTTGTATGTGCTAGTTCTAAAAGCAGAGACAACAGCCCCAAAAAAACAACGAGGAGACACTGGATTTTTTATGACTTTTAAGTATGTTGTACAAGGGATCAAATAAAAAGTAGTTTCCAAATTGCAAATTCACTTTCTTTTCAGGGTTTTACTGTAATATGCCAGCACCATTAACCCAAATTTCCTCGACGAAAACAGCTAGATTAAGCAGAAAAACCAAACAGATCCAAACAAATCTATTTACCTCTAACCCCAATCCTTTCCTGCCCCCGAGTTATTACGCCGTTCTTTTTTACGGCGCACTTTGGAAAAATCTCGATTTGGAAATGATGCGGAAACGCCGAAAGTTTGTCGAAAACATAGCGGGGAAAATCGATGCAGGTCCGGACTGTGCTTTAGCCCAGGGGCACATCGCCGAATGGTATGGCAGTCATAAATTCCACTAGCTGGGGGTAGCGGGTGGTACTTTATAGCCTCTATCCGAGGGGGGACGCGCAACGGGGAGGATTAAATTGAGCATGGGGCCGCCGTTTTTGCAGCCAATGACACAGGGTTGCTGCTCTAACACGCCAAACGTAAACCTACTCCAATTATTTCGTTTAATTAAAAGATTAGTC